>JAEQBH010004291.1:0-320607 GCA_016808115.1 Tetrastigma voinierianum | reverse complement strand
CCCAGGACATACCTAGTGGATGGGCCAGTAGACAGACTTGCACTTAGTCATTCGGGTAAACGGACCACTGCTTGGGTTGAGGTGGGTTGGGTGATCAAAATCCTAACATCAAGTCCTTGAGTTAGACTGATTTCTGGAAGACAAGGCTGGCAAAATTCCTTTGTTTCCACACAGCCAATCCTAAAGTATGGCTAATGCGTAGGATCAAAATAGGGCAGCTTCCCATAGTTCAAAATGCAACCGAACATCCCCCTTGGGGCAAGACACAACCACCGGCTGCCGCAGGTAAAAAATAGCAAAGTAGGAAGACCTACCTCTTGACGTTGAAGTTTCTTTAGAAGTCCGGTGGACACGCCCTGACAAGAACCTTTCATTTCACCGAACTCTTCACATGAATCCTCGTGGAAATCATGTTTCGGTACCCACGCGTAGCCTTGTTGGCGAGATGATCTTTAGTTCTGGTCAAGAAACCAACCCGCGATCTAAAATGGATCGTAAAGAGAAGTTAGACTTCTCTCCCTCTTCTGTCACTCTCTCCCCCTTCTCTTTCTCCCATCCCCTAGGTTTGGTCCAAGATGGGTCAAGTGAGAGTGTCCTCTCTTGCCACGTGTCAAGCTCTCAATGACTCTCTTGGATTACCCTTATCACCTTATCCATAACTTTGGATTTCCTTCCTATCAAGTGGAGACATATGTGACACATGGGCCCCACTTAGTCTCTTATTTGACTTGCCCTCCATTTGACACGTGGCTCAATGTGGAGCCATGCTGCATTTTCATGTCCTCCCATCCTCTCGGTGCCTCAACGTGAAATTAAGTGTTAAGGTGCAAGGTCGATAGAGATGTTCAGATTTCACGAGAGAGATTCAACGGGATGCATTTTGTCATTCAAGATCACAGAGAATTTTAGTTTTATACTAAAATTCTTGTTTCTTTTTTGAGAGAATTTAATTTTCTTAGGTTTTTACAAATAGTCTCATGCCATACCATAAAAGTGACTTGAGTAATTATGCACTTATAAATCACGAATCTTACTGCAGTCGATAAGGTTAGATTTGTCTTTTCACACCTTTATTGTGTTGTTAGTTGATAATAAGGTGAAATTCACTTAGATAGTCATTATCCCAGAGATAACCCAAAAACTCTTGGTTTAAGTATTTGCCACTTGGATCTCATCTAAGTGATTTGAAAGCTTTCCCAGATTGTCTCTTCCATACATTCCACAGATTCTACGAACTCTTGAGATTCAAATTTGTATCTGCCAGATCAGTACTGAATCTCATAGATGATAATTGGTGAGAGGTAATGAGTGATCGACCCTCTATCGATAATGGACAGGTCCACAAGCATCATAATGTATTAGATCTAATGGTCCCTGAGCATATTGCATTTCCTATCTGACCAGCTTAGTCGTCTTTGCATAACATAAGATTCATAATTATCAAATGATTCACAATCAAATGACGCAGCTACCTCTATTGCGACTCGGTCTTGCATCTCTCAATTGTAGGCGAAAATTGACATCTATAGTAAGATGATTTCAAATTATCTTTCTTGGCACTATTATCATTAACATTTAAGAATTGGATTGGATATATCTATTATATAAGTCCATTTCTTAATGCCTACGGCATACTAGACATCTTAATGTAACAACCATTGTTACAAAATATAGAAATCAAAACCCTTTGTTAAAAGAAAACATTATTTCTGTATCAATGCTAGGACATAACATAATCTTCAAAAATTTAAACAAAGATCCACTAGGGAGGTTCAAAACATAAGTCCATTGACAACTGACTACAACTCTTGCATGATTTCCCACTCGATGGTTGGACTCTCCCTTTATAGGCTACTATTCATAGTGTGCATATCAATCCATATGTATGAGCTTCATAACTAGTATACGTATGCAGCAAAGAAATGAATGATATATATAGATCTATGAAAAAAGGCCTTGAAGGAAGTGAATGTAGTAAATACTCAAAAAGTTATTTTAAAAGTAAATGTACTAACAAGATGAAATGAAAGTATTACAACACCCATCCCTTTTAACAAATTTTATGGGTCATACCAAGAAAATATGATGGACTCTAAGTACATATATTGTACCCACAGGAATTGGAGTTCTCTCTGAACAGATTTGTGACACCCGATTAAAAGGGGCTCTTCACTATTTAGAGCGACCAAATAGGATCACGATTAAATCTATTTATTGAAAAAAAATAAGTTAAAACTAATCCTAAAATCTAGTGACAGCTATTAATATCTAAAATGTATGATGATAAGCTTCGTGAGGATCAATTATTTAACAATCAATTTGCATTCCTTGAGGGCAATATTTGTGATTGAATATTAAGTTTTTCAAGAAGATAATGTCGTATGGCCTTGGCATACCTCATGACACTATACATTTCACTGTTTAGAGAACCATATTCCTACAGTCACCTTTACAAACAAATTTTCTTAAATTTGAGACTACTTGCCTTTATAAATAGGGTAACACAAGCCCTCTCCATTGATTGGTACCTCGAGGTTTACCAGATTCAATTTCGGAATCCATCTCCTCCTCTTTGATTAGAATCTTACTTCTTTTGGGATCTTGATTATGCAGATTGAGGTGGACTCAACATCATGTGTGTTTGATCCTCCATATACATGAGAACACACTTCTATTGTCACTCAAAAGGAAACCATGAAGTCAAAGGTTAAAATATCCAGTGATGTTTAGAGTGCATTAATTCTAAAAATAACAGCCTAACATACACTTAAATGCACTCTTTGCTCTCAGTGATAATCTCTGTCTATCACTCAGGCCGGATCACCGAAATCACGAACAAATACAACTCTTTTTGGTGTAAGCTAATATTCAGACAACCGCTACAAGGAACAACGCCAGTTGCCTTAGTTTGGTTTTTCAGGCTGCTGGAAGCTGGCCTTTCGTCTGCAAATACAGATATTCAAACAACCCACTGAAAGTGTTTAATATTTCTTAGATTCAATGTGCAATCAATCAACAAGCAGGAAAATTAAGAAATAAATCAAGAGATAAGAGGTAGAGAACAAATCGTAGTTGATTTTCAATCTTAAATCTCAACAATTATAAATCGATTCTCTGATCTGACCTGAAATCTCTTTAAATAAAAATTTTTCTAAACTATACAGATCTACAAACATCAAAGGCCTAAATAAACTAAAAATAGGAAGGTTTGAGAAACCCTAATGAGAGGTTTCTCTCACCTCTCTTCTTCTTAAAAAATAAAAAAAATCTGAGTATTTATGATCTGAAGATGACTGGCAGACAAATGTGTTTTAGACTTCTGAATTGTTTGACCATGAGTCGCGGCATTGACATTCGGTGCCCGACCACGATGTATCAAACACTAAAAATTTTGCGACAAGGATTTGTCTTCACAGCTTTATTGTAGCGCTAATAAAACTTCCTCTTGGAAAAAGAGGCTACTCCGTTTTGAGAGTTTTGGAAGAATCATTGGAAAAGTATTAGTGCTTCCATTTTTCCAATCATCCATATTAGACAACACTCCTCTTCATAACCATTCAACACTCAAGGATGATTTCTTCCATAGTTTGAATGGGGAAAATAAACTCATGACCACGAATTATTTGCTAATGGTTCAGCAACAATTTCTTCAAAACATCCACTAACATGAGTGCAAATTCAAACTTGTTGATGATATAAGGGGACTCTTGAGCCTTGCCTTTTGATGAAGCAAACTACAAATCTTTATACACATAGTTTTCTTACTCCGTCAAAGTAATGGTGTTGAGACAGACTTTGCTTTCTCCTCACCTACAAACAAGGTAGAACTCTCATTATTGGCATTAATCCATGATTGGCTTGAGGTTTTGAGAATTTTCTAGTCCCTTTAATGCCGATGCATAATCCATGGAAGGTAAATGTGTTAATCTTCACCAAGATGTTTTCATGCCATCATTTGACTTTCTTCATTAGATTTTAGTTTATCCACTATTGACTCTTCGAGTTAGAATTGCCTTCTTCTCAATTTCAGCTCCATTTTCACTTTTCACAAGTTTGAGGATAGGAAATTCATACTGCTTTGCTAGAGAGATGCTCTAGGCATTCATTGGTTATCAAAGTGATATTATGAGAGTCCTAGAGAATTTTCCTTAAATTCTTACACTAAATTATCCCATTTAGGTTTCCTTTTTCAATCTAGCATTAGTATTGACCTTAAAGGTATCACAAATGCAGAAATTCTTGTTGATGAAGACTATTCATCTTTTTGTTCTCTTTCATGTAGATGTTGCTCCTTAATATGAACCAACTCTTTTTTCCTAAAATGTCTGAGTTTGAACTCCTTGATAAGGCAATACTCCATTCTCCATAGGTAGTCATTGTGAATTCTTTAGTTCGATTGATGAAAATCTAAGTCAAGTTTTAGCTTCTATAGAGCTAATCTATCTTCTATAGAATGTTCCTCCATAAGTACCAAAAAATAAGAAGAAAAACAGAAGAAAACAAAGTATAAGATACTAATAGTAAAAAAAATCAGCTAAAACTGTCTGTAAAATAAAAATAAAAATTGCACTAATCGACCAAATCACATGTTCTTGAAATGTCAACTGGAAATAAGAGAAAGTAGACCATGAAATCCCACTCTTGTGCTAAAAACTTGTAAAATAAATGATATATATGTGTAAAAGAGTAGAATGTGGTAAATATTCAAACACTGATTTTAAAAACTAAATGTACTAAAAATTGGAAATAAAATAATACAACCTCTTCCCATTTCCATGAGTGCAGATCATACAAGTAATAAAGTGGACTCTAGGAGTCCGGATATCGTACCCATAGGGATTGGAAGTTATCTCTAATTGGAATTTGAGCACCTCGATTATAAGGGCTCTTCACTATTAAGGTGACCAAATAGGATGTAGATTAAAATCAATTTAACTGAAATAAAAACTTATTTAAAAGTAATCCTAAAATCTACCAAGCAAACAACTACTAATGTCTAAAATGTATGAAAAGAAGCACTAGGAATGGGGATAATTATTTAACAATCAATTTTTATTTCCATGAAGAAAGGAGTAGCATTTGTAAGAGTTGAATGGATTTTCCAAGAAGAGTATAAGTATGGCCATTAGAATCACCTCTGACCTATACTTTTCACTATTTAGATAACCATATTCCTAAACAATGTCAATGAGTATAAATAGCTATTTTTAGGATTTTATCCTCTTTAAGATATGGTTGTTTTTCCAAAACCAATACTTCACAACCATTTCTTGGGACTGAAGACTACTTACCCCAACATATAGGGTAACACAAGCCCTCTCCAATACAATTGGTACCTCAGTCTGCAATTCATTAGAATCCTCTCTCTCCTTGATTAGAATCTAAGCTAACACAGGATCCATATTACTATGCTGCATTGAGATGAGACATCTAAACATTAAACTGATAAATCAATGAAATTGGTCCTTATGCCTGAGAAAAATATATTTGGCTCATAAAGGGAACCTTGAAGTAGGGTTAAATATCTAGTGATTTATCAAAGTGTTTGAGTGCATTAATTTAAAAATATCAACTCTGTACTTTACAGATTCTGCTATTTACTCTCTGCTAGTCCATCTGCATTTCACTCAAAGGGATCCTATAAATCCAAACACATATCTGACTCTTTTTAGGTGTAAAATACTAATATTAGAACAACACTTTATAAAACATTATAGATTATAAATTTAGTTTTCAAACCTGCAAATAGCATTTATCATCTGCAAATCGGAATATTCAACAATTAATCCACCTAGAAGTCTTTAAATGTTCCATTACTGGATTCCAATCATCACCAATCAAGCAACAAGCGGGAAAATGAAGAAAGAAATCAAAAGATAAGAAGTGAGAGAACAAATCGTGATTTGAGTTTCAATCTTTGTCTCACCAATAATGAAATCTGAATCTCTTAGTACAACATAAAAATCTCTTCAATACAAATAAAAATTTGCTCTAAAACTACTTTAAGATCTACTAAAAATTAAAACCCTAAGTTAAAACTAAGTAAGGAAGGTTTAAGAAGAGAAACCACTAATGAGAGGTTTTCTCCTGCCTCATCTCTTCTTCTTAAAAATAAAAAATGAACATTTATTTGTCTCGAGGTGAAATGGGCTTAGAAATAGTCCAAGTATAATTTTGGGCGTCCTCATTTTTCAAGCACTTGAGTCGCGACGTGATATATTAGCATTCTAGAGTCACGATATAAGCATTACAGTGCTGACTGAAATGTCATGACATAATAAAACTTTTCGCAACAAAGTTTGTCTTTTGGCTTTGTCGCGACATACTAGAAGACTTTATGTGACAAAGTTTAATATATTATCTTTATTGCAGCATATTATACTTTGTATCGTAACAAAGTTAGTCTTCTCTATTTGTCTAGAGCATAATACAACTTTTTGTAATAAAATTTCTGGTTTTGTCCCTTGCTTTGTCGGGACGTGATGCAAAATCATCGAGACATAGTTTTACTCGGCAGCTTTATTTTTCTTCTCTATTGTGGGACATAACTTCTTCATTTTAACTCAAATTTGCGAGTGTGAGGAACATAGTTGGAAAGCTCTTTCAATATAGAGAATAGAAAAATTTTGTGGATTTGAACTTGTGATCCTCAAATTATGCAGAAAAATTATCTTCCCCAATGCTCTATGAGAATCAGTTTAGTCTCTTTTTGAAACATTTTTGCATATTTTCTTACTAAATCCTTGCTTTCCATAAAGGAAATCTTTCAAAATGAGTTTAGAGAGAATGTTATGAGTTTTATATAATATGAACATCATGAATTCTGTAATATGTAGAATGAACTCAAAACATGATAGGTTTTACACTCATCAATAGCTCATATATGCTGTTATTAGGAGAAACAATAAGTACTTACCTGACTGGCATAAATGCCCAAAGATAATGGTGCATCATACACCTTCTTTGGCTCAAAATGGGCATTGCAGTTGCTCTTCCAATGGCCAACTTCTTGCACAATAGGAAACTAAATACCCTTTGAAATCTTTCGGGGCGGTCTCTTTGCACTCTTCATAACCATTTTCCCTCAGCCATTTTATGCACATTAATCAATTCGGGTATGGTAGATATTTTATGGTCCGTCTCATAGTGGAGCATAAACTGCACAAAACTATTAGGTAACCTTGCCAAAATCAAGTCTATACTCAATTCGAGATCCATCGATGACTGTTCATGAAGTGTTGACATCTTAATATGATTATACATCTTCGATTACAAGCTGCGAGGATATCCCCACCTCCATCTTGAATACAAAAATCAGTTTAGCGACTTGCAAGTTTCAATACTACTTTGCTCATTATAAATATTTCCCGCCAGATGGCTTTACTGGAATACATTCACATTCTTATACGCTTGAAACTCAATGTAAAGTGAATAATCATCTACATATACACTATCAACAAGCATTTTAATATACCTTCGTAAACACTCATGCTGTCATAATGATTTAAGGATTTAGTGATTATTTCAGTGACATAAACTAATTTTTCCTGAAACATTCTGGAATTCTTTAACTAGTCGGGAATTAGGCGCAGTCAATATATTGGTATCCATTATAGTTTGTATTAGCATTCATTGATTTGGTTTCATTCTTATAACTAAGATGTAAAAGAGGAGTCATGTTAGTTGAACTTAAAATAGAAAAATTATTGCAAGCAGTAATTCGCATTATAAACCTTATTTTATTACGAATCCATAGCCTGTGTTATCAAGAATGCTTTGTATGGAGTTCTCTAAGCGGATTGATATCTAATATATCGAATCACATTAGGTTACCAATATCTAAGGGTAAAAGGTAGGTCTCTTGCATACCAATTTACAATCTTATGCAATTAGAGAATCCTAATATCACTTAGTGACCTTAGGTTTACCAAATATGGTGATAGTCTAAGCGCTCTTCTACTTAAACCTATTTTTTACCATATTTAAAGATTTAAAGATCATTTTATTGCACTAATTATAGATCTTTACCCAAATTATATTTTGTAGGAATATAAAAGAAAATAAGCAAAAATCAACATCTGATAGTAAAATGCCCGATGTCCTTGACATCGGGTGGAGAATGTAAGTGACATCAAGTCTAGAATATCGTGACATCAAGTTGGTCGACATCGACTAGAAGTATACAAAGTTTCCAGTATTTGGCATGGTTACCGTTGTCGTATCATCGAATCGATGTCGTGACATAGGTTCGTCCACGACATTATGAGAGTCTTCGGCGCGAAACTGATGCCGGCGACGTAATTGAAGTGTTAGGGCCGCAGAAGCGTTGTTGTGACGACGGTTTCAAATTCGTTTGGAAATAAACAACGGAAGTGATTGTTTCATCTTGACAGACCTTCGATAACGATATGACTCAATGACCTGACATGAATGGAAGCGCAGATGAGATGGTTCTTGTTCGTTGGCGATTGTTGTTCAGATGATGATGGCGGAAGACTTCAGTGGACAAGATCTAAATGTTGACCTCGCCGTGTTCACCATGACATTCTTAGTAAATCGAATCTTGAATTTCCACAATGGATTTTCCACTGTTGCCACTGGTCGATCCGGGAATTGAATAACGTTGGTCAGCGTTAACGTGACGTTGTTTGGAGATCTGATAAAATATGTTATGTGATAAGACATCTGACATGATGAGCTATTGAGATCTTTCATTCACCACTGCTTTGAACTAAAGGAAATAGCGATAAACGAGGAAGTTAGAGCGGGAACTTTAACTCTTGTTATTTATTATCTTGATGAATGTTGGTGATATTATTAGTGAATTGAATATTGGTTCATTTCATCAACTTGATAATCATTATAAGATATGTTATTCATTAAATTCTTCAGTGTTTTCTATCATTGTTGAATAGATCAATTAATGGAAATAATGTTGAGACCAGTTAATGTTAACAATCAGTGTAGTATTTAAAAATATGTTGGTTGAGTTGATTATATTTACATCTTCTTGTAGTTGTTGATCATTTATAAGGTATATCTTTGTTATGAGATACTCTTGACAGAATGGATGTTTGAGTTCAGGCGGTCCGTGAGTGCTGGATGTTATCTGTTAATGAACTCGTACTCGATGAATCATGGTGGATGTTCGCGTGACTGAGTTCTTCCGTTGTGTAAGTGTTCTCAAAGGCGCTGCGGACCACTCTTCGATTGGTTGAATGTTTGGGGTTTTTAACCGTTAAATCAGAATCGTCTGAATAATAGTAATGGATCAAATCGAATGCGAGAAAAATTCGTGGTTGACGAACCGTTCCGTTATCGAAGGCGTCGTCGCATAACGGAAATATTGATTCTCAAAGTGAAATCGGAAAACAATGATCTTGGGATCGATCTGAAGTGCCTGTTTCTTCGATTGGACATATTAAATGGAAATATATTATCGGCGTTCAAACCGACCTGTGGGTTTGAACGTGCGATGAATGTTGAATGCGATCGGTTCCGGTGTTAACGCCTCGTTGAACGCACGATTCTTTGTTTTGACTTTTCATTGGTTTTATTGATGAATTATAACCGGATGGCGAAGATCGATGGGTGTTGATCTCTGAAATCAAATCCTGATGAATCGATTAACGATTCATTATTGTATAATAATGTGATTCGTGTTGGTGTTCGATTATTTTGTTATTCGCGGAAGAAGACGGTTCTTCAGATGGACGATCAGTTCGTGTGTTGTAACGGATCGATGGGTGACAAATCGTGATTATAAAATGATCGGCGATATCTTGGAGTCGTTTGATCGATGGCTCGCCGGATCGGTGTATCGTTGCCTCTTTCAGTTGTCATTTCGATCTTGTAACCTTTGATTGCGTTCTATAACATTAACGCCGTTTCATCTTAATGATTACCAGTTGGATCTGAAATTTTGATGGGAAACTCAGTGTGATGGGTTGTATGTATGGAAGGCAGTTTTTCTTTATTCATTTCTCTAAGGAAACTCATTCCACACCATATTAATGAAGGTATTATATGTGTCAATATATTGGAGCTTCTGAATAAGTCTCATCTTTTCGATAGCATGCTTTATCCATTCATCTCATGAAATTATAAGGATAGTTACTCTAACTATATGACATGATTATGGATATTCTAAAATCAATTCCATGAGCCATAATGGAGATAACTAGGTTAAACACTTAGGGATGCATAATTATTACAATCCTTAAAATAAATTAAATTTACAATCTTCAAAGTCTTCTTTCTTGAAATGCGATTCTCCATACTTCTTTCTCATACATCTTCACCAACCCCATCCTAATCTTATATAATCAAATTATACATTTTAATAAGAATATCCTCAAGTTACATTTGAGGGGGATTTAAGATGAGAGAGGAATAGAAACATACATAGAAATTAGAGGAAATGAGGACATGCCTATTTGCAAATAATAATAATCATATGTCAGTATGCTCAATCATCATTGAAGCGGCGTCCATAATCATCCATCCATGCTAACATATACCCTTAAACAGCATTATTGCAATCCATTGATTAAGAGTTAATGGTATCCTATGATTTCAAAGCACATTAAAAGGTTTTTCAACACTTAAAATAAAAATTGATCCATATTCATTTTATTGACATACGAAACGATGACCCACTATTCAACCGTTAGCAGATTTCCTATTCCAACGGCAGATCTACCGATTCGCTTGCTTGAATCCATAAACACGATTTAACTCGATTGGGTTCTTAACGCCGAACCACTTGATCGGAAATTCAACTCCTTGAACCATAATCAGATTCCATCGCCCAGGCGAAAAGGGGTTCTCGAAAAGAGGCGTTTGTCAGCTATCTCATAGGTAATTTTAATATGGTTTTTGAAATCCGGGATACAGAAATTTTAAAGTTGAGCAGTTCGATTTAACTCCACATTTCTATTTCAAACACATAAGAGTAAGCGTGTTGAAATTTGTGCAAAATAAATAAAAAAAAAAAAAGAAATTTAACAGGCTTTGTTGATGCACAGCCATTCATGACGTTGGGGGTTCAAAGCTACTTGCGTTCATTGGAATGTATAACATTAACGTGTCATGATGTTGGGGTGTTCAAATTGAATGTCATGTCACATCATCACGTCATGTCCATGTCATGTCATCACATCATGTTATGTCACATCATCTCTTAACATTTACAAAATCACAAATCAAGCGTTTTTAGGTTCATTTGAATAATGTCGCGGCGTTCTTCCCAGGTTTTCAGATGGGATTTTCATAAAATCCATCTTTGGGAACACAATCCTTCCATGTTGTTTCTTCTTCATATCAACCATCCTATATCATCCTCATGACCATATACATTAAAGACAACCACTAGGTCCTACACCTTTTCAAGCGAAAAATCTCATTTCGAGCTTTTGAAAACATGGGTATAAAGCGCAAATTCTCAACAATGAGCGGGTTTTGATGCACTGGGTTGCTCTGATACCACTAAGGGTTTTTTGTGGGTAGCCTTTCAATACCAATGTAGTTGGAAAAAGTAATAACTAAAAATATCGGATTTACATATGCCGTAGGAATGCGGTTCTCTGATAAGAGAAAGTGAGACACCTTGTGCCAGTTCCAAAAATCGAGCTAGTAGTGAGCGGTTTTAATTGAAGCGAACAAGTGTTAGGTTTGCACTCCAACGGTGCTCACATGAAGTGGAGCCGACAGCCTCCAAGGCAATGGTCTGCGGTGCTAGCTAGTCCGATGCGAAGAGGGGCAAGAAACACCAGGTCTCATAAACTCACAGGAACACCTTCTTGGAATGGAGAACAAAATGGCTTTTCTCTTTAGAGTATCGAGACACTCTTCAAAGGTATTCTTAGGTTCCATAATGTTTCTTTCACTTAGGAAAACACTAACCTATGAAATGACAAAAATACCCTCACCTTAAGTAAAGTGATAAGATTTACATCCCCATATGTTACAGTATTCCTTCCACGACCTAAGTAGGGAACAAGCCCCAAGCACAGCTATCTCTATAAGTGAGGGCTTTCAAACCTGGGATTCTACTAATCCGATGACATTCCATTATCGAGAATAAACTCCCTCATATTTGGATCATCCAAATCCATTTCATATCAGCCTCACACTCTTCTAAGTATGCTTGACCTATTAATTTCTTACATTATGTTGGCCACTTCAGTTCAACTATTGAATCAAACAGAATGAAGATTGTAACCCCGATTGTGGGAGAGTCGGTGGTACATTGCATACCCTTCCCATGAAAAATACTTGCAATTCATCCCTTATATACAATCCTCCGCTGTGGTTCATAGCATGGACAATGTGTAGCTCCATTGAACTAACTATACTTTTCAGTCAGGAGTGATGTTTGATCTTATCCATGATTCATCAATCATCGATTCACAGCACTTGAAGACATAATAGGCATTTTCACTCTGAAGTAAAGTTACAGGTAATGATTCTAACAATAGGCCTTAGGTATGCCCTCCCTCACAGTGGGGTGGTGAATCCTTTGTTAGCTGCTTTCAATTACTTTTCAGACTTTCAAGCTATACCTAATCCTCGTCAAAAGAGTGACCTCTAAAATCGCATGAATTGGGGTCAAAGTACAGAATCAACATCCAAGATATCATAACACCTCAGAGTCTAAGGTATTTGCACCATTACTATGATGGGACAATTATCCTACATTTAAGCAGGATGATCCATATGATTTGTCTAGTATAACATCTCAAAGTACTTAGCTTCTCTTAGCAAGCATCCACACTAACATAATTACATGATAGGAATCTGTTATCACTTGATCCCATCATGATTTCATTCATGCTATATTTATATATCATGGACTTCATTAATTGATTAAAGATCTATATCGATTGGCGTATGAATATCAAATTAATACAGAAAACATACTCATATTAAATAATATATTTGTGCGTCTGATAAATTGCTAATTTGATTGCCTTTTATAAGCACTTCTCTAACAGGTTCTCTATGGTTATGGTGTGAGGGGAATGTCAAATGGGGAAGATGATGAACTGCCTTGGTAGGGCATGGTGTGAAAGTCTCGTAATGGAGGATTGAGAGACAGAAAGAAGGACCCGAAAAGGTTTCTTTTGCTTTTATGCGGTCGTAAATGCCGTGCATGGGACTACTTTGGGAGATACAATACAAAGTCGTTGCCTGAGAATCTTGAGTTCGTTTCTATCAAACCAATTTTTAAGGATTAACACCTTTGAAGCGTCTTCTACTCGACATTGGAGGAATGAGTTCAATGGTGAAGATAGTTTATTAAACTCGACTCCTATGAGGTGGAAGGTTAAGTCATTAAAGCCCAGTTTCTTAATTACTATACGGTTAGTTGAAGGAAGTATGTGTTGTGATTTGCATAGTCTTTGTAACTATAGGAAAATGAGGGCTTATCTTTTGGTTGTAAAGAGAGTGAAGCAATGAAAACCAAAGGTGGAGATATGGGAGATCCAGTTACGAAACTAGAGGAATTGATATGCAGTGATGATGATATCTACCCGAGAGGTGATTTTCTTAGAAAATTTAGCTTTGCTTTGATGGTAGGACATCAACTAAGAATTATTATTGTTAAGTTCGGATGAGGAAGGCTCACGATGAGTATAACGAATGGTTTGAAATAAACCAGAGGGAAGGAGAATGGGATCCTTTTGAGAATTTATTATTTTTATTAGAATGGGAAAAATAGTTGATTTGCTAGGTCACGAGGACTGAAGAGAAACAAAGGTGGATGATTATTTACATCATGAAGCGTGAGAGACCTCCTATGTATGAGGATGGTACTGTTTTGCATGTGGCTTGCCTCATGGATTTTATTGCCATGTGATTGTATTGGTATGCTGGATTCCACTTTGGGTTTATGGTGTTCCTAGAGTGCATTATACTAAGCAAATGAGTGGCTAGAAAAACCCAAATATGATGTTCGAGAGAGCATGTTAATGAACTTGTGCAGGAAGTAAGGAAATGTGAGAGGATCATTGAGGTGGAGGTGTAAGCAAAGGTGTATGGGTGGAAATTCCACCTAGCGAAATTCTCACAGGATGGATCTAAGAAGTGTCACTTGTTTGCTTCTTCAAATCTTTTGCTTACAAATGCGCGGGAGTGGATTCATATGGTGTTGTAGAACCTTGGTATGGTCAGAAAATAGAGGCTAAGGTGGAGTGTTGTGGTCTCATTAATGTCCCTTATTTATCTTTGAAAACCTCATGAACAAATTGTTAGAAACTTTATGGACCCTTCATTACATTTATGTGATGTACTCACTTTGAGTCCTAAGCCCTCATGGTTTTGTTTTTAGGCTTTTCTTCCAAAAAACTCACACCAATTGATGTTTCCGTAACCTTGACTCATAGGCCTTCCATTTCCTACCCAACATTTTCAATTACTCTTATAAAATATGACAATTGTCTTATACCGTATAGTGAATTCAACATTTTTAACCTAAGCGTTTATTTCTTACTTTTTAATTATTCATTTCTCTTTAATTTTTCTTCAAAACTCAACTACATATGGAGTCCAATTCAATGGTGTATATGGGAAAGGAAGGAGTATTTATTCTATTTTATTTCATTTGTTTGGTATGGCATTCTTCTTTTTATGAGTGTGACATCATATTGTATTAATGTCGAACTTTAGTAGGAGAACTAGGAATGACCAGGAAGATGTTAAGATTTCTAAATTTCAAACTTTTATCAAATGAACATAGGTTGTAGACTTAAAATCCCTTTCCAAATGCAGCAGCCATTATGATTGAGTTTATCGCTAATTAAAATTTAAAAATAAAGTTGATGATGTTATAAATAATTCATTGAGAAATGCGGAATGACCACACATTCTAGGTGAATCATTATGGATATGCCTTCTTTTGTATTAATGAAGACCACATATATATGGTCATAATGAAGATAGGAGAATAAGGACCTTTAGGGGTTCTCTATTGCTTCCTCTCAGTTTCTCTCTTGTTTCTTCATTCTTTATAACCGTTATCAATAAAGAGCCTGAACAGACAAATCCTGAAACGATAGATATTACGAGTATATATTTTTGCCGCCACTTTTTCTTTCTTTTATGAAGAAAAATTTTATACCTAAATTTATAAAATTGGGCGTTATTCATAACAATTATAAAATCAGTTGATAAGATTTCTTAATCATTGATTAATAACGAAAATATACTATTCTTTTGTATTGATAGAATAGGAAATTTGAACCATAGTATAAGTTCTCATTTAAAACATTAACACTTTAGCAGATATATTATTATTAAATTTTAAGTTATTAAGTTATAATTTTTCACTTTATTCATATATTGTATTATTTAAAAAAATGACTAATATAGCAGAGCTCAGATTTGCTACCCCTTGATATTTGGGCAGAATTGACTATCATGATGTTGGAATCGAAATCATGGATACTATGAATCTTGAAGCTTTATCAAAGGAAGGAAATACACATCTATAAGGATCGCGTTAAAGCTTTAATATTCCTTCGCAATCATACATTGATAGAAGGCTCAGGGATGGAATATCTTTGGTGATCAAGGATCCGTTGATAATTTAGGAAAGAGTTTGAGAAAAACGTTGTGACCTTCAAAAAAGACTATAATACTCAAGAGCCCATTATGATTGGATTCATTTATGACTACAAGATTGTAAGTCGGTTAGTGACTATAACTCAACCTTGTTCAAAATTAGCTCTGAACTAAAATTATGTGGAGAAAAGATCTCAGATGAGGACATGCTTGAGAAAACATATACCACTTTTCACGCCTGTAATATGCTCATATAGCAACAATATAGAGAGCATCGTTTAACCAAATATTTTGAGTAAATTTCATGTCTCCTTGTAGCTAAGAAAAATAATGAATTGTTATTAAAAAACCACCAATCTCGCCTTACTGGATCTATATCATTGTTTGAAGCCAATGCCACAATTCAAACTAATAGACGTGGCGTGGGCATGGGCATGAAAAGTGGATATTTTTTATAGGCCAGAGTTGAAATTTGTAGTTGTAGTCACTATATTTCTGGAATCAAGGTGATTTATAATCCAACTCCTGATAAGAAAAATAAATCTAATAACCCAGAGAAGCTTAATCATTTAGAAATATTACTAGGAAAGGCAAATTTAGGCCCATAACAAAATTGTTGCAGATTGAATCTTATAGATGGAATGAAAGGTCACTAGTCAAGTACATCGTATGTGACATTTGGTTGACTCTTTATCAAGCCTCCATTAGGAAAAGGTAGCGAATTAGGACTAACTTTATTAATGGTAGGGACAATGGATCTGTGATCCTTATCAAGTCTCCCTCAAGCTAACAAACAGATTGATGACAATTTCATTGATAATGATGGTGCAATACCTTCTTGTTTTGATATCTCACGACTTCTTTGAGATCAAATTGGAAAAGATTCAATATTTGAACAGTGATGGCAATGTGTGCTATAGTTAACATATATGTATTATGTTATTTTATTATATTTAATACAAATTGAGCACTTCTATTTAAAATTTGTCTTTGTTTGAGAAATGTAGGTCATTCTCAGGAGATGCATGTCATATTAATTATGCCCTGACTCACGAGTTTTACATGATAAGAAAGAAATACTTTTCCAACTTACTTTAGTTCCATTTAATGTTCAAACTATCTCAGGGTCGTGAAGGCCACAATTAAAGGCTACTAAATAGCTATTATTGTTCTTCTTATTTTGAGTTTCAAATTAGTGATGCCCTTTATTATAATAAATCCTAAGCCAAAAATTTACTTAGTTTCAAGGATATTCAGCTAAGGACAGATATATTGCATTGAAACTATGAATCATAATGGAAATAGTATTTACTCATTCTGCAGAGCAAAAACAAATCTTTAACCAATTGATTTCCTTCATCTACATGTGGTTATCAAACCTTTCTTATACCTCTTAGAATCTAATGTTTGTCATGAACCAAAAGTTCAATGACCCAAAAGCATTTTAATGTGGCATGAACGACTTGGACACAGGACTTTTAATGATGCATTATAGTTAAAATTCTAACGGGCATCCATTAACGAACAAATTCCACAAAATTTCACTTGAATTTTGGATTGTACTACTTGTTCTCAAGGCAAATTAATTATTAAACCATCTTTTACAAAGATTGTGTCTGTATCCCTTACATTTCTAGAGCGTATTCAAGGGATATTTGTAGGCTATTCACCCACCTAATGTGACCTTTTAGATTATGGTTTACAATTGATGCATCCACTAGATGGTCTCATGTATGCGTTCTTTCTACCCAGAATGTTGCATTTTCTAGATTATTAGCCCAAATAATTCGGCACAGTGCACAATTCCCTAATCGTCCTATCAAGACAATTCGTCTTGATAATACTGGTGAATTCTCATCTCAAGCCTTCCTTGATTATTGTATGTCCATTGAGGACGACGTTCCATTACTCAATTTACTCATATTCATACTTCGTAATGGGTTTATTTGAATCCTTTGTATCAAAGCGTACGCGATTAATTACTAGACCATGCTTTTGAACACAAAATTTATTTATCGGCATGGGGGCATGCTATTATTCATATTGTGTTTAATTACTTGCTGATCACCATGGCCTACCTAAGGTAGATGAGTTGGTCCTAAGAAGTGGATGGGTTGGGATAACCTTCGTGGGCTTGAACCTAAGGTAGATGAGTTGGACCCTAAGGTATATAGGTTGGGCCTAGTAGATGGTTAGACATAGTGGGGTTGAGTGAAAGGGCTTGGTGAGCGGCTCTAATAATAATAATAATAATAGATAAAATTGGAAAATGATTAAATACTTAGACAAATAATGAAGAATTAAAATTGTAAAACCGAGAAAATTCTAATTTTACAGAGGCTATTAAAATAAGTAGTTCGGTCAAAGTCGAATTTTTCTAGATCTCTCGGATGATAAACGGACTTCATTAGGTGCGTCTTATGAAATCTAAGCTACCACATCAAATTTCGTCGGTCTGAGAGAGTCGGTATTTCACGTTCAGAACCATGAGAGAGTGCGGGGACACTTGGCATTTGGGTAAAGCTCATAGGTGCCACGTGTCATTAAATTAGTCAAACATAAGGCTCAAATTATGGAGCCATGGTGGACACATGGCATGATGCCATTGGATGAAAATCGAAGTAGGTGGATAAAGGATAAGAGGTAATCTATCAGCTTGATTGAAGGTAGACATGTACACATGTGTGAATGAGAATAAGTGAAAGAGAAAGAACATATTCTTTTTGGGGATGGAATCCCGGCGGTGGAGGAAGAATAGGTTTAGAGAGAAAGTCAAACTTACTCTCACAAATTTGACGATCGGATAGTTGAATTTAGTGATGAGAAGCAAAGTTGCTCTGTTGCAAGGGCTACGCGTGAGCCACATGGTTTATGGAGTTTCGATAACTCCAGGAAGGTAGAAGTCTTCTCTGTGATTTATTTTACTGTTTGGGACGATAAGCGGTTTGGATAGAATGGTCGTAGTGGCGTTTGAAGTGGTCAATTGATTGCATCTTTGAAATTCTAGGACGGTTGGAATGATCCCGGACTAATCTCGGATTGAAAATGGTCCTTGTAAGACTTGGATGTATTTATAAATTGCCAGTTTGAGTGTTTGGGGCCGAAATGGCCGTGAGTTTCAGATCCTCCCGAGAGTGGGACGATCTTAATTTTAGGCGGAGTTTAGACTGACCATGTACTGTTTGGAATTTATTAAACGATCCAATTGATGGTGGATGGAAATTATCCATGTATCTTATTTTTCATAATATTGCTGAAATAGATAGCTTAGGTATACGGAAAGGAATTATTAATACATGGAATTTAATATGTTAACACAATGTTTAGATATATGAAATATAATTGTGTGACCATTGGGGAAATTGAACATTGTGCCCATGTGAGCTAATTTTGATATTGTTTCTATGAATAAATAGCATGTAGTTAGTATGTGAATTTTGTCCCGATATATATGATTGATATGTTGGCATGTATTGTATAGAAATGGCATAATGCATTTCATGCATACCGAGTGCCTAGAACAATAGGTGTAGGTGCATGACACTTGAAAGAAAAAGGAAAATGGTTGTGAAAGGAATTTCAAGGAAGATTTTCGAAGATTGCCTTGGAGGATTATCAGGCGAGTTCATGCTCAGAGAAGGCCCATAGCTGTTGGAGAATTACCTGGCAATTCACCTCGGAGAGGGTTGTCTAATAGTTCTAAGGCTTCGGTAGCTGCATATTTCGAACAAAAACCTTTTGTTTTGAAAGCGGTGTTTTCTCACCTTGGCTTAGGCATGTGAGAGAGTCGATGGGGGCTCGAGGAAGTGGGAAAAGGTGGTCACATTCTCGCATCTCAAACTGTATGAACATTAGTGGGAACATATATGTTTTGCCAGATCTTGTTTTGGTTTACCATCCCATGTGCATGGGTGGGAGTAACCCATGTAGGTCTCAGCTCTTAGGCATTGCTCGCGTCGTGGGATCACTTCCCGGGTGTAGGAGTGTTCGGGAAGGCCTTGACTCGTGGGACCCTTTTAAGAAGAAAGCCCGGATTATGGCTATTGATATATATTTTATAAAACATGTATTACAGTTTTAATTTTAATATATGTTTGTATTAAGAATGATGTAACAACTCTTCGAAACTATTGTAATATAGTTGGATATATTTTTTGGGCTGAGCTGTAAAGTGTAGGCCCTGATGTGGCCATTTTTGCTCATGGGTCTCATGATGTAGAGACCTTAGGCTCCATGAGTTGATGGTGGTCAACGGGACCCCTAAGGAATGGGCGTCACAAAATGTACATAAAATATAGCAAGTGACACCACTATTCATGAGTCCATTGACTCAGCACCGATCAACTTTGTGGGGTCCTATAGTTTAGATTACACGATACCATGGTTGTGTCCATTTAACTATAAGGATCCATATTCCACAAAAATCATGAGTCTACTTGTTAGAGCTCTACTGACATACAACTTATATGATGAATCCATAAGAGTTTATTTCCAACACTCTTATACAGAACATATATTAAAACTAGCTTGTTCCTAATATAGTTTACCCATTACCATCTCAAATACGATCAACTGAGGACCACCATTCTATTCATATTTAAATCAAAATATGAAGAACTATGATCAATGGTCATGAAAGTTAAGTCAAACCCTCTTACCATAATTACATACGACTATTTATACAATAGTCAAAGAATTTAATTATAATTCTTTTTATAAATACTTTTTTACAAAAGTATTGTCAAGGCCATATCGATATGTGTAATCCGGACCTCGTTGAACATGTCTCCACTGTACCCCTATACCTAAAGGGTCCACAGCAGGTGAAACATTACGATGAAAGTGCTGCCACTAGAGATACTCCCTCTAAATGCCATATATTGGCATACATAAACATCAATCACATTTCAGCTACAGTTTATTGACGATATTATATAGTCTTTAGTGTCATGCATGAGATCGACCCCTCATGCTCACAGCCTAAGTCCCATGACTCCCCACACACAGTGCCAGTGAGAGCCGAGCTACATTAGTGTTTAACCTAGCTTAAACCATTAGACAAGCACAAATTTTAATGTATCAAATCTCGTGTATTTTATTTTGGGTTCAAGATTTTAGGGGTCTCAACTGTGAACCATAGTGCTTTAAACACTTTCACAAACTTTCATCATTTGGATATAATATGTTCTAACCAAGAATAAAATTTAGGTCTTTCACCCTGAGAGGATCTGCCCCATCTTGCTTCACCTAAACACATGATTTATTCCTATTGTTATTTTATACAGTAGTAGTCATAGATTTTGGAATGATTGTCGTTTAAGACTCTGCTCGATCATAGAATGATGATAAATCAGCACCCGATAAACTCATTGATGTGGCATATATGAAATGCGATGTCAAATGCATTTTCCTTTATTATTTGCATGTATATATGAGTGCTATATGAACATTAATACTACTTGCGTCCCCGAGAGGGTGTCTTATTGGTATAATATGTAGTAGCCAGTGCCTCATTATTTTCAAGACTCCATCAAAATTACCATTCATCTAGAATTTTGAAGTTATTTTAAGGGTGAACATAAAGTTTCAAGGAATTGTGGCACTTTTGCAATTAGGAAAATTGGAAGTGAAATTTAATTCGCCGATTTTAAAGGATAATAATAATAAATTACCATAATGGTTGGAAAAAACCCTAGAAAATTCTTTTAGATCTTGGATGATAATGGCTTAATTTACTGTAAGATTAAAATTAAGTCTGCGAAATCTAGTAACTTGAAAATTTTAGTTTGAATTACTAGAGACATGAATATTACATTCTGGTGATAGTATGAGACTTGGGGATGAGATTTATACAAAATCTAGGAAGTCAAAATGGCTTGAGTTAAAGTTCATTTAAATCAAATTAATTTAGAAAATGGAAATTTTAGATGAAATGGGTGATGAATAATAGAAATCGTATATAGAAAATAATGAATAATAATAAAACTAAATAAATAAAAGATAAAGTCATGGCGGGAACGGGATGAGATTGGTGATCAGAAGAAGAGCGTTTTTATTTCATATTTTCTTTTCGTTCTTTCTCAGTTTGGAAATGGACATCGTTTTGTTAGACGGAGAATAAAGTTGGTGAATTCTGGCAAAAGCTACAACGTAAAGTACAAAAACAGCATTTAAATTCTTGCTTAAGAGTAAGAAATTTTCATTTGCATTATTGAACTAAAGACAATTATGGCAAACTTTGGGATTTTTTGAAGTAGTGAAAGATGCGTAAACTTGATCCAAATTTTCAGATGAGTTTAAGGTACAGAATTTTGAGACTATGTTGAATGATCCAGGCTGAATTTGAAGGCTGTTTGGATGATCGGATGGGGGTAGAGTTATGGCCGAATGAGTCAGGCCAAAATTTTACCAGAGAAATGTTTTCGGGTGTTTTTAGACTCTATGATCCCTTAGTCAAAGTTACTTCAAAAACGGATGATTTTTATAGGGCATTTAATGTGTGGACATTTTGGTCAATTTCACATCATATTGCTCCGATGTCTTATCAGATTGAGTTCTTACGTAAAGTTTTGTTAAGTCGAGGATTAAACAAATTATAGTCTATTTGAAAATATGTATATTTTATGGTTTAGCTTGGTGGTGAGGCATTTTAACATTTATGGATTAATATAAGTGATTTGAGCATCAAATGAAATCTAGGTGTGACAGATTTGGAAAAATTAAATGAGAAAAGACAGTACAAGATCTTTTTCAAGCGAAGTGTTGAATTACAGTTGTAAAATTAACGACCTCAAATTTGTAAAGCGTTTTCTCCAGCAATTTATACTCGATGAAAAGTTCGTTTTAATTATTTAAGAAAGCGGTTGGCTTGGTTTCGCAAAACCCTAGATGGCATAGCTCATTTTCGGTCGGTCTTATTTAGTTGTATGGCAAAGGTTGTGGATATTATGACTATACCATTGCACGGAAGTGGCAATTAGAGACGATCTCATTCCATGTTTAATATGGTGATCGCTTTCATACATTAAGGTATATGGTTCAGTATGTGACTTAAATTTCATGATGAGGTTTGGTTGGGGTTCATCAAGGCATTTGGTTCAAAGTTCCGTATATTTATAGAGATCCGCGATTATTCGGACCATATTAGACGGGTAGTATTCAAGTTCCTCTGATGCGAGGTTAAAGTTCGTGTCGTCTAGATATTTAGAAATGGGCTGATGGTTGGTACTTGATTTCCGGGTATTATGCACCTGGATGTCCTTCCACTGACTCCAGTTTAAATGGTAGAAATAGTTTTCGACCAGAGTTTAAATGATAGTTTTCAAACACAATTTCGGAAATGGTTTTCATAGCAAAGCTTCGGTTTTCTCATAACCGTTTCCTTGTTATATCACGGATTTTCATATTGGGAACCTCGGACAACATTTTAGACTATGGCCTCCATGACGATTTGCGGCTCCTGATTTTCATTTGACCAATTTTTCATGTCACGGAATCAGCGGAAATTGAACCTTTTGGTAGTGTTGGTAAAGCGGGACGGAGGGGATTAAGACTAATTTTGACAGGTATTGAAGTCGCGACGTTTAGTAGATCTTTGGACATTCATTAGGGTTAAATTAGTGAAGGTAATTCTTTGTCTTGTTTGTCCCCGAAGATTAAGGCTATTGTCTAAGCGGACTAGGCTAGGACAAAATGTTATGGTTTTTACAAAAGAATAATTAAATGTAACTAAAAATTAAACAAAGATTTATTCAACTATTATTCTCGATGGCTAATAAACAGATAAACAGATTGATTATTTTATTAAAAAACGTTATAATAGTGTTATTGTTTATATTAAGGTATAAAGAATAAAATGACAAAATTATTTTTAAGATATAATGGGTTGGAGACTAAATATTCTTGTTTTGGATGATTGTATTATTTAATTCCAGGACATTTCTAGAAACAATTTATTGCTTTTAGTTCACTTTATTTAAATGGACTTATTTAAGTGTTCTAGCTTTTGAGTTTTGTTCAGATCTAGTCATAGAAATCCTTGGCAGCCATTCTTTTGGAAGAAAGTGGAAAGAATTTAAGCCATCTCATGATTAATGAAACACTAAAATTGTCAGTTCTGAGACCAGATTGGCGTGGTTCAGGTTTAGTGTGGGGATCAAGTTTTGAAACTTTTAGACCTTGTGATTGTTATTTTATTCAACGTTTTATTTAAGAATTCATTTCCAGTTTGGGAAGAGTAACAATCACTTTGTTAACTATCAGTTTGAGAAATAGCTGAGCTATTAAAAACTAACATTAATTTCAATTCAACTGTGCCACATTAAGATGAAATTTGACAGAACCAGAAATAATCAAATCTGATGCTTAATTCTCACTAGCTGCTAATATTAAGCAAACAGTAGCCTTATTGATATTTGGTACTATTCAGTTAAATAAAAAAATTAACCATTAAATCATTCAAAAAAACAAACACCATGATGGGTATTATTGCTAGCGCGGATAAAGTCATGTTGTCTAAGACATTTCAAACAGGAATTATATTAAGTTTAATCCAGTCCTCAGTTGACTAGATTAGAGTCCCAGATAAATTCAAAATTCAATCACCTTAATCCATAAGTATAAACATTATAGCTTTGAGGTTCTGGTCTCAGGCATGTGTTTGTGGTCTCTTATGAAATTAAGATTGTAAAGTAAGTAGTAGTTCGTGATGACTTTTGTATATGTCATCTTTTGTAAATATAAAGCATAGTTTGAGAAAAGCAGTTGATGATCCTCATTGATTCAGTTCTTATATTATCTTCTTGATGAGGATAGAGGCTTTACTTGGTACAGTTGGATTTTGAAAATCATTAGGAGTGTATTTTTATATCAAATTGATTTTATATTTAGACTTATTACAAATGATTATTCATTTACTTTGGATTTACTATTAATCTAAAATTGTTTGTTAGAAAAAGTGAAAATTTTATATTATTTTAAATACAGGTTTCATGGTTTTTATGGCTTAAACTATAATTAACTTGTGGATAAGTGGGCTTATTAAGTGGATCTCATCAGAGGTCACAAACCAATTCTCATCCTGGGAGGATTGACGCACCCTCATTCCCCCCTATAGTGGATCATTCTGTTGCTCCCAGATCTGGGCAGTTCTCTGCATTTAAATCTGTGAGATGAGCATTGTACTCAGCCTCTATAAAATTTTATTTTAATTTATAACCAGTTCATTGAAATCTCAACAGTGGAAAAAACTTAGCGGCATGACGTTCACATAATGCTAATTCAATCTCGCCCTTGCATCCAGTTTACCTTCATCATCGAATAAATAGCATGACGCACCAGCATTCTTTAAACTACTCATATTGTATGTTTCCATTATTATGTTCAAATCTTTGCCACATAGCCAACATAGTTGTGCGCACAATGCTGGGAAGGAAATCTATAAGTAACTCAGAAAATCTTGTCCTGTTCAAAATAGTTTTAAACTCCCAGAATAATGAAACTCATGAGCTGATGAGGTATCCACTTTTATAAAGTTTTTACTTTTCAGGAAAGCATCTCAAGAAATCTCAGCTCACTCTTTTTCTGTAAATGTTTCCAGAAAGCTTCATACCTTTGTGTAAGTTTAAAACTTTCTTTGTGCCTTTTGTACTTGCCTTCAAAGTTCTAAAACTTTCTTTGTGCTCCTTTTATGCACTAAAGGCATAAGGCTCTTGTGCGCGCTGGGATTTTTATGACCTTCCTCAATTGCCAGCGAAAGATTGTTGAGCCTTTACCTGGTGCTGCTTTGGTTTCTCAAACTTTTTATAAATCTGAGGTACCAACCGACATCTTTGAATAAAAGAACGGGACTGGACGTTGGTTGTAAGTCCACGGGACCCGGCTCCAGCGGTGTTTTAGAATCTCAGCGGTGATCAACCGTTAACTAAAATCTCCAGGCTTTGGGCGTTGAGTCATCAGTTGCACCGAAGCATTATGTTCACAACCTCAGGCATCTTGCTGGAGCTCTTTTGCTTCTTGCCTGTGGGACAGACTGTAACTCAGCTGATAGGTGGGGAAGGACCTTCATCATGTCACCTTTTTCACATTGATATAAGGTGGAGATTGACTGAGTGTAATCTGTATTGAGTTTAGGCTCATAACCTTATATACTCTCATTACAGTCGCTACATTACGCGTGGCGACCCCTCGGGAGTTTCCGGCCGGGCCCGAAACTGATACATCTCTTGAGATCTAACACCAGTGCATCATTCTCGACGGTTGCTTGCCGAACTGAATGCGCGTTTTCACCGAATTTTCGCGCGCGCTTGCCGGAAAATGGTTTCTTAATTGACCAAGGCCGTTTGCCTTCGCCCCTCGCGCGCCGTGTTTGGTGTTAAACCGTTTGCTCGCCACTTGCCTTTGAAGCTAGTTTATTCATTGTGTTCCTTTTCCTTCTTGGCGTGATTGCTGGCTCCTTGTCTGAGTGTAAAGCGATTGCCAATTATAATATTAATACTGTGCGAAAATGAGTTCTGAACCTGTTTATAAACGTTGGGTTCACGCCACCGCCTGCGCGCAACACCCCAGCTCATTAAATGACCGTATTAATTACTCATTACTTTGTCCAGCACTTCCTAGACTTGATAGCCGGCTGGTCATGTACAGAAACCGCCGCTCAAACGTGAATCTTCCGTTTAGTGAGTTCAATTCTTATTGAACCCTCTCTGCATCAACTTCCATCAGAAGTTTCCTAAATGTCCGTTATCCAAATTCAGACTTAAATACAACATATGTATTCTGAGCATTTGTTTACATATACATTACCGACATATCCATTACATGTTTGCTTGATGAAATTGGTACCACATTTCATTACCCACTTACGTTCTATTGGAATTATGCATTCCCTCATTACCTTTTCAGTATGGTTACTTCTTTGCCATACCTTTGATTCTCTCCTTCAACTATAATTCACCTTTCAAAATTTATCTTGAACATCTGACCTCAACATGATTGGTGCTCTTGGACCTCAGACCTGAAACTAGTGAAATCCGAGACTCGGCTGATTCCATAGTCGCCTTTGACCCATGATTTGATGATTCATGTTGTTTCCTCTTAGATTGGGGTTTCTATTCATGACTTCAACCAGTTCAGTTTATGTAATTCTTCACGAAGCCTAATTGAACATCAAATCTCCCTTCAAAGCCCCTGGAATCAATGCCAGTTCTGAACCGACGACATGCCGATCTTGGTTTATTATCTTATATGCAGCTATATTTCTTTACTCTTGGCTCTACCAACTTCTCATCACCGGTTTGCTAAATGACTTTGAGATAAAATAATTTTATTTTGTTTTTTACATTTTATGTTTCAAACTTTTATATTTTAAACTAACCTCTCTCTTTTAATATTGATTATCCTTATTTCATATTGTATTAATGTTATTCTCACCTTAATTTCAGTTTCATCTTGCATAAAATGACAGTTCTTATGTTTTATTACAGATTCAGTTCCTCAGTTATCATTCAGCGTTTCAGTCTCAAAGTACTAATTGACGCCAGTGCTCTATACTCCGATGTCTTCTGCATATCCGGACAGAATTGTTGAAGTCTATCAGTTATTCAGGCGTTTTAGGCGTCAGATTGCTATTTGCCATTTTCATGATATTCTGCAAATTTTTATGTTTCCCTATTAAACCTATATTTGTTTTTCGTCCTTGCATCGCCAAATATTTACGATATCAACAAATCTTTTTAATCTGACATTCATTCATATCTGGCCCAGTGGCTGAGATTGATCTGGACTTCCATAGGAAGCCGCTACAGAGAGAGTCCTTGACACACCCTCTTTCGGAAAGATTACCTCCATTGAGATCAGCCCCAATGGAACCATTAACAAAGTGCGATTGATTGCGTACAGCGATGATTGGGTTATATGATTATTCTGGCGCTGCGTATGGACAGGCCTCCAGGAGAAGGCGGGAGGCATGTTGAAACTGGAGTCTAGTGAGAGCTCAAAAACTTATGATAGTGGCATTCCAGAGAGGAAGTGACCGTATATGGCTTCAGGCAGAGTTAGTGAAATTTATGGTGTTAAGAACATTAGTTCAGACTTGAAAGTCTCTTTGGGAGTTCTTGAGTGGCGATAGACTGAGGGTAAAGGTAGGAGGGCCATTCGTTTGGAGACACTACTCTGAGTTAGCAGGATAGTTAAAATGGTATTCTGTTGAGATTTGTGATTACTTGAGATTAAAAAATGGAAGAATTCTTGAGTTGTAGATGATCCTTGATGTGGGAATATGAGTAGGAGGTTTCAGTTCAACAAGATTAATTTTCTCGATGGAAGAATGGGAACATAAATTGTGGCAGATTCATGGCTTGGGCATTAATATTCAGGTTCATCTAACAGCATATAAATCTTCCCCCACACGGAGGTTAGTTTTGAGTACTAAGGTAAGAAGGCCAGGTTCAGTTCAACAAGAATGACAGATGATGAAGAGAGTGTCGGGCCTCAATTCTGGGCCAGACCCCGTTCAGTTGATATCAAAGAAAGAGCTGGATGACTCGGTGAGAAACCAGGGCGGGCGACCATCGCAGGTCGTTCGTCACCCAGGCGACCAGTGGTGGTCTTGAGGATCATCTTTCCATTGTACCCTGCATGCATGGAGGCATCTGATGGGAATGTTTTGACCAAAATGTTTCCATTGAGGCTGGAAGGTCTTTATCAAAGTTATCAAGATTATTGTTTTTCTTTTGACTCTGGTAGTGAACATCTACCCAGACTCGTGGTCAGGTGGAATTTAAAAATAAGGTGGTTCAGCGGGGGTGGTACATCCTGATGAGGTCTGAGTGGGATCACTGAAGTGAGGCGTGCCGTTCTTTGATCAGGTGATACTGTTACTGGGCTGATATTTAGTCCATGAAGGCGGAATGTGTGAAGATGTGATTATTCAGTATAGATTCGTTTATGATCTTCAGTCATATTCCATTTAATTGGTTGAGGGCGTAATTATTTATTGAATTTTATTCATTGACCTTGGTAAGTCTATCACCATGATTGGTGTGGTGGTTCATTTGATGGATACTAGTCTTCAGAAAGGATAGTTCAGTCAGAGATTGTTGATCAGAATAAGGATTTTCCGGCCCATACTTGATATTAGGTATCCATGAATTTGATAGTCTTAGTGTTTCATTTGGGTTATCGACGTAGAATGCACACCGGTGCTATCGAAAGAAGTAAGATTAGTTAATTTAGAGGAACCGGGCGTGATATTGGGGGAATCGGAAGAGATCGCCCCTAGT
The DNA here is from genome assembly GCA_016808115.1 of Tetrastigma voinierianum. Taxonomy (NCBI): domain Eukaryota; kingdom Viridiplantae; phylum Streptophyta; class Magnoliopsida; order Vitales; family Vitaceae; genus Tetrastigma; species Tetrastigma voinierianum. The sequence goes on along the minus strand of JAEQBH010004291.1, from coordinate 291,763 downwards.
CTCATTAATGCCATGACCACCTGAAAATGCTTCGGAAAGGTTGCCAGGGTTGTTTTGGCATTTGCCAGTGAGATCTAGAGACAAGAGGGACACGGGTGGAAGACATCCATGATCAGAGGAGTTTCATATGTGCCAGGATGATATTTGAGTTTACCCCCGGATAGAGCAATTGAGTTTGTTATTGAATTGATTCCAGGGACCGAGCCAATATCCATTTCTCCATACATAATGGCCCCAGCAAAGTTGAAAGAATTGAAGGCACAATTGAAGGAATTGCTAATAAAGAAGGCTTCATTCGACCTAGTACCTCGCGTGGGAGCTACAGATTCTTTTAAGTAAGAAGAAGAAGTGGAAACTTAAGGTGTGTATGGACTATAAACACACAAGATTGAAACATTCAACCACTGACTTAGGGTGTCTGGCTTCCTCATATATAGATGAGCTATTTGACCAATTGCATGGATCACAAGGGTATATTACAAGATTGACCTAGGTCGGAGTCTACCATGGAGTTAATTAAGGAGAATGATGTTACTAAGACTACCTTTAGGAATGAGATCACAGTCACTACTCAAAATCATTACCATTGGATTATTGCTTGTTGCAATTCATGGATTTGATGACAATTATTAGGTCATGTTAGACTTAAGTTGTGATATGTTTGCAAATCACGACGCTAATTATTACTCGAGCAATCACAGAGCATCTGAGCATCTCGAGACCAGTCTTCTGAGATTCTTAGAGTGCTCCAGTTATCACATAAAGTTTAGTAAAGTGCCCGGTTTGGTTGGACTAAAGTAGCTTTCTTAGGTCGTATCATTCAATGAAGGTATTAGTGTGGATCCTCAGAAGTTCAGAAATATGATGATGACCTTGATCTTCCCAGAATCCAGTTTCATGGATTGACAAGTTATTATAGGAAATTTATTTGAAGGGGATTTTCGAGATAGCAACCCCATTGACCAATCTATTGAAAGAGGATCGGAGGGAGTGGTGAGGTCGGATACTGCCGACCATAGTTTTGAGGAGCTAAGGTGGGATTCGCGACAACTCGATGTTCGCACTCTAAATGAGAAGGAGGCCCGGTTATATGGTATCTGATGATGCTTCCGGACAAGGGTTGGGATGTGTGTTTGATGCAGGAATGGGTAGGTGATAACTTATCTTCCCTTGGGTTAAAGAAGCCGCAGAGCAGAACTACCCGACCCATGATTTAGAACTAGCAGCAGTGGTTTTTGCTCTAAAGATGCAGGACATTATCTGCTCGGTGTTCCCTATTAGATTATTCCCATGATCAGAGCACTATATTATATCTTTATAAAAGAAACAGCCAAACGCGCCCGGTGGTTGGTGGTAAGTTACCATTACCCGATGTTCATCAGAAACCCGATATGATGGTGTTTATTAAGCCAGGAAGCCAGGGAGGTTCTATGCTTATCACGGATAGTATATCTCCCATTGTTGATAAAGTTGAGATCTTTGGGGTGGTTCTGAATGGTACGTCTGAGATATTGGCATCAAGTACATGTTATTCCTCTTTATAAGTGGATCAATCAGAGAGTTGAAGCGGAGTTTGAGAGATGATTAAGTTGAGAGTGAGATTCGAGAGACGACGAGAGACTGGGATTGGATCGGGCGTTAAAAACGTATGAGTTGGAGGAAGTCTGATATTTTAAACCAGATGAACTCAAAGAATCATGAGAGGGGCTCCTCTTTGTGTACCATGCACCACAGCGCTTTGAATGTCATAGCCAGAAGCATTATGGTGAAGGCTGAAAAGAAATTGGATTAAGTGTCCCCGGATACTAACATTGTGGTGGCGGAAACACGAGCCAAAAATATCTGACCCCTTAGTTCTTGTGAGTGGGATAAGATTACTATGGATTTGTTACCAGAGCTAAGACTGGAACAATCTTGATGCCATATGGGTGATAGTGGATGAAATTATGAGAAATCGGCGCATTTTTCTCCTAGTTAGTAAGGATGGCCCAGTTAGGATAAGTTGGCCCGATTATATCGTGGAGATAGTTTAAGTTACATGGTGTTTTCCTACCAACTCAGTGGTCTGGGGCCCAGGACCCAGTTCGCATCAGATTTTGAATTCAGTTCCTTAGGATGCAAAACAGAGTGGTGCCGCTTCTTGAAACCACCATCTCGGTGATGGTCGATCAGGAAAACTCGTGGGCCTTCGAGGTGTCGCAGGCATGTGTGAAGTAGAGAGGATTTAAGGGAAAAATTTAGGGATACGGCATTTATCTATGATGGGTGCTAACCATGATTATCAATCCGACATAGGCATGGCTCCATTTTGACATTGTCATGGCGATGTAGTACTCTTGTATGTTGGGATGAAGTAGGAGAGAGGAGGCTGGGCCAAGCCCGGAGTTAGTATGCCTGGTCAGATCAGATTTATCAAGAGGCAGTTCAGAGAGGCAGGGGATGACAGCAGAAAAGTTGTAGGACCAGCGTGGGATCTCTACAGTTTAAGATTAGGCGATAAGGTCTTATAAGTTTCCCACTTGGAAAGGTATCATAGATTGGAAGCGAGAAGGTATTTCTACATAAGGCTGCGAGGTGCCTAGAGTGGGTTGGTGCATAGTTAAACCTTTCTCAATTATCAAGGTTATAATGTCATTTCATGTATCCATGCTCATGAAATCACATTTCAGGATCCCTCTGTGTACTCGAATCGGCCCGATTAAGACTAAAGGATAATTTGAAGCCTATAGGAAGCGACCAATGCAGAGATAGTAGATGGCAGGAAGTAGATTTGGAATAAGGTCATTCATACGTCAAAGTTTATAGAATCAACCAGATTCAAGAGGCTCTGTGAGGAGTGGAGGCTCGAGATCTGTGATCAATATCCTCGATTGTTTTGATTAAGGTATCCTCTTTATGTTAGTTTTGTCCATTTCGAGACGAAATGTTCCTAAGGGAGAGAGGATTTATGGCATTTGATCAGAGGTGTCTGGTGTATGTGGCGGGATCACATATGTGCTAAGACTTCCTTAATTATTTAATATAATGGTACGAAGTTGTTTTAAAATTGAACTTATAAAGTTTCAAAATTATAGCACTTTACAATTAAGAAAAGTAGCAGGTGAAATCCCAATTATAATTCAAGGATATGTGTATTATTACATAAACAGTTCGGAAAGCCCCTAAGAAAAAGATCTTTTGAATCTCAGTTGTGAAAGCAGGCTCACTTGTGTAGTTAAATTCGTCTCGCGAAAATCAGTAACCCAGAAAAATTGATTAGATGGGACAATCAGGAATATTTGATTTTGGGTGATAAATCTTCAGATTTTAGAGTTGATTATGCAAAATATCTGAGGTCTGAAAATGGGATTCAAAGTTGTTAGAAGCCATTGAATGAAAGGTAAATTTTAGGGTAGAAATGGACGTTAGGCAATAAGTATTATATAGAAAATAATAATAATAATAATGATAAAATAATAAGTCTAACAATGAGAGTGGAATAATTTGTGTTGGAGAGGGAGAGAATATTTTATTTTATATTTTCTTTTGTTCTTTCTCAGTTAAAAATCGGGCCAGTAGATTTTCCTTCGAGTAGAAGTGAGATTGGTCTCATGATTGAAGACTACAGCGTGGAGTATAAAAAACAGCATTTAAATTCACCTTCAAAAGTCAGAAGAGTGCCTATTTATATTTATTTTGGGCCTAAAGACAATGTAATGACTTAGATTTTTATTGTGAAAGGTAGTAAACTTCAGATTCTGCGAATTTTAGGCGAGTTTAGATTTTAGGAATTTTTGGGACTATATTCGAGACCCGGTCAAGGCTGAATTTGAGGCCCCAGTTTCGGACAGACCAGTTAAATTCGGAGTTGCGTGGGACGGAGGTGACCTGGTACCATAAATATTTTCGGGTGTTTTAGACTCTGGAAGTCCCTTGAGTTAAAGTTGGCTAAAACGAATGATAGTTTATCGGGCATTTAATGTAGGGACATTTTGGTCAATTTCATCATATTATATCGATATCCTTATCAGATGGGACTATACGTAAAGTTTGTTAGAATCGAGAGTTCGATTCGATATAGTCTCTTTAGAGAAGCCAATGTATGTTTGTTGGCATTAGGCGAGAACTGTTTTATGTTGTATGGATTGTATAGCGTTTGACATCAGTGAGAATCTGGGGGGCTAACGACAAGATTTGAAGAATTAATTAGAGAAAAGATTCAATTATGAAAATCTGTTTTCTAAAGCGAAAGTGTTTAAATTACAAGTTTGTAAAGTGCTTTGAAAATATAAATTTATAAAGCGTTTTTACCTCCCACTTGTTATACTCATTGAGAAAAGTTTGATTTGATATTTGAAAGCAGTTTGGCACAGTTTAGAAAACCCCTAAGACTGTACGACTCGGTTTCGATCAGATATATTTAGTTATGCATGGCAAGGTTATGGGATATTATGACTAACTATATTGCCTGGTCGACAATTGGAGGTTAGATCTAGTATATATTTATATAGTGAGTCGCCCTCTGCACATTCAGGGTATATAGTTAGCGCGCTGACTTAGTACATGGCAATGAGAACATTTAGTTTAAGTTTAATCTGTTTAAGGCATTTAGTTCAGGGTTCCATTATGTTTATAGAGATCCCGTGTGTTGCGAACCATATTAGACGAGGTGGTATTCGAGGTTCACTACGGATGCGGGGTTCGAGGTTCCGTGGCATCACGTCGAATTATTTAAAAATGGGCCCGCGTTCGTTTGGTACTTGATTTCCGATTATAGCACTTTTAGATATGAACCACATTTAGAAGCTTGATTTTAGCGTGATGATTTTGAAACGGTTTTAGCGTGAAATAGTTTTATTTTCCAGTTTGAAGAAATAGTTTCGTAAAGCTTCGGTTTTCTCATAAGCAGTTTTACAACCATTTATGTCTGATTTGCTATATTGGAGAATTTGGCAATAGCAATGGCATTGGCGAACTTATAGTACTCAAGGCCACGTTTGGCTCCACGGTTTTCTATTTTAAATAATTTTTCAGGTGCGTAATCAAAAGCGAAAGACATTCCGGGATTCAGTCCTGGGCGATAATATTGTGATTATATATATAAAGATAAGGTGTAAAGTAAAAGTAGTAAAAGGTAAAATGTGACATTTTGTATATAAATATCTTTTTGTAAAATATGCGTGCATGGTTTTGAGAAAAACGAGGTTGCGATAAATTTATATTGGATTGATTCTTATCTTATATTTGAGTAGGGTTGAGCTTTATGATTGTAGTTGGATTTTGGAAAATATTAGGAGTGTATTTTTTGCCCTCCCGGGTGATTCTTTGCATTTGGGCTTGACCACCGTGCGGTCGTTATCTTGAATTTTAGATTAAATCTAAGGTGCGTTTGATGAAAAGTGAAAATTTTACATAACCCCGTTCCAAAAACCGATTTGTGATTTTAACGACCAGCTTCGCAGTAACTTATCGATCGGCGGGCTTGGCACGAGAGAATTCTTATAGAGGTGCGTGATTTCTGTCACTAGAAAAGTCACATCGAATACCGCGCCAGACAATTATAATTTTTACATATAATTTACATCCATGCAATCTCGTTAATACATCAAATAGCATATATTAACATGATGTTTTTTTACACACAAGAACATGTTATTTAATCTTTGTAATAAGACACAAAATGGCTCCAAATCTCGGACCCATAAGCAGGCACCTCTTAGACCACTTAGTTTATCACCGAATTATTGGAATACTGCAAAACACACCTGAAAACCAAAGACATCGATCTCTAGGGATTGAAACCAAACCTCGAAACCAGTCCGGGCCCTTGAAAATAATTCAAAAATCATGCCAGAATTTGTCAAGAAAACAATCGAAAATTCAACTATTTGTCGAAAACAGTCCCAAATTCAGCACAGACTGTTAGAAACAATCTCGAAAATTCCCTAAAAATTCCTACACTAAGTCGAAAATTTTCTTATTTGAAATTCTGACACTATAGGCTCTGCAGAAAACCTTAAGCCATTAAATGGCTGAGTTAGAAAATAACTAAGTGGGAAAATTTCACAATAAGTGAGTTTGTGAAACTCCAAGATTTTAGTCCTTACAACGTAGCTCTCGACTAAGTGGATGAACTTTTGCCTCTTCTCAGACGAGAATCCTACAATCTGATTTCCGTATTAAATCTTAGAGAAATGAGAAGAAAAGAGCCAAAATATCTCTCTTCAAGCCCTCTCTCTATGCAAACAATTGTCTTTCCCTTTTGATTTTATCTTTTATTATTATTATTATTATTATTATTATTTGAATACATGCTCATGGCTTCATTGGGATCCATTTAAAACAGAAAAATTTTATTTATTTTAGTTACTTTATTTTAAATGAACTTAGCTCAAGCCGTTTCTTGACACCTGATTTTCATATAAAATCTAGTCTAAAGTCATAATGACCATCACCCTAAAAAATCGTAAAATATTAGTTTGTCTTAGAGTTCGACAAAACTTTTACAGGTAGCTTCCGAATTCATGAGCGAATTTAACTTATTGATGCATTTGTCATCCGGATCTAGAGAATTTTCTGAAACTACTAAACCATTAGCAATTATTATTATTATTGTTACTTTTACCTTTCTTGAAAATTACAAATTTCAAAGTTTTACATTCTTCCCCTCTTAATAAATTTCATCCAAATTCACGCTAACTTTGTTTTAAGCATATACAGCAATATTCCTAATGCAAATATTAGACCAACATGTGTGCTCTCAAACTAGGAAAGGATAGGTGGCCCGCATCATATCCTCAGTTTATGTACCTCTTCCTCCTCGAAGTGTTGCTGACACTTTATTAACACATACGATCTTGCGTATGAGAAACCTAATCCCAACTATCAAGATACACATTGGTCCCTCGAAGGTCTCATCAGGTGTCAATAGCTAATCTACTCCCAATTCACTGCAGGTTGGTCACGGGTATATTTCTGAGCATGGAGGCGTGGGACATCCTCATGGACACACGATAAACTCGGTGGTAGCGCCGTAGATGTGCAAGCTGTGCCCACCCTCTTGGAGTACCTGGGGCCCCACAGCCACCACCTCGGCCTTAGCCCTCGCATATGCTCGGCCGCTCCTCCTCTTGGGCGCTCACTTCAAGGGATGTGATCTCTCATGAGACTCTAGAGGTCGGCGGATTTGTCGGCGTAGTTGTCTATCTGCTGGCGTAGAGATCTTTCGGAATCAAATCCACCTTCTCAGAGGTGTCTCTAATTAGATTCGGACCAGTATTGGAGCGGCTCTCCATTCATCCAGCGATCGATGATCTGACATGGCCTCCCATATAAGGCCTCATAGAGTGCCATCGAATGCTGCGTAATTATTTGTTGCGGCGAATTCCACTAAGGGTAAATGCTCTTCAGCTATATGGAATCCGCAGGACACATACGACATGTCCTTTAAAATTGTATGGATTCTCTCAGTGTCATTGTGAGGATGAAAGTTATGCTCGTAGTCAAGCGTGTCCCATTGCCTTTGAAACTCTTCAAGAGTGTCCCAAATAATCACTGAGGATCCACCATTACGTCTGATAGAGACTAGCCTCATGTAGAACAATCCAGAATATATCTTGCGAGAATTACTCCGGTGTGAAGTCATTAGCATTTCTTTTAAGTGTGTCGACTTGGTGGGCGGTCCCTCTCGCCATGGCATCATGCTTAATGTCCTGGCAGAGTGGTCACAAATCCATCGTAACATACTCCACTTCCATGGCTTCCTCCTATTGGCTGGAGTAATACTGCTGGCTTTGATGCTGGCCTTTACTGCTGACCGTGAGACAACATCGAACCAAAATCTCAATGTCGCTTCATCCGCTCCAATCTGGGACGAAGATCACCGGTACATCTTCCTTGCCACTTGGATGCCGCAATAAAATGAGAAGCGGTGGAACTCGTGAAAATCTCCTCTCTCAAATCAATTCAGTGGGACCTGACCATCCACATCCCAGAAGACTACCATATATGTGGATGGCCCGATAGCCCGTCACCGTGCGACATTACTCGAATCCCTAATGGAGCGATATCTCATTCTATCTGAACTCAATCACGGGGATGACATAACTGCAAACTCCCTAGCACTCCACTAGCTAAATCATTTGTACTATGCTTTAAACTATCCGGTCTCGAGCATCTGTGCTCTCGGAAACCACACTAGCGATTACTCCTCATGACTTCAGCATTGGAGTGCATATTACTACATTTGCCTTACTAGGATGGTAATGCAAAGTGATTTCATAGTCCTTAAGATACTCCATCCATTTGTGTTGCCTCATGTTGAGGTCCCACTGTGTGAAAATATACTTCAGACTCTTGTGGTCTCAAAATACCTCAAACTGCTCACCATACAAGTAGTGGCGTCAAATCTTTAAAGGTAGAACTAGTAAGCCCACCAACTCCGGATCATGTGTAGAGGTAATTATGCTCCACGGCGGTTCACCCCATTTATCTGGAACCATGGCTCTGACCCTCTCGAGCTGCGCTTCAGAGACACATCCAGTCCTTCCCTTACGAGGCGTCACGATTACACCATGTACCCTCTGTATAATTTTTGGGACCCCTATCGAATAATTTGTAATGGCCGTCCTTTTCAATTCCTAGAATGCCTTTTCCTTGCGGGGTCATTCCACTCGGGTGCACGACCTCTTTTCGTAATGAGCGGGCGCTCAGGTGGGAGTGCTCGGTCTCTTAAGGCCTTATCTGATAATTCTGCATAGTTGGACCTTGAGTTTTACGTAACTCAAGCGGTGCCATCCATATGAGTCACTTAGAAATGAAGCACCAGGTGTAATAATGATAAAGTCCCTCCACAATGCGGAGGTAAGCCTTGATAAGCTCATCGAGAAAAACATCCTCATACTCGCGAACTACGGTAGATCGATTCTGTCTCGCTCGTCATAGAGTAAGGCACTGGCCTACCCGTCAGCTATCCGCTCCGCTGGAGTCATTCATGATCTAGGGTAAAGCATCATGCTTCTCCTCTTAAATGTAACCTGATAACATCTGTTCTTGGCGTTATCCACTCACGATCCGTCGGCGCAAACTTTTATGGCGAATCAACGGTCCATCTAAGGATGACATTGAACTCCAATATGTCCACCCAACTCGGGTCCATAGTGAGTAGAATCCACGAGTCTCGACTCTGAATCCGAGCATATCGATCCAGCACTCACCCCTAGTTCCTGGGGAGTTACATCTAGCGACTTTCGAGGTTTTGACCTCTAAGCGAACTTTTCTCATTATGCGTGATAAACATGAATCTGATGCATCTAAGATTTAAATAACTCTTGTAAAAACGAAATGTACCTATACATAGTGATCACGCAATCTCATTCTCTGCAGTGCACAGCGAGACAGCCCCTAGGTCCTAAAGTCTGGCTTTTAGATCTTGGCCTCGACAGGCCATGCTGGCCCATCGGCCCATGCGTGAAGTAGGTGCTTGTCACGGCCTTTCTGACTTAAGCCCAGTACCTCGACCCATCTTTGGGGTGTAGAGGAATAAACTATGTCTGCGCTGTCCAGTATTAATTCAGCCGTGAAACTCCCTAGGATCATGCCTCCATAGGCGATCCTCTTCTGTATGGTGATAAGCGATAGAAGCATGTCATCGGCCTAAATGGCCCTATGCAGAGCTCAATTGGGATATAAAGTCTGTCTCTTTCCCGAACTCAAATAAGGTTGATCCTCCTTCCCTCTTCCAGTGTTTTCCATGTTTGAGGATATACCACATCTTCTCTATCTCTCTTTTATGGCGGGCTCTCAAACCATCAAAAGTCCATATCTATGTTGGAGGCCATAATCTTACCGAATGGACAACTTTAGTCCAGTCTCAAATCTCTAACCTTGGCGTATCATAGCCACATAAATCCTCTTGAAATGCCCTTTCGGTGAATACGGCCGCTGTACTCCATCGATTATCATCGTTTACCTCGACTCACCAAAACTCTTGGGCCTTTGCATATACAACGATTAATTAGAAAAATGCCATCACTTGAAACCATGGAACTCTACCCAGGTTTATTTTGCCTCTAATTCCTGATTCTTAACCTAGTTCTACACTTGGGACTCACTCTCTGGTGGGCAGACTAGCACGATCTCTGTGCCAGGAGTAATATCCATAGCCTCGATACCTTCTCAATCTGCCAGACAATGGTGCCACCCCTCCCCTAACAATTTTGGAGGATGATGCTGGCTTAGATCTCTTGAGTTACTCGGACCTCCACACGACTACTAGCTGCACTAGCTTTGTGCAGTATGGTAACTAACCCTAACGACCTCGTGAGGCCTATTGGTCAAAAGCAATTGGTGCACGACCTACACAGTGGGCGACAACCTCTACATCCCGTCCCTCGACTTGCATGACACATGTCAAATGGAAACAACTTTATTTAATTTCACTTCAGTCTAACTAGTAATGCATATCATTACTAATAAGACTTGTGATCATGGGGCGGCCATTCATCACCTAAGTGGTGCTAATTGCCAACCACTCCTTTTTATTTATTTCAACAAGAATTCTTACTTTAGATTCATTCATTTCCGAACCCCTAAGGTTATAGTTCTAACCTTAGCATTCCCACTTTCCTATATACATTATACCATGTATATAATTTTCAGCGCAATAACCATAATCCATTTTATATCATCATACGTGTGTGTGCTCTTTCCACAATTTGTAACACATAATTACACAAATCTGAACATGGAACACATATCGAACCTGACCTTAGAGCACACCATGCATGCGATGAGGTCGACCCAAATCATGACTCCTGGGTATTTAGTGTACCTAAACTCCGATGCAGCTATAGCGTTGGTATCAATTTTACCATAACCATGGCTAAGCCCATGTCCCTCAAGCCCTAGGTATTAAATATACCTACCGATACCATCTGATGACACCCCAATTCAGGGGGTCGCATTGACAACGATCAATATGTGGAATTCCTGTGGAATTTGGATTACCTGATACCACATGGTTGTGTCCCATTTATGGGATATCTTCCACAAAAAAAATCGGTGATCTCCTTTGTTCGAGGAGCTCACTTCCAACTTTAACACAGCCTGACAATGTCCATAAGAGTTTGTTCCAACATCTTATACATAATATATCATTAAAACTGGCTTGTTCCTAATATAGTTTACACGTCACCACCTCAATCGTCCACTAAGGACTTTCATTCATTCATACCAAATCAAAATATGAAAATTAACGATTAATAGCCAGATTCGCAGAGTTCAATCCAGGCCCTCTTACCCATAATTACACTTTGACTATTTATACAATAGTCAAAGGAATTAATTACAATTCTTTTATAAAAAATACTTTTAAAAGTATTGTCAAGGCCACATGTCGACCTTCTTCATAGGCGAGAAGCCTGGGCCAGATGATCTCCTTGTACACCCACATGCTGAGGGTCCCATGAGGTAGGCAATCTGATGAAATATTTTCTACAGAGGCTCTCCCTCCACAAATGCACGTATTAGCATACATAAACATCAATCACATTTCATACAATTTATACGACATTATATGGGAAATGTTAAAATTATCATCTTATGAGATGCAACCCACCATGCTCACAACTGATTCTGTGAGCTCCGCACTTGCATTGCCAAGTGTAGAGGCTCAGTAGTATTTAGCAGTCGCAAACCATTGTAACCTTAAAATTTAATTTATCAAATCTCATGTGTTTTATTTGGGTTGCGAATTTTTTTGGAGTCTCACACTTGAGGGCTTGCAGCAAGCCTTTGCGAACTTCTCATCCCATTTGGATACATATGTCGACCAAGAATAAAAATTTGGAGTCTTTCACCACAGGAGGGGATGCTGCCTCATCTTACTTCCACTGACTGTGGTTATTATTATGGCACATACAATTTGTGAGTCGTCTAGATTTTGGATGTTCCCGTTTCGAGCTCACGATCGTCCTGAAAATGGGTATAACGATTACCAGCCACCCACATCAGGCTAAACGCAATGTAGTAGTCACCTTGATATGATATAATGCATTTTCCTTCATGTTACATGTATATATAGGTGCTATGAAACATTAATACACTATGGACAATTATAATTTTACATATAATTTACATCCATGCAATCCACGTTAATACATCAAATATCATATATAACATGATGTATTTTTTACACCACAACAGCATATTATTCTGTTTTAATATTAACACTAAAATGGCCCCAAAATCTCGGACCCACATAAAATAGGTCACCTCTTGGTCCCTTCACGGTTCGCCATCGAATTATTGGAATACGAAAATTAAGTATTTAAGCCGATCAAATAGGAATCGTAGTCGAAATGAAACCGGGGATAGCTTGGTTTATTCTTTATTTCGCGTGTTATTAAATTTTCTTTTCAAAATGTAACATTGGTCTGACCCGACCGAATGTGGATCGACGAGCCGGTTTACTCAGCGTTTTTATTTATCTTATCAAAAAACATTTTGTGTAGTCGTTTGAATTCACCAAGAGCGGTTTTGTTTGAACATTACCAATCATTTACAAATTCATGCAATTCGATGAGCCCATAAACATTTAGCAAAATACATTTACAAAGGCACATTCATTACCTTTTCAAAATGATATACAAAATCAAGGTTCGAGGGTTTAACCCTTTTGTTTACAAAATACCGCCTTATTCAAAAGGATGATATCCCAAGGCTGTGGTATAATGTATGCCTTGACCTCTCTCTCTGACTCTGCGCTCTGCCGCGATCTTTGCCTTCTTTTGCTTTGTTTGCAAATACTAACGCATAGATAAAACTACACGCTAAGCATTTTCATGTAAGTAGTTCTATCTGAGTTCTATTCGATATTGATTTAACTCAGCATGCATTTTAACATTAAACCATGCCCTAAATTTTGCTGTATACTCATGCTATTCATTTCCGTGCTTTGTCTCTGAAGTATTTACCATATCATAACATGCATTTTATTCACAACAATTCATTCACAATTAATTTATAGCAGAGTTTAAAGCATATATACATAAAAATCCCATTTCACTCGTCAATGTTGGTTCTTTCACCTTGACTATTCAATTTACTCTTTTTGGCGGATTAAGTTAATGAATCACGTATATCGGGTGGTAATGTTTACATTTAACAGATTCGGTCTCCATCATATGGATCTTTATTTGGTGCACCCCGACATGGTATCACTTAATCGGTCTCCGTCACCAATGGATGCTGTTTGGTGCACCCGAGCATGGTATCAGTGTCGGTCTGCCATCGCAGCGGATCTTGCTGGTGCACTGACATGCGGTATCATTCATTACCATACGCCATCATGGCGGATGCTGATTGGTGCATCACGCGAGTGGGACATTTCTTCAATGCCATCGCCATCATGACGGATCTGCGGTTAATTACATCCGCGGTAGGTATTGGAATAATTTGGGTGACAGTAGCGGATCGTTTAGGGTGCAATCCGTCGAGCGGTTGTTCGATATCATTCAATTCCCACATTTATGATGGATGCATTTTGATGAATCCCGTCCTTATCATCATTCACATTCATTTGGTTTTTTCAAATATTACATTTCAATTCCATATTCGCTCGTATTATCTTTTCAAAAGATATACTCCAATCTATAATAACATTCCATATACTCATTCACGTACTCATTTCATAGTTACTTAGTAACTACCAAAATACTTGAAATAAGAATAGAGTCGGAGAACAAACCGAAGCTGTCGAATCTAGCTTCCTTCTCTTCGATCTCGGTCCTAGGTTAGGCGATCATCAGGTCTGATCGATAACATTCACACCAGCTCTTGATGGATGTGACAATTATTAACAATTTTAAAGTGAATTTACAGTTTTTTTGTTAACATCTTGAGTTTAAGACACTAAGTCTACTTGAAGGCAATTTCGTAGAAGCCGACCATTGAAGTAATCTGGCTGTTTTCCCTTAGTCCACATCCTTATTTGGAGCCCCATTATGTTCATTTCTTTAGATTTTCAAACCTTGATATAGAATACAGACTTAATAGCGTGAAAATATGCAAAAATGGCTGTTAAGAATATGCTTTATCTTAGAATCGCACTCAGCTATCTTAGAGTATAGGTTCACCATTCTTTACATCTACCAGAACACACCTTTGACACATGCATTACGGTCACCCAATACATCCCTGTCACCGTACAAGCTCAGCTTTGTCTGATACCCTATGAGTTTGCCAAGTATTAGATTATTGGCATTTCACTCATTTTCATCTGATACCACCAATTAAGTCCATATCAAAAATCCACCATGGAATCTACCCAAAACAACTCCAAAAGTGGTTTAGACTCAATAAAAATCCATTTTTCTCATGTTAGAGCTTTTTCCCCAAAATCAAAATCATAAATGAGGAAGTTAGGGTTTGATTTTTCTTACCTTATCTCTTCCATGTTGTTTGATCTGCAAGACAGAGGTGGGAAGCAAAGCCCATAAAGCTTGATCTCACTTGCCAAACTAAGCTTTTCCCCCTTTTTCTCCTTCCTTCTCCTCGCGGGGTTGCTCCAAGGCTGAGCCTAAGACCACATTTTGGTCTTTTGAATTCTTTTAAATTGTAGACCGTATTTGGCCTACCTTTCTCATTTTCCTTTTGCTCTTAAATCACTTATTCTTTTAAAACCTTGTTTGTACCCAATAAATCAATTTTCCATTTTGACATTCTAACTTTTTAATTCACATTCCTTATCATTTGTCATTCATTTCATATTAAATTTAAGCTATCATTTGACCCTTAGGTCGCATTTACAAATTTCCACATTTCCCTTTCACTTAGGTCTAGTTTAGGTTACAATCGTTTGCTGTTCCCGATTGGCATATAATGATCAACTAATATGCTCACGTATAAATTCACATTTCACAATTTGTCAATTTATCAATTTTCCTGGAGAAGAAAACTGAGTTTACAGCTCAGTCCATACCAAAAATATATAATAAAATTGACCATAAAAATTCTATTAGAGGTATTTTGGGCGTTACAAAAACACACCCACAAAACCGAAGACATCAGTCGGGATCGAAACAAACCTCAACCCGGAGTCCGAACGCTACCCAAAACGATTCAGAAAATCCCTTTGCCACGAGCCATTGTTAATGATCCAAAAATTAAAGCCATAAACTATCCGAGCAGTCAAGAATTCAGCCTTGACTGTCCGAAAACAGTCAAATTCTACTCAAGTCCAAAATTTTGTGACTAAAATTTGACCCCTCTGCGCCTACAAGAAAACCTCAAGCCATTAAAGCGATCTTTAGGCTAGAAATAGCACAAGTAGGAAAATTCCTACCTCTTGATTCTTGAAACTGATTTTTAATTGCGTACAGCTTTCGATACGTGGATGAAGCATGTACTCTTCTTCCAAACAAAATCCACCTGTCCAATTTGTAAATCTTGAGAGAAATAGAGAGAAGAAAAAAATAAAAATCTCTCTTCACCCTCTCTCTCTGACAGTTTTTCCTTTTTTTTTATATCTTCTTTTATTGTATTATTATATTGTTTATTATTATTATTTGGATACATTAGCTCCATGTGGCCTCATTCGGATCAGTTACGGTGCTATTTATTACCCCAGTTATTTTATTTTTAAATGAACTCCAGCACCGAACCTTTTCACTTTGAATTTGAGATTTTTGTAAAAATCGTATACTGCAGAAGTCAGCGACATCCCCTAGAAAATCGTAAAATATTAAAGCATCTGAATTAAATGAAACTTTTACGGGTCACTAAATTTATAGACAGATTTAACGAGCGCAATCAGATTCGTCATCGAGGATGTAAAGAATTTTTCTAGGCTTCCTTAGATTCATTTTGACGAATTATTATTATTATTATTTTACAATTTTTCTTGAAAATTCTAGTTTCTAAGGTTTCTGATATCACGAAAATATTGAGAAAAAGTTAGGAAGTCAATAAAACGAGATAATAAATATAGAAAACTAAAAATAAAAATCAATAAAACGTGTGTGCAAGTGAATATGAGGAGAGAGAGTACAGTGAGAGAAAATCAAGATATTCTTTGCCATAAAGGGAGATTTTCCCACCATACTTGCCATCCAAAATTTTAAACTCCATGACCAGCATTGGATTTGGACCGATTGCACTGCCACGGACTGTTGATGTTATGTTCGTTAACATGTTATATATCTTACAGCCGAATGTTTTATCACGGGCGCGAACAGTTCTTTGCGGACTGAGCCATAATGGTGTGGATCTCTGAGAGGTTGGCAACTGAGGTGAGATAGAGCGGAGGCCGAACCGTGACCTCAAGTGACCTTATATCAGCATTGTGGATTAGTGTGACTGCAGCCAACAATACAACACCAGCCATCATTCCTAAAACTCAAGCATAGACATAAGCTTTGAGCTCTTCATAAATCCTTATCCATAATAAAAAATATTCGCATAAATCAAGTTACAATATAATTGCGGATATAAATTCAAGGGAAAATATACAAATCAATAACATTAGCCCCAAGAATGATGAATACTAACCTTTCTACAAACTTCCTTTTCCTTCTCTTTATCCAACCTCTTTCTTCTTCCTCCCTTCAGTCCCCTTCTGATCGTCTCTCTTTTCCGTTTTAATGTCTCATCCTCTCCCCAAGAAGATCCTCTCCAAAAGGAAAGATGACTCTCATTCCCCCAAAAGAATAAGGATAAAAAAAAAATCAAATCTAATCAAATAAAATCAAAATCAAAATCAAATACAATCAAAATAAAGTAAAATAAATAAATAAATAAAAGAACAAGAGCCCAAATTTGGGGTCTACAATAGGCTTTGGTTGATTTTAATTTTATTTTGCCATTATGTTTTGGACAAATTAATTCCAGGAAACCCGCCAAGAATATCTTCCTTACTATATCAATCTCATTTACAATTTATGATAGAGCTTGAGAAAACCATCTTGTAGTCCTTTCAATTGGTTCAGGACACCTATATGCATTTACGTTTGAAATTTATTATTATAATGTTTTTAGAGAGAATTTTCCGTCAACTAGTTGTGGTGTTGCTTGTTGATTTAGTTAGTTAATGAATTGTTTGTGATATATTATTCTTTGTTTATTAATCATTTGTTCTTGATGTTTAGGAGAAGCTATCCTGTGATATTAACTCTTTTGTTGATTCGACCCCATTAGTAAATGGAAAGGAAAGGCCAGATAAATTACCCAGTCTTTGGTACATACAAAAATGAGCTTCAAATTTTCGTCTATACTTTTCTTATTATCTCATTTTATTTTATTTGCAGGAAAAGTTTAAAGATATTTTTTATTTAACCGTATCAGTTTCTTTGGTTAAATCATTATTCCACTCTTTAAATCACATCTCTTGGCTTCATTATGGTGAGTTCTCTCTCATTTTGGGCGGCTTTAAAACTAAAATTAGAGCAAACATGCTTCTTAGAAATTATTTTAATAGATTACAGACAATTACAGTTCTCATTATAACTGGGTTTTATTCATGTTTTTTTTAAATATTACATATAGTTAACATGGAAAGAGTTTATTATGATGTCAGAGGTTTCAAGGCATGAGTTTCAGAATGGTTCTTTGGCACCAGTTTCAGTTTCTTTGGAAGCTTACGGTGCTGAACTCCATTCCCAGTGGAAGCTTTGCTTTAGAAAAGTTTGAAATACAGTGATGATCAAACTTTAGAAGGATCATCTTTGTTAAACTGGATCATGATTGAACAAAGTGTGTGAAAACTATTATAATATCATCCTTAAAGCTTACTAACCTCTTTTAGCATTGGATGCCCCTAACTATTATAGTCCACGTGATCTCGTGTGAAGGTACCTGGTGCAGGAGACCAAGGAGAGGAATACACCGCACATGTAATATGCAAAGGCCCTAGGAAAGTATGTGAAGATCCTTGGGAGAGGGGTCTATTTATAGACTCCAAATCCTAACCTTATAGGGTTACCTGTTTGACGAGCAACCAATCCTTGCCTTATAGTGTCATGCCTCGAAACCCGGTCCAAGGGCATGAGTGTCACTTCACACCTCAAGTCCGAAGGCTTGAAGTGTGAAACAACACTAACCTTCCTTTCTATATCTCAGGTGTTGGGTGTGCACAAAAGTTACAAAACTAACTAACTTAGGAGAATTGAAAGTTGTATACATGTTTTGATCATCCACCCTTATTTATAATGCATCTCTGGAGGTTTAATTCATGTATCGAGCAAGTTGTACTATTAAGTCGAATCTAGAAGATTGGACCTCAAGGCACTTTATTTTTCTATCTATTGCAAATTTCACAACAAGTCTGGATGTTAGTGCTAAATTTCGCACTCAGCGTGAAAATGGGTGTGAAATTGCAAGATTAGGCCTCTTAAGTGAGGAGACGGTGCGAAATTTCTCACTTACTATGAAGTTAGTGCAAAATCGCGTTGTTGCGGTGCGAAATGCTCTAGAATGTGTTCTTTTCCTCCATCTTCTTGCGCGATCATTCCTTCATGGTCCTAACTCGGTTGAATTGCTTCCACGTTTACAGCTCCCTCAGTGGTCATAGAGATATCCTCATTGCCTTTGTCACTTGATCTTGATGAACCCATAAAAACCCCTAAAATTAAATGGGCATTGTACTCATTAAACATTATTACTGCGTTTTTTAGGCTAATAATTGATACAAAGTCACCATGTAAAATGTGAGTTTCCAATACAAAAGAGGTTTTAAAATGGAAGAATTGGTTTCAAAATACAACAGTGTTTTTTAGTGGGTTATCAACTTCACATATAGAGCCAAGTTTATTTTTCATATATGGTTGAAGAAAACACATCTTAGCTGGAAGGATAGTAATCAACATTAAGAGACCAGAGGTCAACCATGCCTCCATATACGCCATTAAGTTCTTGCGGAGAACCAGCTGCTTGCATGTATTCCCTTCCCACCAATATTCTGATGAAGATAGTGATTCTTGCATCAACAGGAAGCAATTGCATTAAACTCTTGGTAGATCTTCTAACGAGACCAGGGATTTGTTATCAAATTCTTTGCCCGATGGGAACCGCGTTCTACCTCATGTGGACCTTCCTTTGAGTAGTTGTGGATGAGCTTGAACATCAAGGTTATGTTAGGAGTACTTTAGGTTAGCCTTATTTAGCTCAAAATATAGCATAAATCGTCGTTTAGCTCTTAACAACTTTTCTTAGTTGTTTTTCTATGTCAATGCTAAAATGTGTATTTTGTAGAAATGAAGGGAACATTGTAGGCAGCTAAGTGTGGTGACAGAGAAGGAATGGAAGATAGGCTAAAGAGACCCACGGTGGCGACCTAGAATAGCCACGATTTGCAGCCCTAGAATAGCCGATCTGGCGTGGCTGTTGATCGATCAGAAGGCGATGCGATTAACGCGACCGTGCCAGCAAAAACAAACCTTTGGAGACAAGTCCTCGATAAGGTCGCGATCATTTTGGTGAAGTTCGTGTAGTAAATCATATAATTCGACATGCCAGTCTTACGATCCGCGTGTAAGTATCTCTCAAACATTGAATTTGTCGATAAATTCCGATGTGGGCGCCTTATTACTTGGCGCTGACTATCCCTATATTTATTCTATTTTAGCGCATTTTGGCCCAGTTTTTGAGGTGTATATATATGACATTCTTCTTTAGGATAAAGGGTTCTAAAATTGCTAGAGAGAGACTCTCTCTCAGGGTTCCTCCTCTCTTAGCTTTCTAGTTGTTATTAGATCCAACTTTATTTTGTGAGATTTTATGTTTGTAATTGAAGACTACTGCGTAATACAACCTTGTAGATCAAGTATTTCAACAATCATTCAAGGCTTACAGCTTTGTTTTGTATTTTTTATTCTTTCTCTCTTCTTCAATTTCTGCATTTTCATGTTTTATCTCTTATGTAGATTTTGGTTTGATAGTTGAGATGTAGAATTTAAACATATAGGACAAATATCAGAGTGTAATTGTTAATGTTTGTCTAATCTTTGATTGATTAGACCAATATGCTTGATTTGTTGTATTTAATGTTAGATGTATGGATGATTATGGTTTTAATTGATTAAATCTTGTTGAGAATTGGATCTTTGATCCTTTTTACAAGGATTCTGATGATGCGGGGGAACTAAGCCTGTCCAGGGCTCTAATTCTCTTAAGAGTGAGAATTAATCATAGATACTAAATAACCTGATTGAGACTTAGGGAATTAGAAAGTCTAGTACTAGGTGGATTTCACTAGGAGGACATTAGTACAATCGTAAGGATTGAAGGCGTAACGACCAATCGGGGCTTAGACCTGGTAGCTACATTTATGAAATCACTGCAGACGACCAGTAGGCGCCTTAGGAAAATGCTATTGAAAGTATCGTATTAGCAACCTAAAAGACGTGAGCTGTAGAGAGTGTCTGAGAAAACCTAAGGGAACACTAGTGGAATCATATGGCTAATTCCTATGACCAATTCAAGTCATAGATCAACAAATCCGGGCTTTACAATGACAATACATGAAACATCACAGGCTATTCGACCCCATTCTCTGAGAGTCCTCTTTAAGTATCTTGTTTACCTATTGATTTTCAAAGGATATTAGTTGTTTATGTTTAGTTTTTAGTTTAGATTAGTTTGGTAATTTCACCATCAAATCATTTAGAAGCTCAAATAGTGAATTAATCAAGTAGTCGAGGTACTCAATCCCCTTTGAAAACAAACAATCTTTGTGGGAACGATAATCGATTTGTAATTGAAAACCAATTTTATTACTTGAGACCCGTGCACTTACGGGTTTAAGCTATTTTCATTTTAGAATATTTTTTCAAACCATCAAGCTTTTTGGTGTAAGCCGAAAAATGGCCTAACTAGTTTTCGGTGCCATTGTCGGAGATTGTTTTTGTTTTCAATGTTGGATTGATATTCAGCCAAAAGTAGAGAACTACAAAATTTGAAGCCTTAACAATTTCTTTGATTAGTATTTCTTTTTGCTTCTCTGTTGGATTATGTATACTTCATTTTGTTTTTTTTTTTTTCTCTTATTTGTATTTTTCTTATAGATGCTCAGCATAAATGAGCAATGAATCGATGGATGAGCGTCTATCCACACTTGAGAAAAAGATCATTTATTTGACAAACTCGAAAAACCTTGATTATTTCAACTACAATGAAGTCTAATGCTTACCATTCCCAACACATTATATCGAGCTACTATCATTCGGAGTTGGAGGGAGCCAGTGAGGATTTCTCTATAAGTCAAAATTTTCAAAATAGAGGCTCAGAGTTACAATTATCACGAAAAAATCCAACAACCTTTTTGATGAAAAGAGCAATTTTATGCCTTGAATCAGAGTAGAAGAAGAATAGAACCTTTATAGGAAGCGAAATGAAAGATCAAGTCACAAATGAAGGAGCTCCACATGACAAATTTGAAAATCCAATTGGGCAACTAGCCTATGCATTAGAGGAGCAACATTTTAGGACACTCCCAAGCGACATAAAGGATGAGGACATAAGAGAATGTAACTTTGTGCCTTTGAGTTTTGAGGAGGAAAAAGACCCGACATTGGTTGAGGAGAAAAAGGAAGAGCAAAATCTGGTGATAACAATTGAAAATTTTTTGGTTGGGATTGACAAGTTCAACTTTCCTATCATACTTTATGACTTTGGGCATGGAAGATGACCAACAAGCTTCATCTATAGGATGACTTTCCAATGCCACAAGTCAAGCATGGATTGATGTAGAACATGGGGAGATGACCTTACTTGTTGGTAAGGAAAAAGTGAAGTTCAACCTCCATCAAAGCATACAACTTTTGGATGAAGAAAAGATGACATGCATGCGGATAGAGAGCTCATTTCTACCTTTTGAGGAGCAAGCACCTAAGATCCTTTAAGATGACACTCTTGAATGATATAAATTAAAGACCAACTCTTTTCCCACCAAAGAGTTGGATTTTGAGCTTTCATTGCCTATTCTGAAGGTGGAGGATCTCATCCTTACGAGCAATGAGGATGAAGAGAGAGCATTGGCCACAATAGATGAAGGGCCAAAGCAAAGCTCCCGGACTTCCCAAATGAGTCTAGTTGGACTCTAAAAACGGAGCAGCTTCTTGGGAGGCAACCCAAGCAAAGGAAAATAAGGATTTTCATCCATTTACTTCCTTAGTTATTTGTTTAGTTATTTGTAATATTTTGTTGCTTGTTGATTTTATTTTAAGTGTTTATTTGTTTTTTTCCTTTCAGGACTTTAAATCTAAATCTTTTTGAGGGAGCTTCATCAAGACCCACCACACCCAAGCCCAATGATCACAATTGATCACCTAGGGGAATTCTCTATCCTCATTCTTCATATTTCATACATTAAAGACCATGCATAATTTAAGTTTGGGGGTGTTGGGGGAATTTTCCTTTGTTTTTAAATATTTTCTAGTAGCTTCAAGTATCTTATCTCTTGCGTTTTCCTTTAGATTCTTATATGTTTTAGTTTCTTTTATAGGTTTTTAGTTTTTTAGGTTCATGATCAAGCAAGAACAAGATTTTGGAAGAATTGAGTTGAAGAGGAGAAAATATTGGATCAAGAAAGCAAAATCAGAGTTAGTGTCAAGTTTAAAATAAAAGATTGAAAATACAAATCTAAGAGTGCGACAGCAAGACTAGTCTTGATATAGAAGTGGTGCAGGCTTTGTAGGTTCAACTCTTGGTAAGGTCGCGACCTTAAGTAGCAATGGTACTTTGACCAGTCCGACTTTGAGCAAAAAGAAGTTTCTATGTTTTCCTCTTGGTAAAGGTGAGGACCTAGGTCGCGACCCAGTGAAAAAGAGTAGACCTGTGACCCTTAAGTTCAATGAGATCGTGACCGTGGCCCCATTGCAATCGCGTTGTCAAACAATTAAAGTGTGACCTAGGACCTTGTAGTGTTTTTTTAATACTCTTGGTAAGTTCTAGCCTCCAACCATGAGTCCACGGTAGTGACCTACAATTTGGACTTATCCTTTATAGTTTAGTGGTCGACCGCAGGGCCATCTGATGCTTTAACCGCATGACCGAGAGATCAAAATCACTTTTGCATATCATTTTTGCCTACCTCTTCCACTTCTCCCTTACCTAACAACCTCTTATAACTCTCAAAACCCCTAGTCTAATTTCATTGTGAAAGAACACCGCCTCCACCATTAGACAGATCATGTTCGAGGTGAAGCTTGCTCTCCCACGATTCAAGAAAAAGAAGATATTCGGTAGCCCTAATCTTTGCATTTTGGGTTAGGGTTGGGTGTAGTTTCAGTTGGAGATGAGTTTGTTTGTTAAAGTTGATAAGGTAAAACAATGTTTAGAGATAGAATATCAATTTTGTGACTTGGGAGAAGAATATTTTTTGGATTTAAGAGAAAAATGGCCCCAAAGAAGAGAAAAACCACCTCTAAGCCTACTAAGATCCCACCACCTCCTTAAAACTAGGCTAAATTTCTTACTAGTAAAGCCGAGGAAGTGCTTAATTCTTAAGAGTTTGCTCAACTGTGCCCGAGAGAGGTTTTAGGAACAATAGCACTAATTATCACATATTCATATTGCACTAGAGCAACATTAAAACTGCTTTTGTACTTTTGACACCTAGAGATAACACAGATTTGTGAGGAACTCCATGCTAATCTTAGAGACAAAATGATATTCACAGTCTTTGTGAGAGGGGTTTGGGTACCTTTTGATGGTATTTCATCAATAGAAATTATAGGGCTTCGGAACATAGATAGTGATAATTTAGACAAATTATTAGAAATACAATTCACAATGGGTTCTGAAAGGTATGAATCAAAAGCTAGTGGAGCCTGAAAGATGGGGGTGGGGGGGGTTAGGGTTGTGTATGAGATTCAAGGGGAAGCCTCACTGAGCATGCTAAAGCATGGTTTTACTTTATGAGTTCGAGGCTTCTCCCTTCCAAACATGTCTCCATTGTTTATAAGGACAAAGCAGTGTTGTGTTATGCAATACTCATGAACTTCAAATTCAATTTGGGGAACATTATACAAAACTCTCTACTAGAAGGAGATGTAGGGAAATAACTCATTCACCCATCACTGATCACACAACTGTGTAGGGATGAAAAGGTGGTGATTGAGAGTGATGAGGAGAGGAGCCCATCTATGGTACCTCTACCTTTCCCAATGGAGAAACCCCAGGAACACGTAGAACCAAAGTAGGGCCTTCAAGGACTATAGAGCAAGTAGAGCTAGAAAGAAAGGGTGAAGAGAACACAAGGGGTGAAGAGAACCCAAGGGTTGAAGAAAACCAAATTGGTGAAGAAAACAAGGAAAATAGAGAGATAAATGAGGAAAATCAAGGTAAGGACTAGAGTGAGGCTGAGGAAAGTGATGAAATGCCACTTGCTCCCTAAAGAGAATTTCATAATATGTCAAAGAAGATGAGGGACTTAGGGCAGATAATTGTGGATGAAATGAATGACTATATGAGGGGCATAAATTTACTGCATGATGAAAATAGAAAAATTGTAGCACAACTTGCAGTTGTAGCTCAAAGACAAGAAATTCAAGTACAACAACAAGAGCTCCACAACCAATACATCAGCCGGTTATTAGCTCACTACCATGGAGCAAGCTCCTCATAACTAGGCCCACCACCACCAGCTCCTCCACCGGTCCAATTTCCAAAGTGGCCTGCAGCTACAACACCCCATCCAACATTCACAACATCAGAGACAAAGTAAGATTCGGAGTCGGAGACATTCACACCACCTATCCCCTTTATGTTCCCCTGATTTATTTATTTTAGCATTGAGGACACTGCTACCTTTAATATTGGGGGTAGGTTAGCCCTAGTGTCATTGTCATTGTCTCCTCTGCATATATGTCTTGTCTTGCAACAGTTCGAACCTGTTTTTTCTTTCCCTGTGTTAGTTTGTTGTTAGTTTAAGTGTTTTTAATTGTGTTTGTTTGTTTTTTTTGTGTTTGTTTTTCCTTCAAGGAAAATATTTTCTATGCATGTTGATGGCTGAATTTTATGGTTATATATCATCATGAAATACCTTGTTTGAGCATCATTGAACTGACATACAACATGTGTAGAATTGTTTCTCGCAGTAATTTTCAAAATTTTGAAAAATCCATAAAAAGTTGAAAAGTTTGAAAGATCCAAAAAGATTTTAAAGTTTTTGTGTTTAAGTTGTGTTGAGAAGAAGAAGGGTTGCCTATGATAAAAAATTGATTAAACCCTTTTTCACATGAAGAAAATGAAAGATAGTTGAACGTAAACGCCAATGCGTAACTATGTGATAGGCGGACCATATTTTCTTCATCATTTTGAGCTAAGTCATGTACTCTTACAGTGATCTTATGGTTGAGAAAGGGTGATGAATACCATCTGGATGATCTCTTGTGACTCAGAACTTATTAGATTCATAACTCAAAAGCTGAAATCTAAATATCATGACAATTCAGGAAATGGTTAGGCCAAATGTGGTTGATTGTGACCTTTTCCTAGCTCACTCCCCCAATGTGTGGTATGGTAGCTGACATTAGCAACAATTTTGTTGTCTTCTTTTGTGTCTTGAAAACTCTGATGCCCTTCAAACCTTTGTGTTGAATATCCTTAAGTCAAAAGCTTCCATGTTTGCCTAACATAGCAGGTATCAGGCGATATCTTGTGAATACATATGTAGTTTAGTTCGAGGATTTGGTTGAAAGGAAGATGTTATGAATGAAATCAAGAGGTTGGGGGGCAAAAATGAAGAAGAAAAAGAAGAGATAAGAACAAGATTGGAGTTGTTTGATCATGTGTGTGCTACTACCTTGAACCGTAGTTGCTTAGGAAGACCACACTGGTACTAAGGCCCAGGCCCAGATCGTGGACTTTCTCAACCACTGAACTGTGTACCTTAATTGGAGTGGAAGCTGAAGGTCAAGCATTGTACCACTCCATATTAGAGGTAGAAATAAAGACTTGGCTTGATAACTAGTGGATGAAGAATGGTGTAGGGAATCGAAGAAAGGAGGATTTAGGGAGACCATGGTGGATTCAAAAGAGCTAGTTTAGGGACTATTTAGAGACTAAATGTCTGAATGTGAGATACCAAGGATGAAGAAGTTGATCTGAAAGGAAAAATATGTATGTTTTGGGTAAGATGATACATTACAAACTAAGCCGTACATTACAAACTAATCAAGACCTATTTGAATCTTTGGGGATTATTATTACTATACATTAAATTGGAGGTGATATGACCCTGACAAGCCTATGGAGTTCCACTCACGAGTAGTGAGAGATCCCCATTCCGCTCATATTAATGTTCATTACGGAAATTGGTGACTGAGATGAGAGGCTTCACCGCCATAAGAAATTTGGTTTAGGTTGCTCGACTTGCATGATCGTTCATTATGTTGAAAATTTTGTCTCGAGTTTTCTTTGTGTGACTTATGAAGGTATAGCAGAAAATCCTACTAAGGCAATTTATCATGCAAAATCTCAATATATGCTCAACATGTCAGAAAATTGAAGAAAAAGAGTAATAAACCATTGCTTTTCTTAAGGACAAGCAAAATACTAAGTTTGGGGGAATTTGTTAGGAGTACTTTAGATTAGCATTATTTAGCTCAAAGTATAGCATAAATCATGATTTGAATGCTAACTAAGCACTCTTATTAATTGTTTTCATATCTAACCTCCTAAATGCACGTATTTTAAAGAAATGAAGAAAATAAGACAAGAAGCAAGCAAAATGGTGAAGAAAAAAGGAAGATATGATGAAAAGAGACCCACGGTTGCGACTTGGAACAACCACGAGTCAGCAGCGGTGGCAAATAAATCAAAGGTCGCGGGACAACGAACAGCCAAAGTCTTACAACAAATGTAGTAAAGAAGCCCGACACGGTAGGCAAGTCGGTGGTCGTGACCCCAACCACTTGCGATCCACGTAGTAACCTATGTGAAATCTCTTTAATTGAGGTTGAGACCTCAATTCTTTCGCGATTCGACAATGAAGCCATCCTACTAAAGACTATGGAACCTTTATCTCGATGAGGATTGTCATTGGTATCTTTGTGCGACGCTCAATATAACCTGTTTGTTTTCTTTTGTTAACTAACTTGATTTGGTTTTGTATCATATATGACGTTTTTTGGACAAAGGGTTCAAGAGTGCCTTGAGGCTCCCTCTTAGGGTTCCTCCTCTCTAGAGAGTTTTGTTCCGTCTTTAAGTTTAGCTTTGGTTTTGTGAATCAGGATTGTTTGTACAGTTTTTTGTTTTTAGTAATAGTGAAGACTGCTATGAAATACAACCATGTAGATCAAGTATTTGGTTTGGAGTTGAGTCTACAGTCATTCAAGACTTCTGATGTAACAATACCCAAAAATAACCTTCTTTATATTTATTATTTTACCTTTTAGTATTATATACTATTATAAATTTTCATATTTTATTTATTTTTTATTTTATTGGTTTAAGTGATAGAAATAAAGGTTTTTTTTAAAGTGAAAAATAAAACCTTTGGGAATTATCTATGATCAGAAGTTAAATTGGTAAGGAGTAATAGATAGGACCCCGAAAGGTCATAAATGAAGAAGAGTATATGCCAGTAGAAATGTGATAAGTTGTTATGCAAATGAAATAAAAATGAAGAACTGTGCAAAAATGAAAAAGCTAGAAAAGGGAAGGCTGATAAGGCCTTATACAAGATGAGAATAAGACCAAATTTGGTCGAGAATGAAATGAATCATTTTCTCATTTGGGCAAAGGAGCTAAAACTAAGTTGAAGGGAAAAGAAGCCATCTTTGGACTCTACTTGATGCTTGAAGGAAAGGAAGAAAGCTAGAGAAGTGTTCAAGATTACGTATGGATACTTATCACAAGTTTGAGCATATATTCACCATTGGCTTGTAGAACCTCAGAATACCCTCTTTGATTGTGTTTGGATTGAGCAAAACCATAATTCAGTATATATATGTTTGATTAAACAACCTTTTCTCTTTGATTAGGATTAGTTTTGAGGAATTTTTGTATAAAGATATTTGAGGTTTTAGTGGAGGAATCATAAACATTTTGCAAAACCAATATTTTGTTTTGTACACCATCTTTGGCCATTGCTCATCAAATTGAGTGATTCAAATTTCTGGGTAAACTAGACTTCTAGGAGAAAAAATTTCCTTTAAATAAGTGTATTCAAATTTACAGGATCATTGGACCCAGGATTAGATCAAAGTGAGCCAATTTTAGAGAAGCGAATTTTAGTTGTTTTAGTGATTTGATCTTTAGACCATAGGATTGAGTTTCATTCATCAATTCGATGATTTAGATTTTTGGGTTAACTAGACTTCTAAGAGTGTTTATTAAAAATAAGTCATGTTCAGATTTGGAACCCTTTAGATCTAGAAATTTGTCAAAAATTAAACTATATTTTGAACCCAAATTCTGGTTATGTTTTGAAAATAGAGTAGTCAGGTTGTTTAGGACATATCTTGAGTTTGTGCTCAGTTGGATAGTTCAATTTCTGAACTCAGCTGGAGGACAGTGGACTGAAGGAAGGTGGGTAAATCTCAAGCTCATTTATTGCCCGGAAAATGTGCAAGTGAAGGTATATTGGTAGAAATCAACCTAACCAAAAACACTATCCACATTAATTTTTCTTTGTTTGTTCTCGATTGTACATTATTTGTGATGGATTAGGGATATGTTGATAAAACCTGACCTAAGATGAGATTTAAGGATAAGAAACCATAATCGACATAACCTTTTTAGTTTGTTCTTCATCACTTCTCTTCTTCATTTCAGTTTGTGTTTGTTTGTCAAAAAAATCTAAAATGTTTGTTATGAAATCTGCGTCTTTGGTTTGAACCAGTTAAATCTGAAATGTTTGACAAACATTTGCATATGTGCTTCTATTTGAACCATCAATGAATTTGTTTGAGTGAAGGCTAATTGATTTATAAATGACCTATATAGTGGGAAACATGACAAGATTCACGTATGTACAAACGAATCCGTCGAGAATGTTAACTGTATTGTGGAAATGTGAAAATGGTATTGTAAATGACTAATTATTACTGCCCTTAAGAGAATGTTAACCGTCATGTTCGAGTTAGGGATAGATTAGTATACGATAAGGATCGATGTAGCGATGTGCGAATGAAGCGATTTATAGTGGCATATCGATTAAGTAACCAATGGGATGATGCTCGATGAGTAATACCTATGAAAATGGAAATGTAAAATAACCAGTCCGCGGCCAAAGCGAGACCGATTATTAGGTTATTAAAGTTTTATGTTGGCCTCGCCGGCCAGGCGAGGCCGTGCAGTGATTTTGTTAGTTAGATTCATTTAAGCGTGTTAATAATTCAGTGGATTGCCAGATGAGTTGTGACAAGAATAATAACACATGGGAGCATGAAAGAAAGGAAATTATTGTATTTCTAATTGAGACAAATGAAAGTATGTTAAACTACTATAAATAGTATATTAATAAATGTTATGGATCACATGATAGTAGTATATGAAAGTTGTTTAAGGAAGAATAAGTTGAATCATTTTTGAGATAAGATTAAGTGATCATCTATAACAAAGTTAATTATTTATTGCATATATATGTGGTATAATTGTTTGGAAATGGGAATAGAAATGCAAAAACCACTAAGCATGAATGTGCTTCGTTAACTTTACACCACAGCATTTACTAAATAGATAATATAATTAAGCGGAATGAGAAGGCCATAAACACAAGTCGCGTATGATCGATAGATGGAAATAAATGTTAAATAACCTTTACTTCATTCCATGATATCATGCGACTTCTTTGCATAAATCAAAAACGTAAAGATCTTCATAAGAAGATTTTATTTTTAATTTTTTTATTATGAATATACTTTACATGTGAATTTTCAAAGATAAAGAGATGAACTCGGCAAATATTTTGTAAATGATTTGGAAAAGGCATGGAAATGCCGTTTTGTATAAATATTGTACTAAAAGTATAACTTCTGGCCCTCTTGAAAAATATAATGCATATACTTCTTATATTGGCTAGATAACTTGAATAAGTAGTGATATCATAACTATAAAATATAGTTAAATGAATATTAAAAATATCCTGCTCGAAAAATAGTATACGAAATGTGTTTTACGGATAAATGGATTTAGTATTTCATGTCCCTGGGTCCGGTCTAGTCATTAGGTCTAGGGGCTCGACATACAACTTTATTTTATAATTCTGATTCTTTCTCTCTTCAATTTCTGTATTTTCATGTTTATCTTGGATATGAATTTGTGGATCTTAATAGTTGAGATGTCAAGCTAAACATCTATAGGGTTGATTATCAAATGTGGTGTTAATGTTTGTCTAATCTTTGATTAATTGATTAATTATATCATGAATTTATTTGTGTGACTGTTAGATCTATGGATGATCGTATTCAATGATGATTAAATCTTATTGAGGAATTGGATCTTCAATCCCTTACAAGAATATTCTCAGTATTGTGAGGAATATTACCATCAGGCTACAATTCTCTTAAGGAGAGAATTAATCACTTGGAATGCTAAATAACCTAGTTAAAAAGACTTAGGGAATTAGAAAAGTCTAATACTAGGCGGTTTTCACTAGGAGGGGACATTCAGTACAATAAGTAAGGATTGTAAGAACATAGCAGGTAACCAAATAGAGAGGCTTAGTCAGTAGGCTCTGTTGAGAGTGTAAACAATGACCAATAGAGTGCCTTAGGAAAAATGCCTTTGAAAAGTATTCTATTAGCAACCTAGAAGGACATAAATGTGAATAAGAAGCTAATACGAGAAAACACAAGGGGGAACACGAGAGTTGGATCCTTGTAACAATACCTAGGATCAATTCGAGTCATAGATCAACCAATCCGGGCTTTACAAAGACAATAAATGAAACATCACATATGATAATCAACCCTAATTCTCTACAAGTCCTTTTTCCGGTATCTTAGTTACCTATTCATATTTTCACAGGATATTAGTTGTTTATGTTTAGTTTTTAGTTTATATTAGTTTGGTAATTTCACCATCAAATCATTTAGAAGCTCAAATAGTGAATTAATTGAGTAGTTGAGGTGCTCAATCCCCTTTGAAAACCAACAATCCTCGTGGGAACAATAATCGGTTCATAATTGAAAACCACTTTTATTACTTGAGACCCGTGCACTTGCGGGTTTAGGCTATTTTCATTTTAGAATATTTTTGCAAACCATCAAGCTTTTTGGCGTAAGCCGAAAAATGGCCTAACGGTTTGATTCAAGCTACCATTTCAATTTCTAAAAATCCAATGTTTCATGGGAAGACCAAGCACTTCAACATCAAGCTATTCTTCCTAAGAGAAGTTCAAAATGATGGACATGTGGAACTGATCTACTGCAAGTCAGAAGACCAGATTGTAGACATTTTCACCAAGTCACTGCTGGCCAACAAGTTTGAAGACTTAAGGGCAAGACTTGGCGTTTGTGGCTCCTAAAAAAGGAGTGTTGAGTGTTGTGTTTAGGACTCTGCTTACTTGGCTCTAGTTGTATGGTTAAGTTTTCCTTTTTTAACTGATTGAAATCAGTCTACATTTGTAAGAATCAGTTGATTATTTATGTTTTTATTCCATGATTAGGACCTTAATTTTAGTAATTTGTTTCCTATCCTTTGTATTCAAATTGATGTGATTCTCCATTAGAAAATTGAATTAATAATTCCCTTCTCCATTGATCCTTGCCTTTCTTATTATTTTTCTCCATATTTTTCAGAACTTCAACATCCAAAAATAAAACAGCTAGGAAAATTGACATCAAATGTGGAAGTTCGACATCTAACATTAACAGAATCAGAGTTATGGGGATTAAAATTTCCCAGCCATTAGATACAGAGAACGACAAAACCATAAATGAATTTGGTTTCACAAATCTTCCATATCCAATAAACACATAAGTTCAACAGTTATAGAATATGGTTTAGCAAATTCCTAGTATTGAAGTGCATACTCTTCTGTAACAGCACTAGTAGATGTGGAAGAAAAGGAGTACCTTCTACTTCCAGAGCAGTTGTCCTGGTAGGTCTGCTGATGTGATGGCTGCTTCATAGTCCTCCTCAATTGGTGAAGATCTGCTGCTATTTCTTTCATGGTTGGCCTTTTTTTCCCACTCAACTTCAGGCATCTCTTGGCAATTTTAGCAACAGCAATAATCTCCCTTTGTTGACCTTCATTCACTATCACGTCGTCTAGAATTTCAAACAGGCAATTTTGTTTCATTGCCAATCTAAAATGAATTGCTAGGCTTTCATCAGACCTACTAGAACAAATCACTTTTTCACCGGTGAGAAGTTCCGCGAGAATCATCCCGAACCCATAAACATCACTTTTGTCGGTGAACTGACCTGACTGAAAATACTCTGGATCTAAGTAACCAAATGTGCCCTGCACTAATGTGCTCAAGTGTGTTTTTTCATGGGAAATTGACCTAGAAAGTCCAAAGTCAGAAACCACAGCCCTGAAGTTCTCATCCAACAGTATGCTACTAGACTTGATATCCCTATGAAGGATAGCTGTAGAAGCATATGAATGTAGATATGCTACAGGTCCTGCAATTTCATCTGCAATTCGCAAGCGCATTTCCCAAGACAATGTTCATGCATGGTCCTCATTATGTAGATGGTGGGAGAGAGTGTTATTAGAAACATATTCATAAACCAGTAAGGGAACTTCACTCTCTAGACAACAACCTAACAGTTTGACTATGTGCCCCTGGCTAATCTGCGAAAGAATGAAAACTTCATTGATGAACACAACCACTTGCCTTTCGTCAAAAGCAATCGATTTCTTGATGCCCACTATGCTTCCTTCCAATAGCATCCCTTTGTATACTCTACCGCTACCTCCCTTTCCAAGAACTCGACCTGCATGGAAATTTTCTGTTGCCTTCTCCAACTCTTCTATGGTATAGAGTTTAGTTCTCTCAACACTACTTCCTATACTAGTTGAAGAGATTTGCTGCTGCAGTAGAAGGCCACCATTCTTCTTGAAGAAGTTTTGCTTGATTTTGCTTCTCTTTCTCTTGTCAAGTTCTTGATTCAACCAAAAGCCAATAGCAAGTAGGATGAGAAGAACAAGAGTGACTCCAATTCCTGCGTGTGTAAGCCAGAAAGGTAATTAAGAACAAATTCATGTGAGAGACAAAGGGAAAATTTAATACCTGAAGAAACAAGAAGAGTTCCGTTGAGTTTTTCTTTGCTGCGAACGCACTCATCTTCAGGTATGTCAGCATGTCTGTAAAAACCAGGTGGACAATTGCAGTAGTAGCTACCCTCAGTGTTTGTGCAAACAGTTCCCTTTGGGCAAGGGGTACTGTTTGACTCAGTGCACTCATCGATGTCTTTGAGAAGCCAGAAAAATAATTAAACATGTCAGGAAATCTTGGATTGAGACAAGACTGATGGTGGTTGAGATATCAAAGTGATTGAGATAGTAGTTGTCCTCTTAATTTTATCAGATGGCGAAGGTGTGGAAATCATGTTTTGCTGTGTTATAACAATTTATATTAGTTACTCAAAGACAAAAATTCTAGTTGAAATTTGTTTCAAAAACCATAAATTCATAATCCTAATGTTGTACTTTTTGTCATTCTGAACAGGATGATGCCATCTCTGCTTTAAAATACTAGTGAGGCTGAGTAACCCAGACAAAAAGACTGCCCAGGATCCTAATAGTATGAAATCTCACCTAAGTGGTTGTGATAATGTAAACTCAAATGCCATGCCAAGATTAAAGATATATATACCTGTGCAGCCATCTGGAAGGTAGGGGTTCCCGTGGTAACCGGGATTACATATACACGTATATCCACTGCCTTTACCGGAATTATCACAATCACTGTTGTTGCCACACGCATAATCTCCTCTTTTTTGTGCTTCAAGGCAAGACCAGTTCCCAATTTTCCAATTAATAATAGCAGGATATAAGTACTTCTCTTGATGATATGAGGATGAGATGTTAAATTGGTGGAATTCAGGGAAGTTAGTCTCTGCAACGAGGAGGAAGCTAGATTTGTTATTGGGGGACCAGGTACCAACCTGCAAAACAATATTATAAAGGTCACTAGGGAAACGAGTCTGGCAGCAACCAATCCCAGAGCAATAATCGTTATTACTAGTATTAACCCCTGACCAGTCTTGGCAAGACAATTGAACTTTCTTACACCACTGATGTAATGTTTATGGGATAACACTCTTGGGGTGCAAATACCTCTCTCTTTCTTTAATGCCTATAAACTTGTTTTTCAGTGTACTGAGTTAAGTTAGAAAACTTCATAGATGACATGGAAATTGAACATGGATAATAAGTAGACGGCTTATTACTTATCCCTTTTGATGTGGAACTGGAAAATGAAGAGGCCATGTCTGAATTTCGATTCTCAATTGTTCCAGTGACATATTCAAAACTTTGACTTTGAATTCTTGGTTGAGACGGAGAATAGGTTGACCGCGATCGATGGATGAGTTGTATATGCGATCTAACGATTTATTAATGCGCCACAATACCAAATGGATAAACAATGGCAATGTTACCGCATGTCTCTGGACAACCAGGCTTTGCCATGGAGGCTAACGTTGTTTCCTTAGATAACAATAACAAAGACATGATACTGATGATGATGGTGACCAGATGAACTAGTTTTACTCGCACGGACATTGTTTTCTGTACATTAAGCTCTGAAACTGCGGGGTTATTGTATAAAGAGAAACAATAGAGAGCCTCTAATACGGATCAGACACACAAGAATTAGACTTCTCATTATTATATTTAAGGGAATCTTAATCTTCTTTCTAAAAGAAAAACTAAAGCTGCTTTAGAAATTGAATAATATTTTTACTTTCTTCTTTCCCTTTCAGCTATTATTAAACACAGCAACCCAATTGGCTGTAAGAAAATAAATTTTAGAAAAAAAAAGTTCGTCGGCAGCTATACATCTTTAGTGAAACAAAGAGATCGACTTCCTAATTTATCTTCATATCTTCTAATCAACATATGATAAACATGATTTCTTAATGGTTTAGAATTTAAGGGGCAACAACGACAGCTGTTCTGGATAATTATCAATGGATGAGTAGTAAAAATTTAAGTAAAGATAGGTACAAGGGACGCATTGCTGAAGCAAAGCATTACAACTATAAGGAACAAGCAGTAGTGATCATTATGAATTTCATTGCATATCTTTAATAAGTTGTATCTATATATGTTAATACACAAGTAGTGTATGTTTTCAGCACAGATGAGTAATTCTAGGTGTTTTTCACTAATATCTGAAATGAGATGATTTTACATCCAAATTATTAGTTTTGAAAATGAAGAGGAGCAAAAGGATACTACTTTTAAGTTCATGTAAATTCAAGTTTTTTCTTTTTATTTTTCGAAAGGGAAAGTGAAGGAGATTATGTAGTTCTATTTTTTGCAAGACGTGGTAATCAACAAGTTTGGATTTATTTTCTATTTTGACTTTTTTTCAGATTGTTTTAAAAAATATTTGTTTATTCCAATATAGAGTATTTGTAAGGAACTTTGACATTTAAATTTTTTTTCCAACTTATTCCATAAATCAAAGGAGACTACTCATTATTCAAAGCACTGTACTTTTAGACCCACACTTACACAAGTAGAACTTACCACTCTTTCTTCCAATTCTTCCTATTCATTGTTTATTATGCTCTTTAGTTGATTACCTTGTAATGCTTTGAGAGGTCCTTGTTTCAGTAAAACATATTAAGCAATACTAGATCAGATACTAAAATCATTCCTCTCATCAAAAAGCTTAATATTATATTTTATCTTGGCATAATCTTCAATGTAATTTTCCCATTATCTTCTTATCATACCTCTGATACCACTTGTTAAGTATGCAAAAGTTCTAATATCACTTGTTGAGAGAAAACCACAATATCACACCTCAAAATTTTAACATCAACCATGCTAATGAATGAAGAAGGTATAACGATTATCCTATTTTTCTGAAATCTGCTGTTATTTAAAGTTTTGCTGGGATTTCTGAAAATTTTACCAACCCATAAAGGAAATTTGGCAAAGGCTTGCAAAGTTGCCAAACCTACTAAGCGTCCGTCTGTTTGGTTTGGATCTGCTTGGAAGCCGCCGACGGATAAGTTCGCCGAAACTCCGATAGTCGTAATCGCGACTGTCGATTTTTCTTCTAGTTGTTTGCCGGTTTCAGTGTGCGAGCACAGCGATGACGAAAACGACCTTCATTGTACTATTTTTGTTTTTTATTTTTGCCTTTTCTATTTTCACCTCCATTAGTTCTTTTCACTTCTAAGATGTGCACTGCATCAAAACTTCTCAAAAATGGTCCAAACGATGCCAAATTATTACTTTTCACTTGTTTAGAGTAGTTAGTTGTTGAATTAGTATAATTAAGGGTAATTACTACTCAAATGAGGTCAAAACGATACTAAACACCTTTAAATGATGCACTTTTTAAGTAGTAATCATTCCCCCATTGCTAGTTCCTTAGGTATAGTATAAGAGAAAAGAAAAATAACAAAAACTATTGAATGTATCTTAAAAAAAATATCACAAACATAGAGAACAAAAGGAATCTGTTGGAAATATCTTAACTCAAAAGCACAGTGATTAAACTCACCCCATTAGGCACAGTGATTAAACTCACCCCATTATCAATAAGTTCCATAAAAAATCTCAATTCATTTGCTATTTCTAATAGATAAGCAATCATGAAAACAAAGTCTCAACAATTACTCCGTTTCCATTTTCCTCAAAAAGTCGATCTTTATAAAAAAAAGTCTTAGAGTGTTAACTTGGGTAACACCCAACCGTAAACTCAAAACTAAACCTTCACCCTAACCTAAACTCAACCATCTTAATAAAAAAGAGTTACTTTTTCATAGGCCAAAAAGGCACCCAACATCTGCCTTTCGAGTGAACTTTTAACCCTTTGTAGTTTAACTGTTGAATCAGGATCTACATCCAAATAAGTAAATTCTACTCAGTGTATACCTTGTAATTACCAATTTGTAATATTTAGATTTAGATTGATTCTATAATTTGTCTATACCTAGTTTAGGTTAGTCATCTTATTCATTTAATCCATTTGCATTATTTATACCTTATGTGATTCAATAGAAATTGAATGATTAATCTTCCAGCTTTTGAGTATTTCACATGGTATCGAGCCACTTGGTCGGACGTGCCGCTACTCCTAGTCCTTGACTCATCTCGCCTCTACGGCATCACATATTTCCCAGAACAACAACCCAATCACCATTCCCGATTCCTCAGATCCCTTCACCTCTCCCACCCTCATCACATCTGCATAAACATAATGAACTACCTCTCCTAGAAGCTTCAAATTGAAGCTATCCTCGTCTGGCTCACAACCTCTACACAAATATAGTCATTAGCTCTAATGTCCTTGTCCCGGCCACAACCCGCTCAGTCGATAAGGAAACCCCAAATCCGGACTTTCTCTCTTGGATCCGCGGGACAAACTGCTGGTGCTCTTATTTGGATCCATTTGGCTCCCATAATCCCTCACGATTAACAATCCATACCTCCTTGGCTTGTGGCTCACCCTTGCCAACACATATGCTCGTCCATCTCATGGGCATATCAAACAAACCAAGGACCAACTCAAGACTACTATCAAGGGTTCCCAGACCATCACCGAATACATCCACTTCATTAAGTGTAGAGCTGCTCAACTTGCAGCTCTTGGGAAACCTCTTGACCATGAGGATCTTATTGACATAATCTTGGATGGCTTAGATGAAGACTACAAGTCCATTGCTAATATTTTCCAAGGTCGTGACACTCCGATTCTCTTTGATGAATTACATGAAAAATTGATCAATAGGGGATTGACACTTTCGAACACTCGTCGATCCTATCTCACTCATTCGATCTGCTATCCTCAAACATAGCTGGGTCGGCTGGAAGGCCTGCCCACTCACTCCAGCTCCACAATGATCCATCTGCCAGCTGGCCCCTCGACCTCATCATGGCACAGTCTACGCCCGTACCTTGGCAGTGAGCTATCAGCAGATTCTGTCTTTCAGTGACCAGTGAGCCACTCTACTGTAATTAATAAACCTCTACCTTGAACTCCCTCACCTGGCTTAGCCTCCTCGACTCGCCTGATCGCTAATGAAACCCATGACTCATATTACCTCTCGTCTCAGGCATCACCACCATGGTTGCTTGACGATGGTGCCTTTCATTATGTCACATGACCTCGCTGACCTCGGCCTCCATACTCCTATGATAGTCAAATGATGTTGTCATTGGTGATGGTACTAGGATACATATTACACATTCGAGCTCAACTTCCTTATCTATTCCTTCCCATTCCTTTACTTTATAGAATGCCTTATGTGTCCTCAACATGAAACTCAACCTTGTATCTATCTCACAATTTTGCATAACAAACAAAACATTGGTTGAATTTTACCCTTATCTTTTCATGTGAAGGATTTGTAGACGGAGGGAATACTTATTCACGGTCGCACTAAAGACGGTGTTTATGAATGGTCGACCAAGCCTTCCACCTCCATCATTACATTCTCTAATTAGCCAGCCTCTCCTTCTAATTAGCATCATCGGTTGTTATCGCCAGGCCATTCTTGAAATTTGGTTTCACCTTTACCAAGTTACAATATGTTTATATGTCATCTTCCTTTCACCCTGACTAGTAAAGACTATTTTTTGTAATAAAGGTCATAGTTACACTTTCTCTCACAGATCCACCATTATATCTTGCTCCCTTGAAAATTACTGTTTTATGATGTATGGGCATCTCTGTTGGTCGGTGTGTAGCAGACATTCGTTGTCTTTGTTGATCCACTTCATCCATTATATCGGTTCCCACCTAAACATAGATTCGATGTGATTTGATTTTCTCTGACTAAATCACTTGTTTGAAAATTTATTCAAGCGGAGAATTATTACCTTTATAAATAACGAGGTGAATGCGGGGTATCATCACATACCCAATATAAACCTCTCATCATACATCCTCCACTACACACTCAGTAACCTACGATGGTTTCTCTAGCATTATGTGTATCACCTCAGTGAGAACAGTTAAGCGCCCTATACAGAGACCTCTCTTCTGCTCCTTCGGTCATATGCATTTCTCACGACTTCATATCCCATTAATCATCTCCCCACACCTACGCTACAAATGTCCTCTTCTTATCACAAGCTCTTCAGGTCTCCTCTCAATTATTCCAAACTCTATGTCTTTGGTTGTTTGCATTTACATCCATGGCTTATTCTGCCATTTTCATTCGCTCCTTATTCCGCCTATGTCTTCCTTGGCTACTTGCCTCAAAGTGTACATACATTATGGCCAGCCTTCGCACCACCAGACCTATCACTCCATCATGTTCAGCATTGAGTCGTGGCTACTTGTCACAGTGTCATTAGTCTCTTCCTTAGTGCGGGTCCACCATCTTATGGTTCCCAAATCACCCTTGTTTTGACTAGGCCACGTCTCGACTTCCCGTACTGCAGATCCACACCTGACTTTATGCATTGATTACACTTGCCTCCTAATCCTCAGCTAAACCCCTTGGCGAACTAACTCGACATACTGCGGCAAGCCGCTAACAGTCCACCCTCTCCCCCTGACCGTGATCATCTCGGCTTTGACAACGGTCGGTGTCACTGCAGAGCACTCGGGCTTGCATGCATAGCACCACTGCCTGAACCTGCCTCTTCTGCATCAACATCCAATCTCCTCTTTACGACCACATTTCGGTTCCACTGGCAACAAGCGGATTGCCTCCTTTGAGCGCATTCAGACATTAACATCTCCTTGCTACAAAAGAACCAGGCCCTCCACTCACCTATCGGCTTTCCTCTAATCATTCATTCTCGCCACAACATTCACAAACCAGTCCACAAACTCACCCTCTCTTTAACACGAGGACACAGACGATCAGGTGTAACCCGACCACCAGACCCCGATAAGCGTGTTTGACAATGTTTGAAGAGTTTAGTGTATTTTTGGAATGGCACTTAGGAACTGGTACCGCATAAGTCAGCTCAAAACATTGTGAGATGTAAGTATATATTTCAAATCAAATGCTTACATGATGGTTTTGTGGACAAGTACAAAGCACGACTAGTTACCAAGGGGTTTCATTAGTGGCGACATTGGTATCATTACCTTCAATCCAATAGTACAGACCAAATCTTCCATTAGTTTGGTTCTTTCTCTACACTGATCCACAAATGGTGCATATCAACTAATTACAACCAAATACCTTCTTGTAAAACACCCTTACCAAGGATATAGCGGCAAAACCACGACCTGAGGCTTCTGGCTGAGCAATTATTACCACCTTTGGATTTCCTCAACTCACTTTGCAAGATACTTCTTTATTCATCCTCCATAGCACTATGGTTACCATTTATCTGCTAGTGTATATTATCATCATAGGAAACAATCCATCAACTGTTCAACACTTCATCACCTTGCTCTCTGCTCGATTTTCTCTCAAGGCCCTAGGTCCCCTAACTTATTTCCTTGGTGTTGAAGTCCTAACTCATCACTTCGCTGAACCTTTCCGCTGCAAGGTATGGCAGCCTCCTTGCACAGGCTGCGATGTGACGCGCCGCCAAATCTCTACCTTTGCTCGATATCTTACCACATTGTCTTTCCAATCGGGCGCCATGTCTAGCCGCTTTTCTTTTTACGCTTTCATTATCGTGACCTTTAATACTAACTTTGACTGCAAACCCAGGCGTTGTTTCGTGGTCAATAAGCTTTCTCGATTACGTATATCACTTTCGACCTGATGACCATTAGATATGTGTAAAAGTCTTGTTCCTCCACATTTATTTATGTGGCTTCCTTTATTGATCCTTGGGATTCTTCTCCCACATCACACCACTTCAATTACATGCCCTGCTCGAGGCATGGCGGGTCGACAATAGGATGATTTACCTCTGCTAAGCGCTTTCTGTGTCTCTACCTCGGTCACAATCTAATATCTTAGAGTTCCAAGAAACAATGCACAATTACTCGATCCTCCACTAAAGTTGAATACCAATCTTTCGTTGCCACCATTGTCGAGCTCGGTTAGGTATCCAATCTACTCGGTGAGCTTAGTCTCTCCTGTACTCGGGCACCAGTCATCTATTGCGACAATGTCTGTGCAAGCAACCGGTGTTCCACTTCATTTGTGAAACATGTTGCACTTGACTACCACTTCATTTGTGAAGAAGTTCAAAATGGTGATCTTCATGTTACCCATGTTGCTTCCATGGATCAGCTTGCAAACGCTCACATCAAACCTCTACCCTACACCCATTTTCATCAGTTACTACTCAAAATTGTTCTCTCCTCTTGGAGATCCAACTTAGGGGGCATATTGGAGAATCAGGATCTACATCCAAATAAGTAGAGTCTAATCAGTGTATACCATGTAATTATCAATTTGTAATATTTAGATTTAGAGGATTTGTCTATACCTAGTTTAGGTTAGTCACCTTATTCACTTGATTCATTTGTATTATTTATACCTTATGTGATTCAATAGAGATTGAATCGTTAAATCTTCAGCCTTTTAGGTATTACGGTTTGCCACGTCAAATAATCTCCTCTTTTTTGTGCTTAGAACGACCTTTCATTGTTCAGGCACTTAGATGTTAACGTTGGAATATAAGTGCTGGCATTTTGATGATGGAGGACTAGGGATGTTAATTTTTTGAATTGGAGAGAATTTAATTATTTGTATTCTGGGAGGGAGGCTTTGAATCGGGTTATTGGAGTTTTGGATCTTAGACATAACAAATAACATGTTTGACTCCAGAAATAATATTCATAAGATCACTGGAAAGGAGTAGCGGATCGTAATCTTGATGTAAATGGTCATTACATAATATTGAATGGATTATTATTTGCGTCTGACAAAGACACCATGATGTGATGGTGTCTGCTGGAATTTCTACTATTGAAATTACCAATGTAAGCATATATGTACCTAATGCCTATAAACTTGTTTTCAGTGTGGGATAAGCTGAAAGGCTTCATGGATGACAAAGTGAATGGCTTATTACTTTCCCATTTTGATGTGGAATTGGAAAAATGAAGAGGCCATGTCTGAATTTTGATTCTCAAATGTTCCACCAACATATTCAAAACTTTGACTTCGGTTCCTTGGTTGAGACAGAGAATAAGTTGACTGCGATCAAAGGATGAGTTGTCACATATGATCTTAAAACGTTTGTTAAAGTAGCAGCCTTTTCCAATACCAAATGGATAAACAATGGAAATGTCACCGCATGTCTTTGGACAACCAGGCCTAACCACGGATGCTTAGGTTGTTTCCTTAGATAACAATAACAAAGACATGATACTGATGATGATGGTGACCAGATGAACTAGTTTTACTTGCACAGTCTATGGCGGGGGGTCCTTTTTTTCTACTTGTATGAGTTGGTCGCGATAGAGAACCTCGCGTGCACACCCCAACCGTATGTCACGCGAGTGACCTTGTCTTGCGCTAGCCTTCTCGCCGGCATGACGTAAAGCCACAGCGCTCAAATGGCGAGAAAAGCTATTGGTCAGCATCCATTGCTATCGTGACGTAATTCTCCATTAGCGACGCAGAGATTCTCTCACCAAAGGCGAAACCATCGCGACAAGGAATTTTTATCGCGATAGAAAAACCTGTCAAAGTAGTTTCTATGCAGCGGCAGCCGGAAGCTACTGTCGCGACCGCCACGCTTCTTTAGCCACGACGAGCTGCATCGCGGCATGAAGAGGTGTGACACCAAACCTCTTGTCGCCTTCTCGGTTGCGACGAAGCCCGCATCCGCGACATTGTGCAGCGAGCGAAAGCTCTTTATGCGTGACCTAACACCCCGCACACCGTGAGAACCATGTCGGGACAGGAGCCCTATGTGACATAAGGCTGAAACTTCTGTCATAACGAAGAATTCTATTGCGAGCCTAAAACTCACAGGCTTACCATGACCTTTCTAGCCAAATCCTACCTCGGCTCTTTCCCAAAGAAACCTTGTAAATTAACACATGGCTTTTATACAATAAAGGCAACATAAAAATCTGGGAAAAACTTGTTGAACTGTATGGAATAATTTCGTAATGAGTTTTATTACAAATACTACCCTTTTACATAACAGAAACTAGATCAATGTCTAGAACTTTACAAAATACAAAAATAAGCCTTGAGGATGCGCACTTCCTTCTGCCCAAAGGTCTCAGGACGAGTTCATCTCTGGTGGACCTCGAAGCCTGAAAAATGATTTTCTGACCGAGAGTGAAGCGATGCCGTAAGGAAATTCTCTTTACATTTACTCCACCTAAGTGCACATGCAATACCATAATTTAACATTTATCAACACATTGAGCAAAACATATGCATTTCTACATGAATGCTCTCATGTCATGCGATAATCTAGAAACCCTCTTGACTCCCTCACATTCACGTCATGGATGAAAAGCTTTCATTTCCCGAAACAAAATTTTTGTTATATTTCAACTCCTTGAATGGTCCTACGAAAAACAACTTTATTCAAAAGCCATGTATATTTTGGGTATGAGCTTTCAGGTTCCTACGGGTTTTGTTACACCTTGAACACTTTTCGGTTTCATTGCTAGACGCGTATGCCATTCGAGAATCTGAGCCTTTTACATGAAGTGTCTATCCGCTCTTAATTCTGACACATAGTTTCAAACCGTGAGACTCTAGGACGTCGTCCCTTTTTCAGAGCCCCCCATTAAACACCAAACACAATGTTCTTTCATGCCATGTACTCACACGTTCCATGATGTCTGATGCATATCACGATGAAATGCCATTGCATGTTCTTTATCATGTTATGCATGATAGAGAGCTACATGCAACATTTATGATTCATGGATAATCATATCTACAACACATTCAATTTCCATCCATAATACAACCCCATGTAAATACATCAGTTCAAACTATATCCCGTGTTTTTCACACACTTACATGTGTCATTCGATCAGCCGCTCAACACACAAAGCGGATCTTCTGTTCGGACCAAAACACACATTTCGGCATGTTGAGTCCATGTCGACAGGCATACCACCAAAATCCTTCATACTCGAGCTCGTATTTTTCCGTGAAGTACAACACGCGAGTGCTAGGTTCCCCAGAATAGAAGGACCTAGAAAGCCCCAGTCAGTAGTGCAACCGATTGATCCTGATGTTCTTGAATAATACCCACCATTAAGGCTACACCTCATGGCCCTTAGATAAGGACTAACCAGAGTAGGAGAAA
The DNA here is from genome assembly GCA_016808115.1 of Tetrastigma voinierianum. Classification (NCBI taxonomy): domain Eukaryota; kingdom Viridiplantae; phylum Streptophyta; class Magnoliopsida; order Vitales; family Vitaceae; genus Tetrastigma; species Tetrastigma voinierianum. Next base: position 247,488 of record JAEQBH010004291.1, on the reverse strand, counting down.
ACCCCTACATCTTGGAGTGTAGTCTAGCTTGCTTCTTGACCATCGAACTCTCACTGTTCAAATGCTGGAAAACCATAGAAAATTGGACTTCCTCTCATTTTTCCTTTCCTTCATTTCTCCTTTCTTTTTATCTTTTTTTTCCTTCCTTTCTCATTCCCACGGACTCACTTTTATCTAGGTGTAGGACACCTTTCTCAATCATTGTGACACATGGCAATCATCATGCCATGTGTCTCCCATGCCACATGGAAATCATCATGCCATGTCTCCCGTACCCACTTCCATCCATTGTCTTTTTTTCACGTGGTGAGTATGACATCTGTATGGCTATGTGCTGATTCATATGCAAAGTAGGTGTTATGAATCAACAAATTGCTCTGACTTCTCTGCTTGGTAGCATAACTCTCACTGAGTATAGCCGGCTCAGGATCGAACTTTCTTTGGGATGGGTTTCGTCTCTTGCAAATGATTTTTAATGAAATTCGAGATGTTGAGGGCTTTGTTTTGGATTTTGGATTTTGTACAAAAGCGAGTGGTTGTTGTCACTATGCTAGCGAAGGTAATTAAATAAATATAAAGAACTCCTTTAATTTGGTCTATGGATTTGGTATGATATGGTTGCAAAGGTGTCCTCGAGTTATTTCTAAGCATTAGGGTAAAATGACTATAGTCATTTTCAATAGGATCTTTGTTAACACAAAACCAGCCTTAGTACCATTCCTCTTTGAAACATAGCATTTGCGAGCATTAATATTCAGAGTTAAATCAAATTTAACCTACCCAGATGGCTGTAATGACAACTAATGGATAAGTCATATCAACACCTAAGATACATTGAACCTAAAAGCTTGTCAAGTATTGACCCGATAAGAAATTACATCAATAGCTTTTAAACCTAGTTTTGAAAGTTTGAAACATCATCTGCGATACCTTCATTCAGCAGGAGGAACACTGCTGAATATATCATTCTAACACAACCTTCCTCTTCAAGGTTTAGAGGCTTTAGCCAAAACATCCTTTGAGTTGTCATCCTCGAAGGTCTTGTTTAGTTACTGAAAGTGAGAGAAAGGAGAGAGAAAGCGAATGGTAAACGGGGGCGTAATGGAAATATGTGATGAAAAGTTGGGTTCTAGTGTATAAAATGGCTTATATAGTATACAAACAGGTGAAAATGCGATCTAACCTAAAATAGTATAATTACAATGAGGTAGAATTGAAATTAACCAAAGCAGGTCGTTTGTACACAAAAACAAAGGAGCGAATGGTTTATTTATGGGTGAAATTTTCGCTATGTAAGCGAGGTAGCTACACTAAGCGAAAATTATTTATCTTAGCAGAAATTTCGCTACTAGTGAAATTCACTATGTAGCGAAATTGCTATACATGTTTAAGCTATTGCGAAATTTTGCTATAATAAGTAATTACTTGATTGCTCACCTTGCTCTGCTTCCTCCTGAATCCCAGCTTCTTCATTCACGGCAGTGCAATCGAAGATAAATCATCACGAACTCGTGTAAATCAGCTCAACTTGATATGCTTAGCTTGATGTGATATAATAGGTTAGAGCACATAAAAACTACCCTGAGCAACTGAAATACAATCATTAGTACGAAAAGGACCTACTGCGTGTCAATCGAAACCTTAATATGATTAGTACACAAAAATTACTTAGAACCTATCTTAAATAGGGTTCAAAATAGCACTTTTTAGGCACTAATCAATGTGCTAAGTGTCCACTTGTTTGGTACTGCATGTAACGCGTGTCCCTATGTCATGTCGCGATTTGCCTCGAAGTCATGCAGAGTGTCCCCGAAGTCGACATGGATTTAAGCTGTAAGCCGGATTTCACGAGATGAACTTATGGTGTAAATCCCAGAGTATAGATTTATCTGAGATCAGTAAAATTCCCGAAACTGCGGCATGTACTATAACGATAATTTTATGTCACCTTTACCAGGGTCCTCACATATTTATACCCAAAATAATTTCATCCCGAAATTCTCACACGCCTACACATACTATCACATGCATATGCAACGGTCATTTAACATTCAATGACTAAACCACGTACCTTCATCCTCAAATAGGAAAGGATAACCAATACGCATCGTATCCTCGCGTTCCCTTGTTGCCTCCTCTACTCGGCGTTGCCACAACACCTTCACTAGCCTCACAATCTTATGTCGTAAGACTTGGTCTCGGCTATCCAAAATACACACAAGTCCCTCCTCGAAGGTCCCATTTGCATCAATAAGAAGTTCGCCCCAATCCACTACATGAGTCGGATTTGGAATGTACTTCTAATGGACACCTGATAAACTTTGCGGCAATACCAACTGATAAGCAATTGTGCCCACCCTCTTGAGTATCTCAAGACTCGATGTATCGGCGACTAATTTCTAACTTGCAGCCTAACCAATCTCTCTTTGATCTTCTCGAAGACATGATCACCGGCCTCGAGCTGCAGAGGTGCGTCGTAACTCTTTTGTCGGCTCTAGTAGTGAGAAGATGACATATCAAACTCACCTTCTCTAGAGGTGTCTCTAATAAAATCGGACCACAGTGAATCTCTCTCCCACCTCCGTCCCAACAAATGGGAGATCGACATGGCCTCAAGTATAATGCTACCTCGTAGGGCATCATGTATACTCGCCTGATCTTGTTGTTTGTAGTAGATTCCACAGGGCAAGTGCTCTTCCTAGCTACCCTTAAAATCCAAGACACATGGTCGCAGCATGTCCTCTAAGACCTGTATGCTCCTCTCCGATTAACCATCCTTCTATGGATGAAACCCAATACTCATCATGTTTCGTCTGGCAGCGTAAACTCTTCCAAAGTGTGCGTGAACACGGGATCTCTGTCAATCACCCATGAACATTGGTACTCCATGGCAAGACAATCTCTTGCATGTATAGCTTGCCGAAATTCCTGCTCCAATGTGAAGGTCGCCTTTGCCAGTGTCTTGACTTGGTAGAGGCGGTCCAGCTATCACGACACGCATCATGCGATGTCAGTGGCAAGTGGATCCGCGAGGTCCATCGTGATGTTCCTTCCACTCAGCTATCTTCAAATGGCTGGGTAATCCTGGCAGCCTGCGATACTTAACGCTACTGCACGACACGTGAGGCATTTTCGAACAAAGTTCCCAACGTGCCTCTTCATCTCACTCCAGTAATAAGAGGAACGAAGATCTCGGTACATCTTCGTGCCACCCGGATGTAATGCAAAATGAGAGTAATGGAACTCCTTGAGGATCTCCTCTCTCGAGACACATCCAGTGAGAACCATGACACGCCCCCTATCACAGAAGGCATGAATGGCCGGCCTTCATCAACTAAGACACATCTCCCTCGGTCCTTGATGGCTCACACCTCCCACATCCACGCGCTGGGACTCTAAACCACCTACTCATTAGGGAAGGCGTAACCCTTAAACTCCCAAAAACACCTGACGATCTTGTATTGTAGTCAAATCCCACAATCGACGTCTGCCATTCCCGAGAAGCTACATTAGCAAGTACTCCTCGTGACTTTCGACTAAGTGCATCAGCCACCACATTTGCCTTACCAGGATGGTAATGCAAAGTGAAGTCATAATCCTCCATATACTCCATCCATTTGTGTTGCTTCATGTTGAGGTCCCACTGTGTGAAAATATACTTCAGACTCTTATGGTCTGAAAATACTTCAAATTGCTCACCATATAGGTAGTGGTGCCAAATCTTTAAGGCAAAGACTATGGCCGCCAACTCCATGTCATGTGTAGGGTACTTTTGCTCATGATTCTTTACCTGTCTAGAACCATAATCCATAACCCTCCCGGACTGTATCAAGACACATCTCAATATGTCATAGAGGCATCCATGATACTAATATTACCCTCTGTCGGTCTTAAGGACGCTATTAGAGCCAGAAGTATTTGAAGTAAGCCTCCTTTTCCTTTCATAGATACTTACTCTCACCTGATCGTTCCGATTCAAACTTGACACTCCTTCGAGTCGATAGTCATAGGTGATGCTAGTCAATCCTCGATAGGAACCTCTTATAGTACCTTGCGATTCTGAGAAAGTGCGTATCTCGAAGGCCAACCGGCCTCTCGACTCATAACAGCGCTAGACCTTCTCAGGTCTCTTGCGACACACCTGAAGCCCGACCTGACATGTCCCGAGCAAGTTTTCACCTCGGTAAGCGAAATTCATTTTTGGGCTTGGCATCTATTTATCAGATCTCTAAAACCTACATAACGATCCTCTAAACCAGTCTCATGCTCCTTCTTAGACTTAGGTATATCAAAATGTCGTCGACAGACTACAACAAACTGATCAAGTAGAGGTTGGAATAACTGTCATGAGATCATGAATGTTGTTATATTCGTTGTCGAGGCATCATGAACTTGAAATGCCCATACCGCGTCCTAAACATTGTCTTAGGGATATCAACCTCCCTAACTCTCAATTGAAGGTATCCGTGCGGAGATATATCTTCGAGTACACTCGCGCCCCTCTCAGCTGATCAAACAAATCATCAATCCTCGATAAAGGATACCGATTCTTAATCGTAACCCTGTTCATGTAAGACCCGAGAAATTCCAATTTCTAGAAAATGGGTAAAAGCGTAATTTCGGTAAAAAAATTTTAAATTTATTCTCTAGATCTCCGGATGGCCAGAAGCGAGTTTCAGCATTGGAATCGTCTCGCGAGGAAATCATTGCTGCGTCGAATTAAGGGCGGTCGGAGTTGGCATGTTTTTCGAGCATCAGCATTCGGGTCTTTGTAAAGCGTTATACGATGTGAAAAAGTCACGTGCGTACTCATGTGCCATAAGTGGCATGAGTAGAGAAGCGATGAAAGACGATCGAGATAGTCGCAAGTCATGGCGGGAAAGAAGGACATAATGGTCATTATTTAAAATTTAAATGACAAAGACAAAAGAGTTGAATAGTGTCGTCTCTTACATTGAAAAGGAGACCAAAACGTGGGAAAGAAAGAAATGATCGATGGCGATTTTGTCATTTCTAGTGAAGAGTATCAACTTCTCTCTACATTCTTTGGCGATCAGCAATGAATTCATTCCGGAAGAAGATCTTGTTTATATGTGAGATAGCAGTGATGTTTCTGTTAATTTGGCTGACCTCTCTAGTGATAAGTTTACCTGTAGTTTTCTGTTTGTTGAGTGTATTTGTATTTTGGAATTAGATACCGTGCGTCAATTTGATAGTTCACAAACACTGATAGTGTTTAGCCGCAGGATGATGTGTCCACGAACTATTTTGGGTTGCTAGTTTGTGCATTTATATTAATGCATGCTTTTGATGTGTATAAGGCGGGAATGGTAGTGAGGGTGGGTTCTCAAAGTGAGGCGGAAGTGATTTGATGAGTGGGCCAGACAGTAAACCCGAGGTTTCTTGTTCATATGAATAGTGATACGAAGACTAAATTTTTGTGTGTGAAAATGTGTTTGGTAGAAGCCCGATTGAGAATGGAATTGCTCGTGTTTAATCAAACCATTGAGTAAGGCTGAAATTTTGGTGTAATGAATTGTGGAATTGCATAACATGTTTGTGTGATTTAAATTGAATATATGCATGATTATATATTTGCATGTGTTATAGAATTGTAATGGAATTGGCATCATGCATTCATATATTTAGGGCACCACAGAACAATGAAGTAGGTGCATGAAGAGGTGATTCTATAAAGAAGATTAGATTTCGGAGGTTGACCTAATAAATAAAATTATCAGTGTGTCCATTATAATATCGGAGGGTAGTCCGTAAATAAAATATCAATCGTCGGTCGGCCCGATAAATATATCCTCGGAGGGTAGTCCACCCAAATATATATCGGAGACGATCCTTTGACATATCGGAGGGTAGTGCCTGACTAATAACAAACATCTTTGTTAAAAATAATGTTTCTCATACATGGCCTAGGCAAGTGTGAGGGAGTCGGTGAAGACTTGGGATATGATTTGAGCATGTAGACATTCAAGTAGGATCACGCATTTACTTGAATGTTTGTTTTCATTGGAGCATTGCATATCCACTTAGGTGGAGAGTAGCCCATTTAGGGTGATTCCACTACTGAGCATTAGCTCACCCTGTCGAGGGAACATATTTTCGGAATGCAGGGGGCATACGAGGAGGCGACTAGTCTGAGTAGGTTTGAGAAGAGAGTCGGGTTGGCTTTGGTTATCATTATGCCTCTGATGAGCTTAAAGTCTATCCCATTTTTTAGTCATTTTTACATTTTGATTTTCATTCTAGAAATGAACAATTAATATACATAAATATGAAGAAACTCACCAAATTGTATTGGAAGAGAAAGAAAGAAAATACGACAATAAGTGGAGGAAGATGCGGTCGAATGGCGGAAGCGAAATGAAAAGAAGCTGGCTATAGTCATTGATGCGGTTTTAGGGTTTACAGTCCGATCCTTGAGGTGAGCATCGAGAAGTGAAGAATCTGATTCAGGTCGCGACATGGATAACAAAATATTGAGGTCACGACTTGAGACTGCTCTTGAGAAGGCTGCAAGGAAATGGCGTCGCGTGAGTGAAGTCGTGACATCAAGAGCAACCCGGTCAGCCCGAGAGAACCCGATTTGATATGCATGACGTGATTGATGTCGCGACATCGATGATATCGATAAGAAGTGCGAAGTCACGACGCCGAAAACCATCACGAGAGAAGACTGCAAGCCATAAGCTGATGTCGCGACATGAGATCGAAGTGCGACACGAGACCTGCTCAATTGAAGGGTGAAGTTTCGCGGAAGTGAGGTCCGCGACAACGGCTGTCCAGCGACCTTCGAAGACAAGTTGAAAGCGCCGATGACTAAGCGGATGTCGCGACGCTGAGATCGATATTCAGCGACATCGGAGCGACGGATCAATGATGGTTAAAGAGATGTCAGCGACAAGATATTGATGTCAGCGACAGCATCAGGCTAACCAGTTGAAGCTGCGGTCTTTAAGATGATATCAGCGTGAGAGATTGATATCAGCGACATCAAATTTTATCGATTGAAGGCTGGATGAAATGGCGGGGAATTAGCGACGAATATACGGCGTCGGCGACATCGAAGAACAATTGAAACGCGAGCGTGAGAAGATGTCTGCGACAAGATGGTGATATCGCGACATCAGAATGACAAATCAGGCTACATAGAGTAAGTTGATGTCGGCGTGAGATTGATGTCAGCGGCGTAGATGTCACGACAAGGAAGGCTGAAACCAGCGACTTGAGCGGTAGTGGGGCTGGATACTTAAAATCCACAGCGAGGCTACATTAGTTGGTTCGATTGGGGAACCTGCTCCATCTCTTGCGACTATCGAGCTCAAGAAAATGAGCTTTTCGGTATCGGGACTGCTGCCAAATTAAAGATATGATCAGTGTTCGCTGATTAGATCCACGAAGTAACACGGGATTGGTCTCATTATCGAATTGAGGTGAGCGCTCTTTGCTTGTTTAAATAGATAACTCATTCAACTCGTTCACTTGATTTCCAAGTGAGAGAGGATTTATCTAAGTGAACTTACAAAGCTCAAGATCCTTTAATAAACGAGGTTAGTATCTTGAAATGTACATTACTCTCGGAATGTCTTCGCTTGTGTCTTTCGGACACTCCTTGAAATCAGTATGTATGGAAATCTTAGCAGGTATAAGAAAGGCGATATTCAGATCCCGAGGCCAGTAAAACCCAAAACAGTAAATTCATTCTTGAAATTAACAAGGCTCTTGACGACTACGGGAAAGATAAATTCTGACTATAACGTTCACTTAATGGAAGAATTTGGATTCTGAAATTCTTGAATTCACGATCATTCCTCGATCTTAAGAATAAGCTACTTGATTTGAAACTAAAACAATGAATTCGAAGTTATCTGAACTTCAAACATTTAATTGTGGTGAAAATAAATTGAAATGCGCATTCGACTTCAGCTCAGCGATAACATCCGATTCGGAAAAATACAACGAAAACCAAAAATGCGAGCACTAATCACCTTTCTAAGCGGCGAATAAAATTAAGAAAAATAAAAGAAAAAGAAAGAAAAAAGAAAATGAGCTTTCATTATCAGGACCTCTCGTCTGCGAAGCGCGAAGCTGCTTTGTTAAGGTTGGATAGGCTAGCGTATTTATAGGGACACCTCGATTGGGGCCTAATCTGATGTAACTTTTCTTTGTGGATTTTAGAAATTATCGGGCCCGATTCAGCATTGTCGCGACGATTTCGCTGTCGTGACATCATCGATATTGCGCGACATCGATCTCAACGTCGCGACGTAAACTTACTCTATGTAGCCTTGATTTTGGTCATTCTTGATGGGCATCCTTATCTTGTCAGCGACATCTTCTCCGCGATATGGCGGAGTTTCAATTTATTCTCTCGATCTGGCGTCCATATCTTGTCAGCGACCTCGGCTCATTTCATCTCTTGATCTTCAACGTTGTCTTGGATGTCGCGACATCAATCTCTTATCGCGTATCATCTTAAAGAGCGTAGGCTTCAGCGGTTGCTCATGTTGTCGCGACATCGATATCTTGTGTGACATCTCTTTCGTCTGCATCATTGATGCAGTGGATTCTGATGTGTGACTTCGATCTCAGAAAGTATGACATCCAAAACTAAGTATCATTTCTGGTTTCAACATTAGCGGATATGGCGACGGTACATTGTCGTGACTGCTTCATGAAACTTCACGCCAGCGAAGCGATGCGGTGTAGCGACGATCTCCGCGACGCCGGTATAACTGCGATCTTCTCTTGATGGTTTTTTGATATAAAGCTTGACCTCTTGCCCGTGACATCATCGATGTCGGCGACATCAATCTCCGCGTCGCGACGCCAGCTTCCGTTGCAGAGCTTTACCGGCGGTTGCCGTGTGGAAGCTTTACTCTCCGTCAGCGTCGGCTCATTTCGCCGCGGCTTTCTCGAAGCGGTCCAAATCGTGACGCCGATATTTTATTATCTATGTCGCGACCCAAGCCGACGGAGATTCTTTTCATTACGCTCTATGATAAACGCATGCTCTCACTTAACTGTATTTTTCTTTCTTTCTCTTTCTGCTAACTATTTGATTTCTTCATATTTACGATATATTAATTGTTCATTTCTAGATAATCAACCGAAAAAATGGGCTAAAAGCTAGATAAAGTTTTAAGCTCATCATATACATATATTAGAATTCTAAATTTTAATATATGTTGTATAAAGTCATTTAATATTTGAAACTGTTCTGGATATGGTTGGATATAAATGTTGTAGTGATAGTTTATGGGCTTCGGCGGAGTTTTATCATGTGATTGATGTTGGGATGGGGTTGCATGTCACGGGGTTATGTATCGGTAGAGCTCCCCGTCTGAAAGGAGACTACGCGTTTAAATGAAATCATCGGTCACCCAGAGCTTGTTCCCGAAGTGTTCAGCGAGTTGATGGGTAGTCAACGGACCCCCAAGATTTGGGGCGTCACAGTTCAACTATCGGTAGTCAATGCACAATCGAAGGGTTTTGTCCTTTTTCTTAGCAAATAGAATCGGAGCGCCCCATGGCGAAGTGCTCGGTCTAATAAAACCCTTGCACAGATTCACCATGTCACGGACCTTGAGTTCTTGTAACCTTTCAGCCAGGGGCGACCTATGCGAGTCATAGAGTATAGCGATGTACGGGGGTGTGACTGATCGTGGAAGTCTACGTCCCTCACATGGAATTAATCCACCCGTAATTACCATTCGGGCGTCGTCGTATTCCATGAGCTACAGAATTGGTTCATTCGAGTCTTGCCCGTCCTCAGTGGGCTTTCCGGCTGACCATCATTTCTTTCATTACCACCTAGAGTCATACACTCCCTAGGGTAAAGCATCATGCTTATCCCCCTAAAAAGTAACGCAAATACCATCCCGTGTGTAGGCAGTAATCCTCCTACGATCATAATCAATGACGACTCAATATGCTGTCAACTAGTCCATGCGAAGAATGACATCAAAGTTTGATAGTTCCATCACCCGAAGGTCCACCATGAGTATAATTCTTAATATCTCTAACTCACAATAACAACATATCTTATCAATCCTCACCGTAAACCCTAGAGGAGAACTCACATGTAACAGCTTTTCCAAGGTCTCAACCTCTAAGCTCAATTCTTTCACACATGATACAATGATGAATGAATGAGATGCACCAGAATCAAACAACACTCTTGCCCATAGGCGTGAGAGTAGAAACATACTGTATGAGCCAGGTTGATCTGCAGTCCTCGAGTGCGCAGTAATAGCTGCGTAAACACCGCCTTAGGTCGAGGGTCCCGGCACTGTGAGGCCACGTCCTCGACCTCGGCCCATACTGCGGCCTCTCTGGGACCACAGTATCAGTGAGTGCTGTTAGGTACTACGAGGATGATCTTTGGTTCCTACAAATCTTTGAGAGTAGAAGAATAGCCCATGTCAGTGTGCCTCACGATGTTTGGGGATGTGGCGTCTCTCATAACTCCTGGGTCCCACCGCCTCTATGGGAAATTTAGTGATGTCTGGTTGATGGCCAAGTAGGCGCATGTCATCGGTCACCAACCTAGCTAGGAGCCACCCCGATGCGCCTTGGCCTTGATGTGCGACCTTGTCTGAAACCCTCGTGAATTAAAGCGCCTGCTTGCACAGAACTAGAAGGGTTGGCCTCCTTCAGCATCACCGGCCACCGTGTCTCGGATCCTCAAAGTCACGTCGTCCCCATCTCTCTCTAGGGTATAATTAAGTGCGGTATAAGTCCTATATCTGTAGGAGGAACCTTACAATCTTACCCCGGATGGACAACTTCAAACCATCCTTGAACTTTCTCAACTTAGCCAAGTTTGTGGCCACATAATCATCCCCGTAATGTGCTAATTGGTGTTTCAGCTACGTATTGGAAATCTTGTCGCCTTCCTTGTTTCAACTCGGAACTCCTAGCTAACTTGCATACTAGCCGGATCACAGGAAAAGTTACTCATGAAGAGTTCTCGGAACTCTCTCCATGTCATTGTCTCCGGATCCTTTGAGACTTTAATCTAATCCCACCATACTTGGGATTTACTCTCTAGCTTAAATGTAGCTAACCTCATGCTCGTGGCGTCGGAGGTGTCTCGTGGACTCGAAACCCTTTTGATCGATTGAACCAATGAGTGGCTGCTGGATCCCTCCCTGTGAGATAATCGGAGGATGATGTGCCATAAACCTTTAGATGTTACTTGGTCTTCCCTAGTCCCCGGTTATAGCTATGCAATGGAAATATTGCAGCCCATAGCCTTTTCTGAGGCTATTGGTCAGCAGTGGTGGTAGCCTCATGCCTCGTGGATGACTATCTCCCTCCCTCGACTTGTCATCTACATGTGTCAAAAAGTAAATTTAGATTTTCCCTTTTTCCTTGTAAAATTAGTAGTGCATATGCCACTCCTAATATACGTCACAATATGAACTAACATATTTATTCATTCATCGAACCTATAAGTTTATTTTCTCACCCTAGTATTCAACATTTCCTATACACTATTCACTAAGTATATATAATTCACACAGTACATAACACAATATCATGCGGTGTATAACACATAGTAATTCATCAGAATGCCTGATAGATGCATGATCTAACTTCGTGCCATCAGTCACAGGTAATCGTATGCACAATTGCGACCCTTTGAGCCATCTTGCTAGTGTCGACATCGACCACAGGTATTTATAAAGCCTGAAATACGATATATCTTTGTGGTACCATAAATCGGGGTTCCATTTTTTTTACCACTCTAAGAATTTTGTCGTGACAAAGAAATCTGCTATGACAAAGACCTCTGTATTACGCCAGTAGTATCATCGTGACCGTATCATGCCTTTGTATCTATAACCTGACATAGCGCCTGATGTCGCGACATAAAAACTATTGGTCTTGTCCAACCCTGTCACGACATCAAATTCTCCGTCACGACATGAAAAATTCCTCTCACGAGGCCCGAGCCTATCCGACGAGGAATTTTTTGTCGCGACGAAAGCCATATCGTGAACCGCAATGGCAACATGGAAATTGCCGCAGCCAGCGACATAAAAACCTTGACCTTAACCAAACTCTATCGCAACATGCAGGGTGTGACACCTAACCTCTTGTTGTGGCCTTCTCGTCCTTGACGAGAGCCTCTGTCGCGACATTGTCATGATCGAAGCAAAGCTGCTTGTCGTGACCTAATATTTGCCTTCATAACCATATGCGCGACCACGGGAGCCCTATCGACCTGAAACCCAGAACTACCTTCGTAACGAAATTCTTATCGCGACATATCTTTGAACTTACGATAACCTGGACCGTCCTACTCGCTTTTTCCCGAAAACATAAAATTAACATGGCTTACGCCCCTGATAAAGCGACGCAAAATATGGGAAAAAGCTGATTTAAACTATCACGAACAATTTCGTAATAGGTTTAATGCAACTCTTACCCTTTTATATACTTGGCGGATCCTTGTCAAAACTTTACATAATACAAAAATAAGCCAGGATCTAGCCTTTTTCACCCCTAAGGTCTCAGACGAGTTTCATCTCTGAGTGTCTCCTTTTCAAAATGATTTTCCCACGTGAGTGCATGATACCTGATGAGAAGTTCTCTTCCCTGAGAAATTTACTCCCGACTAAGTGCGTACAGTATCATAATTTAACATTTATGACACATTGAAATGAAAACCATATACATTTCATAGATGCTCTCATGTGCCAATGTCTGAGCCTCACTTGCTCCCTCCCACACATGCACCGTCATGTGTGAAAAACATATGTCTGACAAGCTTTTTGTTTCATTTATTTCTTGGTTTCTCTAAGCAAACATTAGAAAGCCATATGTATGTGGGTAATAAACTTCCAGGGTTTCTTGTGAGCATCATGCCTTTTGAGCACTTTGCGGACTTTCATAAATTTGGGCATGTGTTGTTGAAGAATAGATCTTTGCAGAGTTGCTATCCACTCTTGTTGTGCGACACATAATTATACGTCTGACTCTGGGCATTGTCCTTTTTTGGGCCCAGGCCACCATTAAACCACCAAACCACGGTGTTAACAGCCACCATGCACTCACACGTTTCATGCGATGTCCACGAGTGCATATACGTGCGGGAATGCCATTGCATGTTCTTTCATAGTACATGCATGATGGGGCTATGCAACATTTATGACTCATGGATGTCAATATCTCTGACATCCCAATTTCCATCCATAATACAACCCGTATAAATACATCGATTCGGCGTATATATCCATGATTTTCACACACTTGCATGTCATTCGATCCAACTGACCTTACACAAAACTGAATCTTTGTGTTAGAGACCAAAAGCAGTACACCGCGATTCGACATGTCGGTCCATGTCGGCGACGCCTGCAAATCACCATGCCGAAGCCGTGATACCAACAAGTACAGCATAGCGGAACTACGGTTCTAAGAACAAGGACCCGAAGCGAGTACGTAATTCTGACAATTGATCCGCAGGCTACCTCATGGCCGCCAGGCAATGACCCCAACCAAAGTGAAAGAACCCTACATCTTGGAGACCAGTCCAACTCGCTTATTAACCATCGAACTCTTGCTATTCGAATGCTAGAAAACCAGTAGAAAATTGGACTTCCTCTCATTTTTCCTTTCCTTCCTTTCTCCTTTCTTTTTATCTTTTTTTCCTTCATTTCTTATTCCCACAAACTCACTTTGATCTAGGTGTAGGAAACCTTTCTCAATCATTGTGACACATGGCAATCATCATGCCATGTGTGCTCTTATCTACTTCCGTCCAACATTTCTTTTTTTTTCTTTTTTTTTTTTTGCCTTAGAGGTGGGTAAGCATGCATATGACACTTGGCTTCCCATGTGCCAAGTGTCCACTTGTTTGGTGCCACATGGCACGTGTCGCCAATTTGCCTTGAAATAAGTGAAATTCTGACTATCCTGGAATTCGACATAGGTTTACTATGCGGCTAAGATTTGTGAGGCAGACTTCAGCGGTGTAGTGCATTGTCATTATCAGAATATAGAAAAATTCATAGGCTTGGCGCTGTCTTTGTCATGATAATCTGTCGTTACACTTTACCGGGTCCTCACCTGACCATTGTTTTACGTAAATTAAATACGAAGCGCAGGTTATTATATAGAAACAATAGAGCTGTCTGGATCGGACATCAAGAATTAGACTTCTCATTATTATATTTAAGGGAATCTTAATCTTCTTTATAAAAGAAAAACTAAAGCTGCTTTAGAAATTGAATAATATTTTTACTTTCTTCATTCCTTTTCAACTATTATTAAACAATATCATATGCTTCAGGGAACCAATCTAGCAAGAACATAGCAACCCATTTGGATGTCAGAAAATAAATTTTAGAAAAAAAAAAAAAGTTTGTCGACAGCTATACATCTTTAGTGAAACAAAGAAATCGTCTTCCTAATTTATCATCATATCTTCTAATCAACATATAATAAACATGATTTCTTAATGGTTTAGAATTTAATGGGCAACAACAGTTGAAGAATGATTAATAGTGCCACATCTCCACGTCTCTCAATAGTGTCCTATTATTTAGGAAAGTCTTTGTGTTTATTTATTTCTTTAATTGTTGGTGAGAAAGTCCACGTTTTATTTGAGAGCTTTTAGCTAATGTGGTAAATTGAAGAGTTAGGGGTGAATATGAGAGTAAGTGGGTCAAGTTAGTTTTTTATTTTTTATTTTACTTATCTCTTGTAAGCCTATTCTTTGGCACTTTTAATGTTTGGAAATAATAAGAGAGTTGTACTCTTTTTTTTCTCTACTTCTATTTTGTTTCTTCTCTTATCTTAAAATTCCAACATGATATAAGAGCAAGATAGGTCTTGAGGGTCAGTGGGTGATTCAAATAGCAGAGAATAATTTTTTTGCTCCTACTCTCACAGGAGAAAATTATCACACATAGGCTATTAAAATGAAGGCTTATCTAAAATGTCTGAGGTTATGGGAGGTTGTTGAGAATGATACTAATCATACTGCTCTTCCATCAAATACAACGATAAAAGCGGCTGAAAAATATAGAAGAAGGTGGCAGAAACCAAAGACGATTACTTATATCATTCAATGTGTCGAATCTGCAGTTTTCACAAGCATAATGACTTGTGAATCACCAAAAGAAGCATAGGACAAACTCAAAGAAGATTTTGAAGATAACAATCAAATAAGGTTGATGCAAATCTTAAATCTCAAAAAGGAATTTGAGATTCAGAAAATGAAAGAATCTGGAAGTGTGAAGGAGTATGGCAACAAACTCATGTCCATTTTCAACCAGATCAAATTACTTGGTGAAGACTTTCCTATAGAGGAGAGGGTGTGGAAAGAAGCTTTTCTTGTAAGCTTACTTTGAGAATTATGAATCAAAAAGATTTCTCTTGAAGACTGAAAGGATCTACGAAAAATTAGTTTTTGCATAATTAATCGATGCACTTCAAGTTGTGGATAAAGAGAACTATGAGGCAAGAAAATAGCTGAACTTTATGCGCAAAAGATGGGCAAAGAATACTAAAACAAAGAAGATTTGGATGGAAGGTGTTTGGTGGCATGTTTCTCTCTTAAGGTGGACATTCAACAAAAGTGGTACTTTGATAGTGGTAGCTCTAGACACGTGATAGGCAATAAATGTCTCTTAACTGACCTACCACCTTGCAATCTAAAATTTGTGACATTTGGTGATGGTGGCAAGGGTGATGTACTTGGAAGTGGCCTACTAAAATTCTTAGGTTTGTCTAAACTAGAAAATGTTCTCTTTGTGGATGAGTTGAAGGCTAACTGTTAAGTTGCTGGCAAAGTGCCAAAGAATTGTTAGTCCCCGACAACAGTCCCAAAAATTTATTGCTAGCTGCAAGTGCACAGGTCATGCAAGTAAAACAGTGGGCTAAAAAGTTAGGATATCGATCCCACAGGGAAGGTGTGGCTTTAGTGAGGATTAAGTACCCCGGCTACTAGATTAGTTCATTATCAGAGCGTCTCAATGATTTGAGGTTAAATTATCAGAGGAATAAAAACTAAACTAAACAAAAACAAAGAATGATTTGTGAAAACTGGAGTAATTGAATAAAATCGGGAGAAAACAACTTAGAGAGGAACTAGGGTTGGTTATCTTCAGTGATTCTTAGTGATCCATCCATATAAGGCAGGTGAGTGGTCTGACTTGAATTGTGAGGACTCGGTCTGAGATCCACTTCGTGTTTCCCCTTGTATTTTCTCACATTATCCACCTATTCACAGTTATGTTCTTCTAGGTTGATAGGGTGATACTTTTCAAAGGCATTTTTCCTCGGGAGCTCCACAATTACGTCCTTGCAATAGAGCTACCCAGACTAAGTTTGAATCGGTCACAGTTACATCCTTGCAATCCTTACTTAATGTGTTTGGTGTCCCCTCCTAATGAAATCTGCTTAGTACTAGACCTTTCTAATTCTCTAGGTCAATTCAAATCCTGATTAATTGATTCACGCCTTAAGAGAATCATAACCAAATTTTAAGGTGTAATCCCAATGTCACCAAGGATACCCTAGTAAAAGGATCGAAGATCCGACTCTCAGCATGTATCAGTTAACCAAAACCTTAATATTCCAAATATCTAATACCAAACACAAAAAATCAAGCATAAATCAACCAACTAACTAAAGAATAAATGAATCTAATATCAAATCTGCTAACCAACCCTACAAAATGCTTAGCCTAACATTTCAGCCATCAAGACCCACACGTTCATGTTAATGATAAACATAAAACTATAGAAATTGAAGAAGGAGAAAAGATAGAAATACAAAACTGAGTTTAAGCCGCAAATGACTTCAATCTCCAGATCCAAGCTGAAATCCATACTCTATAAGGTCGTGCTTCCCAGTAATAATCAAATATAAACCAGTTTCTCACAAATAAAACCTAAATCTAAGAAATATAAAGAAAACCTAACCTAAAAAATGGAACAAAGCTTCAAGAGGGAAAATCTTAGAAGAGGAGCCTCCATCTCTCAAAGCTCGAACCCTAAATGAGTCTCAAAGTTGCACTTATATACACATTGAAAAATGGGCCAAAACAAGCCCAGAAATGGAAAGATTCTGAGCTCAAATCGTCTTATGGTCACGACCACAATGAAGTTGGTGATTTACAATTGCTACAGGAAAAATCTATGGTCACGACCATGCTGAATGTGAAAAATCTCAGTTTCTGCAGGGGAATTATGTGGTCGTGACCATACTGAAGTTTGTTGAAGACATTGTTTTATGGTCGGAATCACACTGAAACTTTTTTACACAGTCTTCTTCTTGTTTGATATGTGGCCACGACCATAGAATCCTGTGGTCGCGACCATAGAATCTTATGGTCGTGACCATGGCTTCTTCCTTGCATAACTTCTTCAAAACTTGCCCAAATTGCTTGATTTTTGTCTTGTTCTCTTCATTTCCACAAAATACACAAAGATAAGGGGTTAAGGCATGAAAATAAGTAAGAATGGTGCTAGGTTAGCATCAAAATAATGAAATATGCTATGTTTTGCACTAAAAAAATCTAATCTAAAGCACACCTAACAAATTCCCTCAAACTTAGTATTTTGCTTATCCTCAAGCAAAGAAATAACATGCTTTCCTTATTCACAACTAATAGACATGTTGAGCAAAATAATGAGATAATGAATTATAATTCGCCTCAAGGATTTTTCCTTCATACTACACAAAGAAAACTTTGAGATAGTCTTTTTCAAAAATAATAGATTGACCATAAGTTGAACAACCTAAACCAAAGTTCTCAAGCGTGTGTGTGTAGTCTCCCCCCTCTAGCCATTTCCAGTTCAAATGGAATTAGATGAGCTTGAGTGAAATGGGAATCTCTCACTTATATTGTGAGTGTATAAGGCTCCATATGCTTGTTGGGCATATCACTCTCCACTAATATAGGTAATGCACAACTCTTAGGATCAACTAGGTCTTCAATAGCTTGTAGTGTATGACTTAGGTAAGGGTGGTTAAATAGGTCATTTAGGCTTTAGTGTACCTAAAACATACATATTTTTCTTTTTCTCCGCTTGTATTTCCATCATTTAGCATCTTGCTTTCTTTAAATTTAACCTCATAAGCTCCCCCCCTCCCCCAAACTTAGCTCATTGCATATTTTCAACTCATAGTCATTCCCCCAATTTTTCTTGATTTTCACTATTTTCACCATTTTTGCAAGAAAACCAAGGCTTTATTCCTTCTTCTTCATAGACATTCAAGGCATAGAGTAGTGTAATGCTTGACCTCCTTAAGCTTTCTACCTACGCTTAACGAGCTTTAGGTTAGTAACTCCCAGACCAGTTGACCTTAGGGTTCTAGGTGTAGAACATCCCTAAAAACTTACTTGCTCAAGGTAGGAAGGCTACAAGGTCAAACATACTCCTCCTTGATTTATTCTTTTTTTTTTCTACCCAAAACCTCCCTTTATTTCCATTTAAAGCACACCCACTTCAACCATACTCTCAAATCACACTACATGTATTCACAAGATATAACATTGAAATCAACATCTTAGGGTAAACAAGGGCTTTTTTACTAAAGGGTATTCAACAAAAAGGGTAAAGGGGCTTATTCTTGGCTTTTCTAAAAAGAAAGGGCTAATACGGCTCAAATTGGGTGACTATGGATCAATGCATATAAGGGTTAGATCGAAAGGCTCAACTGATCCAAGAATGGCCTATATCATTTCCTAATTGTCATGTTGCCTAGGATTTCACCTCAAGTGATAATTGAACAAGTTCTAGAGTCTCAAGAGATCAAAATATGTAATAATCACCTAATTCTTCTCTAAACCAAACAAAATTGACTAAAATGGTACATTCTGACTTGTGCTCAAAGTGATAAGAACTTTTGTTTAAATAGTCAACTATAAGGTCAAGCCATTCTGCTTTAGGCTCAAATATCTCTCTTTTTCTTCATGTGAAAGAAGGTATGATTCTTTATTCATCATAGGGATCATAATCAATCCCAAAACAAGCTCAACCATAAACAAAAAAAACGAAAAACGAAAAACGAAAAAATTAACCTAAAAACTATAAACATATAAAAGAAACTAAACAACACTAGCAACTAAAATAAAACACTAAACATAGGATAATTGAAGTTAGAAAACTTTAAAACAAAGGGACACCCCCACCCCTAAACTTAAATCATGCATTGTCCTCAATGTATGAAATATGAAGGTTAAGAACAGAGGACTCCCCTAGATGATCAAGTGTGATCATTGGGCTCGGGTTGAGGTGGGTCTTAATGAAATTCCCTCAATAAGAATCAACTTCAATTTCCTGAAAAACACAAACAAAAACCAAATAAACACTTAAAACAAGATCAGCATGCAACACATACTAAAAATAACTACAAAAAACAACTAAAGTACTAAATGGATAAAAATCCTTATTTTTTCTTAGGTTGCATCCCAAGAAGCTGCTCCGTTTTTAGAGTCTAGTTAGACTCTTTAGAAAAGTCTGAGAGCTTTGAGTTGGCCCTTCATCCATCATGGCCAATGTTAGGTTAGCTTTTATTAGTGCAAAACATAGAATAATTCAAGATTTTGATGCTAACCTAGCACCCTTCTTAATTAATTTCATGCCTAACCCCCTCTCTTTGTGTATTTTGTAGAAACGAAGAAAGCAAGACGAAAAGCAAGAAATTTGGGCAAGATTTGAAGAAATTATGCAAGGAAGAAGTTGTCATCGTGACCATAGGATTCTATGGTCGCGGCCACAGGTCAATGCAAAAAGGAAACTACGCAGCAAAGATGCAGTGTGGTCGCGACCACAGTCACAACCACAGAAGACTGTTTTTAGCAAATACTCGGTATAGTCGTGACCACAGTACTCCCCTACAGAAACTAAGAAACAGCACACTCGGTGTGGTCGCAACCACATCCTTTAACCTGCAGGAACTGTGGATTACACAATGCAGTGTGGTCACGACCACAAGTACTTTATAGTCACAACCACGCAACGATTTGAGCCTAGAATCTTTTCATTTATGGGCCTGTTTTAGCCCATTTTTTGATGTATATATAAGTGCAACTTTCAAACATTACTAGGGTTCAAACTTTGAGAGATGAAGGCTCCTCTTCTAGGGTTTTCCCTCTTGAAGATTTGTTCCATCTTTTAGGTTAGGTCTTTATATTTATTAGATTTAGGTTTGTTTTGTGAATAACTTGGTTTGTAATTGATTATTTCTGTGAAGCAGGATCTTATGGAGTGTGGATTTCAGCTTGGATCTAAGGATTGATGTCATTTGCAACTTAAACACTGTTTTGTATTTCTATTTCTCCTTATTCAAATTCTGCAATTTTGTGTTTATTATTAACATGATATTGTAACTGAAATGATAAGTTAAACATTCCATAGGGTTGGTTATTAGATTTGATGTTTAATTCAACTATTCTTTAGTTTGGTTAGATGTTTTATGCTTGATTTGTTGTATTTGGTGTTAATATAGTAAGGTTTTGGTTAATTGATACATGCTAAGAATCAAATCTTCGATCCTTTTACTAGGGTATCCTTGGTGATGCTTGGATTACGCCCTAAAATCTAGTTTCAAGTCTCTTAAGGTATGAATAAATTAATCAAGATTCGAATTAACCTAGTTAAAGAGGCTTAGGGAATTAAAAAGGTCTAGTACTAAGCGGATTTCATTAGGAGGGGACACCATTCACATTAAGTGAGGGACGTAACTGTGACCGATCCAAACTTAGTCCAGGTAGCTCTATTGCAATGATGTAACTGTGACTAATAGAGCTCCCGAGGAAAAATGTCGTTGAAAAGTATTGCTCTAACAACCTAGAAGGACATAATTGTGAATAGGTGGTTAGTGTGAGAAAATACAAAAGGGAATAAGAAAGTGTGACCCTTGTATAGTATCCTCGGACCAACTCTAGTTGTAATTCATTCAACTCGAGCCTCATCTAGATGAATTGTTAAACATCAATGAAGATAGCTAACCCTAGTTCCTCCCTAAGTCATATTCTCCCTGTTTTATTCAATTACTCCAGTTTTCACAAATGATTCTCTGTTTTTGTTTAGTTTTTTTTTTATTACTTTTATAATTTCACCTCAAATCATTGAAACACTCAAATAGTGCACTAATCAAGTAGTCGGGGTACTCAATCCTCCATAAAACCTACAATCCTCGTGGGAACAATCTTGGTTTGTAATTGAAAATCATTTTATTACTTGTAAGACTCGTGCACTTGCGGTTCGCAAACAGCCAATGCTCCCTCTTCATCCTCATCGCTTACAAGGATGAACTCCTCGACCTCCATAATAGGCGATAAAAGCTCAAATGTCAACTCTTTGGTGGAGAAAGAGTTATTCTCTAATTTATATCCTTCAAGAGTGCCCTCTCGAAGGAGTGTAGGTGAAAGCTCATCCAATGGTAGAAGTGAGCTCTCTATCCGTATGCAAAAGTTCTTTTCTTCATCCGTAAGTTGTATGCTTTTATGGAGGTTAGCTTCCCATGCGTCATGGTCCTTCTTCATCTCATTCAATAAGGCGTAAAATAGCTTTTCATCAGAAAGTTGTTGCTAGTCCTTGGGAACGGTGCCAAAAAACTTATTGCTAACCACGAGTGCATGGGTTGTACAAGTAATACAATAGACTACAAATTCCAAATATCGATCCCACAAGGAATGTAAGACTCTTGACTATAGCCCATGAATAGTAAATTTCATTGACAGCGTATGTATTTGACTAGAAACAATAAATGAATAGTAATTTTCTAAAAAACAAAGTTCTCAAAAAATGCTCATAATAATGTATCAGCCTAAAAAGAAGTTCGAAATAGATGAAACGAATTATGTTAAGGGTGAAATGCAATTTTTCGAAAAATTAAGAAACTATGACTCACACGCTTTAAAAATATGAAATTTTATCTCGATGATCAAACGTGACTTCACCGCAATCTATCTCACGAAATCTTAGTTATCTAACTGGCATCTCGTTGAATTCCGAGATAGTCGGATTTTCACAAAATTCTAGGCGATGGGTGTCGAGTGGACCCCGAAAACGAGATTTTTAGAAAAATCCCGAAAAATGTCAAATATTTAAAGAATTTTCATTTAAGATAGATGGAACTAAAACCAGGACGAAATAAATTGTTTAGGGAGAACGGAACTCAAGAAGGTGATATTGGCTACATGTGGGCCACGCACCACACTATAAATATCCTAAAAAAAATCTAAAGCTCTCATTTTGGTCTCAGCCAAACCATAAGAGAGAGAGTAAAAGAGAGAGAGAGAGAGAGAGAGAGAGAGAGAGAGAGAGAGAGAGAGAGAAAGAGAAAGCAATCTTCTCTCTTCAATTCATAGGATTTCGTCGGTCGGATCTCGTTAGGTTGAGAATTAAAGCTGATCTATGCGACGAGGGCTATGCGTGGGTACCATAATCACAAGATCCTGCCAAGGTCCAAGGTTCGGGTTTTCATGGAAACCGAGAAAAGGCGGTGTCCGGGGAAAGCACGCCATTTGAGGTAGAGTTTTTCTCCTACTCGGGTTAATTTCAATCTAAGGGTATGTGTGTCCAAGGAGATGCTGTACAATTTTTTTTTCTCCGACCTTTATGGATCAGATTGCCATATCCTCGCTCATCACTCATCCGAATTGAGTGATTCAAAATTTTTAAGTAAACTAGACTGATAGGAGAACATTTCTCCTTGAAATAGGTCTATCCAAATTCCGACCCATTTGGACTCAAAAATTCATTCAAAGTAGAGCTACGTTCAGGAAGTTTTCCTGTTTTATTTTTACGACTCCATGACTGTATTTTGGCCATAACTTGGCCATCACTCATCTGAATTGAGCGATTCAAATTGCTAAGTAAACTAGACCGATAGGAGAACATTGCTCCTTGAAATTGGTCAATCCAAATTCTGACCAATTTGGACTCATAAATGCATTCAAAGGGGAGCTATGTTCAGACAGTTTCTGGTTTTGTTTGAAAACCAAGTAATCCCGGTTGTTTAGGATATATCTTGAGTTTCGGTGATCCGATTTGGGTAATTCCAGTTGGAGAAGAACCCTAAGAACTGTATCTCAAAAATAAGTACAAAGAAAGTGTCAGTATTATGGATTAAGACCCCAAATGGGTATCATGATCAAGCCCCGTGTAAAACAAGAGTAAATTGACCAATTGTGAATGAAAATGCCATAACTTCTTCGTCCGAACTCCGTTTTAGGTGTTCTTGGACTCTATGGAGAGCTCATTGGGTCAAGATTCTATCCATATTCCTATAGATTACAGGAGATGATCAGAACATGGCTGAAAATTTATGTTTTGCACCAAGTGTGCAGGTTGCTTGGTTATATGTCGTGATGAATAGTTTGCTTTGGCATGACCATTTTCATGGCATGTCAGGCTATTGTATGGGGTAGTAATTTCCATGAGTTAGCATAAGAAAATCATGAGAACAAAAGAGGTTGAGTTCAATTGATTTTGATTAAATGCTTAAGGATTGCCGGAAAGTATAGTATAGTTAATGGCTTAATTGAACAAGATTAAGGTATGGATGTTAATGGATTTTATGGATAATGTGACTTGTAGGAGGAAGGTGAGAAGGACAAGGGGTGGAGGTGGGAAAGTTTTGTTTAAAGAAGAAAAAGGGCTTAAATAACTAAGGTGAGGGAAAAATGTAAATGTTTATGAAAATATATATATATATATATATATATATATATATATATATATATATATATATATATATATATATATATATATATATATATATATATATTAATGTTTACCAATGTATATGTTTTCATATCTATGTTATAAATGTTCAAATGAAAAAAGAAAATGTGGTTTCTTTGACTTTAAATTATGTTGAGAAATATAAATGATTATGGTTCCATAGTTTTATAAAGCATGATTTATGGTTTCATATGAACAAATGTTTATGAATGTAGTATTATATATACATGTTTATATGAAAATGTTTGTATCCATGGTTACCCTATGTTACAAAGATAAAGTTTAAAGGAAACTACTAAAGTAATTTTATGCGTTGCATGGTACATGGAAAGGGTTAGGATTTTTTTATGTAGGGAAGGGAAGAGTGACGATATCACATGCACGTGAAATGTACGAAAAGAAAGGCACGATTTACTCCGAGGTTCCGGGGTCATCTATGGATCATAAGACCGGCTTTCCTCAGAGGTTATTTCATGGGCCATGTGGTTAACGGTAGGGCAATATTTCTGAGGTTCCTTTGTGCCATCGGTGATCGTAAGACTGCTTTCCTCGAGGTTCTTCGCTACGGACCAACGGTGGTTAACTAGGTGGGTTCCATTGGTTATGACTATCTAAAAAGGAAAAGAAAGTATATTGAAAAGATATGTTGATACAATTGTTTTGGCACATTGTATTTGAAACTATGGAAAATAAAGTAAAGTAAATGTTTATAGAAATGAGATATCTATACAATTGTTTTGGCTAATTGTATTTTGAATAGAAAGGAAAAGAAAGTAAAGTAAATGTTTATGGAAATGAGATCTCTAATATAATTGTTTTACACATTGTATTTGAACTATATCTGGAAACATTATTTTCCTATGACCTGTACTCTCACTGAGCTCCTTTAACTCACCCTTTTTCCAAATGTTTTCATGGGCAGAGACTGACGTGCAGTTCAAGCATCCTCCGAGCCAATGACACTCCGCCTCACGTGACGACCACCTTTTTGAAAATGTATAGTTTTTATTGTCAATAACTACTTGTACACCTTTATTTTGTAATGTATAGAGGTTTAAAAAGAAGAAAATGATTTTAAAGTTTGATTTGAAATTGGTTGTGGTGGACTTGATGTCCCATTGTTGGATGTGGAGTAAATTAAATTGTTTTACACAAAGTTGTAACTGGGACATGTCCGAAAAACAGAGAAAACTATGCCCAATTTTCTATAAAGGGTTTAATGTTTAAAAAGAAAAACAAAAAATAATAATAATAATTTGTCCCACCATGTTTCATAAGATTTTAATGGAAAACGAATCGTATAAATGGGTTCGCTCCACGGATTCACTTTTAAAAAGGTTTAAAAGAAATGAAAGGTTTTTTTTCGAATCCGTAGGAGTGCCGGGAGGGTCCCCTGAGTTAGGAAAAGGAAACTCGGGTTGGGTCCTTCAAGGAAGGTGTGGTTTTAGTGAGGATTAAGTACCCCAACTGCTAGATTAGTTCACTATCTAAGCGTCTCAATTATTTGAGATGAAATTATAAAAGTAATAAAAACTAAACTAAACGAAAACAAAGAATGATTTGTGACAACTGGAGTAATTGAATAAAACTGGGAGAAAATGACTTAGAGAGGAACTAGGGTTAGTTATCTTCAATGATGCTTAGTGATCCATCTATATGAGGCACAGGCTAAGTGAATTACGACTTGAATTGGTCAGAGGACTCAGTACAAGGATCCCACTTTCGTGTTCCCCCTTGTATTTTCTCGCACTATCCACCTATTCAAATTTACGTTCTTCTAGGTCGATATGGTGATACTTTTCAAAGGCATTTTTCCTCAGGAACTCTATTGATCACAGTTACGTCCTTGCAATCCTCATTTAATGTGATTGGTGTCCCCTTCTAATGAAATCTGCTTAGTACTAGACCTTTCTAATTCCCTAAGCCTTTTTAATTAGGTTAATTCGAATCCCAATTAATTGATTCACATCTTAAGAGAATCAGAACCAAATTTTAGGGCGTTATCCCAGTGTCACCAAGGATACCTTAGTAAAAGGATTGAAGATTCGATTCTCAACATGTATCAATTAATCAAAACCTTAGTATTCCAAAGATCTAACACCAAATACAACAAATCACACATAAATCATCCAACCAAACTAAAGAATAGATTAATCAAATATCAAATATGATAACCAACCCTATAGAATGCGTAGCTTATCATTTCAGCCATCAAGACCCACACATTCATGTTAATGATAAACATAAAACGGCAAAAATTGAAGAAGGAAAATAGATAGAAATAGAAAACAAAGTTTAAGCTGCAAATGACTTCAAACCCAAGATCCAAGTTGAAATCCACACTCCATAAGGTCATGCTTCCTAGCAATAATCAAATACAAACCAGTTTCTCACAAATAAACCAAAATCTAAGAAATTTAGCTAACTAAGAATCTGAACAAAAGATTCAAGAGGGAAAACCCTAGAAGAGGAGCTTCCTTCTCTCAAAGTCAGAACCCACCTAAATGGTCTAAATTCATATATATACACATGTAAAAAATGAGCTCATAAAAATGCGGAAGTTCACAAAGGCAAATAGATCACGTGGTGGAGCCTGATACGTGTCATTGCCAAACCATGTAGGGATTTAGTGACTTCAGATTATTTGTAGAAAATCAATGGTGCAATACATTGGATCATGAAAGATCTTGGTTTCTCAGGGAACTACATGGCATGATTGCGACCATAGCTAGAAAATTTCTTTGAAGACATTAATGTATGAGTGTGATTACCTTCAAACTTTTTTGCCGATCTTCTTGTTTGATGCGCTGGTGAACTATAGAATCTATGGCGCAAACACGGCTCTTCCTTACATAACTTTGCTTCAAATCTTAATTTAGCCAGTTTTGATCTTCTCTTCATTTCTACAAAATACACAAATAAAGCTAAAAAGCTAACCTAAACATTAATTAAGCTAACCTAAAGCACACCTAACACTAACCTTATCAACATTAGTCAAATGTGTGATCATAATTTATTTGTCAAATTCATCAAAAACAAGTACTTAGTGAAGTTGACCTCCAATATATATCATGGAGGAAAAGATTGTAGAACAAATATTATCTTATTCTTAAGAACATTACACCGCTTCCTTGACTGACTGAAAACTGCGCGAAGACTGACCACAAAAGCTTCAATCGAAACTATTATTTCCAATATTATTCTAAGAGCATTCAACGTTGGCGTTTCATGATGTGTATAATTCTATAAATCTAAACGACGGGCGTGACTCTTACAGTGATGCATATCCCTCCATAACAAATTACTGAATTTTTATTTTCATGGACTTAATGGGACTAATGCAAGTTAAAAGTATAGGTGGAAAGAGGTATGTGTTTGTTTGTGTTTATGGCTTTACCAGATTCTCATGGTAGCTTTCTGAGAAATCCTGGTATTCAGCTTCTTTAGATATTGCTTCTAAGTTGATGTGTGAAAAAAAGAAGCAGGACAACTGAAGGCTATTGCCGAGCAAAATGATCATGATAGTTTGAAACTCACTCCTCTTTAGTTTTACAATAAACATGGATTAGACCCATGAATTCACTTCTCTAATACATGAAGGATTAGTACCCCACCGGTAAAGGTGCCGAATCAATAAATGTTTATAAACTAAATTCCTCTAGTAGTGTCAAACTCTTTGCCGTGCTTATGAAGTAGTTCCTAGGGTCGAACTAAGGGGATGGGTTTCTTAAGCCTGAATGATTTTACTAAGCTCAAAAATGTTGAATTTCAATTTCAGGATTTTTAAGGTTTGCATAAAAAGCAGGGGGTAGCTAGTTGTTTCTGGGGCTGAAACTAAAATAAAGAAAAAATGTAAAATAGAACCCACACCCCGGTAATGGGGGCCCGCTGGTTTAGGGTTTTTAAGGCAACACGGCGCATCCTCCGGTCTTTTCTTTGCGTTGGGGAGATGACATATAAGTCCATTTCCAGACTTGGATCTTCATTAGCTTTAAAACCTAAAACTACTAATAATTTTTTCCGCCTTTTGATGAAAAGCATTTTATTAGGCGCAAATAATCTAGCGGTGGCATCTCAAAAACCCTACCCACAATAACTAATGAGGCTTGACTAGCTGCGCATCAGTGGATCTAATGAAAGTATCAGGCCTAAAAAGCTTACCATTTACACATTAAGGCAGCCTTAAGAATTTAACTTGGGTAGAAGCCCAGCTTGTAAATACCCATAGCACGCACATAAGCGATAGAACTTGCATTTAGGCATTCATAGTCAGACAATGAAAACCTACCTCCTGGACTATCTTGCGGTAACAAATAGAGAGCGACTAATGAATATGCTAGATCTAACAATAGCTTATTCAATGAACCTAAAGATTGCAATGCTAGTCAATCAAGATGTATCTAGGGTAAACCTAGAGTAGGATAGGAACATAAATGAAAATAATGCCTACATTAAAAACGGAGGACCGTCAGTTACCTCAGCCATTTGCTGACCAGCCTCTCTTTAAGGAGGAAGAGATGCAACCAACCATCCCTGCAGGTTGTCGCCATGGGAGTGTTTGGCAGCCGAGAAAGGGGAAGAAATGAAAATGGGAGAAAGGAGGAGCGGCGATGGCGCCCATCCATTAGACGTCAAGTAGGTAGATTGATTCAAGTTACACTTTATCACGAGAACTACAATAAATTCTTTCGGTCTTGGGAAGTTACAAAAACCAAAACAAAAAGCTATTACAAGTTAAAATAGGAAGAAACAAAAATTGTAACAAAAAGAGTGGCGTAAAAGCGGTGAAACATTTATTGGATCACGAAAGTGTTTTTCATGAGAGAAAAGCATTCATCGCACTCCGTTTTCAACCACGTTTTACGCTATTCTTTATAATGCTGATCTGTGATGCTGATTTTGACTTGAACTAACGTCTGCCCGGATCGACTCAATTTTAACTCTGAAATAGCTGCCGCGCATTTGCCATAAAATGCAATCAACAGAATAAACAGTTCTCAATAATATTTGCAAATCGGGGTTAAGTGAATGATTAGCCACACAAAAGCACTCAAAACCTATAATAAATAGGGTTCGACAAGCACTTTTTTGGGCACTGTCATACACCCTCATAAAATGAGATTGGAGAGAAAGGGAAGAAACCTTGAACACTATGAAATGAAAGCAGTTCTGCTCAAAAGAAAATTTTCTGATAAAGTTTTGGCCAAAGGACTTGAACAAACTATTATCTTCAGACAGGTCCTTCACTAGGAACAATATGACACCTTATGAAATTTGGAGGAATATGAAACAACTAAAGTACTTTCATGGAGATTTGGTATTACCTTTTATCCTGATAATTATGGAGAAAGCGATAAATTGAATATAAAGCGACAGAGCATATTTCTAGGATATTCCTAATGGTAAACCTATGAATTCCGGCTCAAAGATTAACATGATAATGGAATCCATTAATGTGGTGGTGGATGATCAAGGATTAAATCTACTCCAGCAAAATTGAAGACATTTGGAGATCATTGAATTCCTCATTCTCGGCTGGTACATGAGAAGAAGCTCCCGACATCGGTGTCACTAAAGGTACATTCACCATGAATAAACGATTTTAGAATACAAAGATGATCTACCATATGGTAGAACAACCTAGAATCAAGGAGATCTTGAGACTAATCTAACCATTGATTTCTTAGTTCATAAGCCTTTAAGACGAGTTCAGAAGAATCATTCAGCCTTTACCGCCTTCTTCGAAGATCTGGCGGTGTTGGACAAGAATTCAAAATCAACCGCAGAGATGATTAGGTATATTGGCAAAGCCCCTAAAACAGAATCAAAGAATGTCAAAAGCACTAGAGGATAGATATTGGTTTGACCCGCATGAAATAGATAATTCAGAATAAAGATTGGGACTTAGTGCCTAAACCAAAAGATGCGAATGTTAGTGAAACCACAAAATTTGAACTATGGTACACTCATGATTCTACAACCAGCCTAATGGGTTATTGTGATGCAAATTGGGCAAGAAATTCCGATGATAAAAGAAGCACCTCGAGTGGATTTTTGTTCCTTTGCACGATAAGATCTCTCTTAGTTATGAAAGCAGAGGCTATATCTGCCTAATAGAAACATAGTATATAAATTTCTTTGAGCAGGAAGTTACATTCCCAACTTCTTGGGTAAAAAAAATATGCTAAAGATCAGTGGTGTCTCACAGGAATGATGCACATCAGTATAGTATTATCTTGTATTGACAACTACAAACGAAAACATATATATGAAAATATGAATGCTAAAGTCTTGTAGTGCCGCGTGTGTACAAGCCAAAAAGTAGAAATACTTGGTAACATCCCATGGGATTAAATTTATTCTTCTAGATTCTAGCAATTTGGCTTGACTCTGCCCCGAGATGACATAAATAAAAGATTGAAATCAAATAGAAAGGAAATCAGGGTTATCTAGCATGAAAGTCCTGAACTAATAAGAGCTTCGAGAAAGACTACAGAACACTTTGGGCATAGATTTCCACCTAAACAATCATATATGAACCCACTTCAAATCAGTCAAATCAATGTTTATTTTAACATAGCAATGATTTCCACAATCCGTATATCTCTAGATGTTTGCAATCATCACCTGGCACTAGAAAGGTTGCTTTTCACATCTCTACCTTAAACCATCATAACTTCAGGATGCAATAAACCCTAGAACCAATACCACACTGTCATTTGTATCTATCTGTGACGATTAAATGGCCTTTCCATCCTCATATTGTTGACTAATTTTTGATACGGCTACCAAGAACTAAAGTAAAAGTCCACAGGCAAACCAAACTACATTTTGGCCCGATTTTTGTTTAAATATATGTAATTTATCCTTTTTGTAAAAATAAGATTCATTAAAAATTGGGTTTGGTCTAAATCACTACAATTACATAGGTCATACAAGTAATAACGTGGATTTTTTAAAGTCAGATATAGAATTTACCACAAGGATTGATGATAATCAAAGACTAACTCCCAAACCACTCTGAATCCTTACTATTTAAACTCAATGTCAAAATGATGATAGTCTTATCTGTTTCAAATTCTAAAATAATTTTCACTAAGTATACATAAGGAATTTAATAAAGTGGATTTGAAATTCATGAGTAAGATCCTGGGAAATAAGGCAATAGTGATTATCAAAATTTTCTACATCATTTAATTGTAACTCAGCCATTAGTTGGAGGAAAGTTAATTTGTCAAAGATGCATTGTGGTATAGTTTGGATTTCTCCCTTAACCGATACCTTTCGCTATTAGAGATTCTTGTCCATTCGACTCATGGATTGAATCGGTTACTTGTAAGATCTGAAATACTTCATCTGAATCTGGGTATTTCCTTTTCTTTAATACTTCACCCAAATCTTGGGGCCGAAGAACCACGCCCTTATAGGCAGGGATATTACAAGCCTTCTCCAATTTAAAAATAGCACCTATCTTGATATTAATGAAATTCTCCATATCTTAGGATTAGACTCCTATCTTTAACACATGATCGGGGAATCCCATTTCATCAGAATGGAGAAACCTCAGTGATCAGCGTCACTTCCTCCGAAGACTAACCTCTGAAGTAGGTAAGTTGGTAGATATCTAAGTAATCTTTTGGGGTTCATTGGTTCAAAGTATTGATCTACCCATATACCCATAAGGAGCTAACTCCTGCCCTCCCGGGGTTTCTCATCATAGTAGTGGCGAAGTGCCTCTTGGAGAAACATCAAAGCAAGATATGGTTCTTTGTTTTTGGATTACAAGATAAGTACTTGGGAGCGAGTTAAGTTCAAGAATAATACCGATAAAATAAATTAATTTCCTTCAGGTGTTCCAACTTCGCTGACCGCGAGAAAAATAACGACCACCATCGACAGTTCCCGAGGGAGAACTCAGTCTTCAAAGCTGGTTTCACATATCAAACTAAGCCCCGATAAGGGAAAAGTTGCCCAGAAATTGCTAACAGAACTTAAATGAATGAACTCCATAAATTTTCCAAAATCGGCATTTAAGGCAGGCAGTAGTGAAAGAAAGGGTACAACATATCCCGACTCAGAAACTACCATGATTCATTACTCGAAACTAGGAAAATCAATAAGAAAACCTTAAAACAAAACTACGCTAAAACAAAATCTAATAAAAAGAAATTAAAAATAAATAAATAATAATAATATACAAAGAGTCTTTTGCTACCCATAAGTCCTGGATTTGCAAAAGCTAGGCCACAATCTGCAGATGTGTCTGTTTATAAGATTTTCCAGCGATGAAGTAACCAAAGGCACAGCGTGGATCCCAAAATGGTCGCTTTGTTGCGACAAAGAAAGTTCTATCGCTACCAGTTTATCTTTGTTTGCCAGAAGCTCTTATAAGTGGCTTTTTTTTGAGTTCCTGTCATAACTTATATTTTCATATTATCTTCTTTGATGCATCGCGTGGTGAGTCTAAACTCATCTATTTTTTATCCATTTTTCTTGCATATTTTTAGTAGTTTTCGATCTACTTTAATTTCAAATTATGATATATTCACCAACTTTGTGTTTTGCGGGTTTTAATTGAAAAATGAGATAATTCCAGCAAGAAAATAAGAAAAAAAAAGTGGCAAATGCAGCATTCTTTGTCCCGACATAGTAATTGTATTATCCGTGAGAATTTCAAGCATACGAAAGAATTATGTCGCGACCGGCGGTTGTATGCAACAAAGTCATTTGAAATCAAAGAGTAAAGCAGAATCTCTATCGCGACAAAGAGTTTTCTATCATGACATTGCTAAAGAAGAATGTAAAGAAGACTGTCACGACACTCTTAACTTTGTCATGACAATGATCAAGGAAAATGGCAACAGAACTTTGTCACGACAATCCTAACTTTGTCGAAACATAAAAGTATGAAGATTAGCATATAGACTACCTGTCGCGTGAAGTAAGAAAATATAACATAAGTCCAGGCTGCGGCGAGTGTTGTTTTGTTGCGACAAGTTTTCAACATGGGACAAATGATAAGGAAAGGCATTTTTATTCGCGACGAAAAATGCATCAGCGACATAACATTTAGAGTTCACAACAAAGAGCAATAGAACTTTATCGTGACAAAGATTATTTCTATCGCGACAAACAAAACATGAGGTTGAGGTGAACTCTGTTGCGACAAGGAATTCTATGTCGCAATAAGAAGTTGAAGAGCAATACAAGAGTAATGGAGACAAAGAATTTCATGTTGCAACATAATGAAGAATTGAAGGCAGAATCTCTATCGTGACAAAGAAGTTTCCTATTGATTAGTGCTCAAAAAGTGCTATTTTGAACCCTGTTTATTGCAGGTTTTAAGCACTTTTTGAGTACTAATCAGCATAATTAACTTGGAGATTTTCACATTAGGTCCTGCTATTCTCTGATCACATTTATGGCTAATTTTACTTAGTTTTTGCAAGCTATTTATACAAAGTACTTACTCAGGTCGAGATTCAAACCACGAAAGAACTTGAGTTAGACTTATCGTTCTGAGATAAGATCTTAAAAGAGGAAAGAAGAGCAAAGTGAAAAAATGGAACCTTCTGAGATTTTTTTAGGGTTGCGGAATTTCCTTGACTGTAAATTCAGCGGGTTCAAGTTTGCAACCTACTTGAGATCTAAATTGGGATCAAGCGAGCACCTCCTGCAATATTCACCCCACATTGCCTTTGTTCCAGTTTCGACACTATTCTGTTTATTCTTGAAAATTTTCTCAACTGCGAAATTAGGTAGGATCTGAATGCCGAAACCCCTCACTGCCACTATTCACTTTTACATTGCCTTTATTCAGGTTTCATTACTATTCCTGCTTCCTTAGTTTATTATTCACTTTTTTATTCTCTTTTGGTTTCTTCCTACTTTCTCCTTGTAATATTGTTTATTTTTGTAGTTTTTGGTAATTTGTATTATGGGTTGGCTATAAAAGCCCCCTGACCAGACACTGGAAAGACAACTTTTTGGCAGTAATAAAATTCGAGGTGGGAGTTTTTCCCGATGCTTTTCCTTTTCTTCCATTTTCTTTCCTTTTCTTTTACTTTCTCGGCTTCCAAACACCCCTTGAGAATGACAACTCAAAGGGATGGATTTAACCTAAAAACCCTTCCTCCATGAAGAGAAAGTTTGTTGGAGTGGAGGAGATCCCGAAAATGTTTGAGGTTCCATGTTCTTCAACGGTATCACTTCAGATTCTTGTTCTCCAATTGCAACCTTGGGTTTTGATCCCATACCCAGATCACCTTGAATGATTTATTACTTGACCAAACTTTTGGCCTCGTATGTAACGCCAGAAGCTACCCTAGTCGTTTTAGACATGTTTAGGGTATTTTGTAAGCATAATTTGAATGTTTCGTGATTTAAATGCGAAACATGGAAATTGAGAAACCCGGAAATTGTACAAGATACAAGGGCAAATATGTAATTTGCCAAAATGGGGCATAGAAGTCATAAGATGAAAAGGCTATGGGTTAAAATAGAATTATGCCTAATTTGAATTTAAAAAGAAATTTAAGGACTAAAATAAAATATTAGAAAACTTAACCCAAAAAAAATGGGTTTTGAGGCCAACCATGGCCTAAGGAAAGATATTTTATTTAAAACTACCAAATTTGATCTCATTTAGGGGAAGGAAAAAACACAAGTGGAGAAGAAGAAGAAGAAGGGAAGGAGAAGAAAAAAAGAAGAAAGAAAGGAAGAGGAAGAAAAAGCCAAATTAAAATTATGGATTTCTATAATTTTTTGGTATGGATTTTGCTAAGGAAAGCAAGGATCTTATGGTTTTGTGTGGATTCTAAAGTTACAGAGTTCCAAACCTAGGGTTTAGTTAGGAATTGATCCTAACTCTAGGTTGGAATGAAATTAGATTAGAAACTCTAAGCCTGGTTAATATAAATGGAATCCCCTTAATTCTATATTTTTGTATAAAAGATGATGGACCTTTGGTATAGGTTCTTGGACTTTTACCTAGGGTTTGGGTATGTGAGAAGTTCTAAACCACCATTACAAGATGAATAAAAATTAGTTTTTTGATGTATGTATTGAGTATTGGGTTGGTTTGGGTGGAACTATATGGAAAAAGGGAAGAAAAACACACATTATGGGCAATTTTTCGAGTGATCTTTGATGCAGAACAAAGTGATCTTAGGTACCATAAGTGTTACCATTATTCTATTTTGACCGGCGTTCGTATTTTTGAAAATAGCAGTTAGCTATCCGATTTGAGTGATTCAAGTTACTGGTTAAACTAGACTTCAGGAATAAAACACCACGAAATAGCTACCTTTAGGTCGTTTCTATGTGGCAGGGTTACTCGAGAGAGTATGTTTGTGAAAATTCTGCTTCAGTTTGATCATAGAGTAGTCCGGGTTGTTTAGGACATAACTTGAGTTTCGGTGCTCCGATTTGGGTGATTCTAGTTGGAGAAGAACCCTTAGCACCTTAACTTCAAATGAATACAAAGACAGTCATCAAATTATGGAGTTCGGACCGGAAAATGAGTATTACAAACTATCCCCTAATGTAATATCGGTAAATTAAACTAGTTTGGCATGAAAAATACCGCAGCTTTGGATTTGGATGATCAATTGGAATGATTCAATTTCTAAGTAAAATAGATTCATAGAGGGACAAGAATACATGAATGATGTGTGAATACATAGGCATCATACTGTACAAGTATATGAAATTCCATATGTAATAGTAACAGGAAAAATATAGGAAATGCAATATATATAGCTGTGTTCATGAAACATGAATATGATATGAAATATGAAAACGAACTAAAACAGGAACATGAACATGGTAATAACAATGATATGACTAAAGATATGAGTTATAGGTTAAAGAAAGACATATGATAGTATGATACCTAGAGGCCAGAAATGAATGAGTGGGCGTTAATTTGATTAACCCCGGCACTCTGGTAGTGCTACGGCACTCTGTACGTGGGTAGGCACGTTACATTTAGTGCCGGTACTCTGATTAGTGCTCACGACACTCTGTTCGATGCCGGTACTCGATTGGTGCTGGCACTCCACCTTTCGATGCCGGTACTCTGATTAGTGCTCACGGCACTCCTTTGTTAGTGCTTTGGCGCGGCTGTTAACTCACGGCACCTGATGCCTGTCATTGTAACCGAGATTTACTTATTGTGCTGCGTCCTACTCATTTCTTATGATTGGTCTAGTAGTCAAACAGTTATATGATAAGACTCTGAATAAAGAATAAGAGTAAAGAATGAATATGGTAAAGATCTGAATGTACCTACGGGTACTTTTGTACAAGTAAAATCTCTGTAGTACCTACAGGTACTTCCGTATCGATAAAATAAGTATAGGATTACGTAATATAAGTAAAGTCAATAGTGCCCTCACGAGATTGCCTCCGCATGAGTATAAGTTAGTAGTACCTACGAGTTACTATTAAATAAATATAAGTTTAATCTGAAGCGAGAAGTATGTGTCTTTTGGGAGGTTAGGCAAAGTAGTACTACGGGTACTTTAAGTATAAGAATAAGTTACGAAATACTAATATGATTTTTCGTAATACAAGTATAGATCCAAAATACAAGAATAAGCCACCTTGGCTCCTACGGGAGATCGAACAAGCACTAAAGATTTGCTATAAGTACAAGTCGAGTCTCACGGAAAATCCGAATAAAGCATAAATACATTTATAAGCATAAGAAAATTGTATAAGTCCTAAAGATGATTCTGATACTCAGCGACAACTCTTGTTTGTTTTGGGATATGTTACGAATGCGTATGAACACTAGTATATGTATTTTTATGTGATGCGTACTACCTACGGATAATATTCGTATGCGCATAAATCGATCGACCTTGTATGTGATATGATTACGTGCATTCCGACTTATCGTACCTCTGAGTCACCTTCACCTGAAATAAGATCCGAAATACAAGAATCGATTCTGCTAACACAAGTATAAGATCGCATGGAACAAGAATAAACTCTGTAACACAAGTATAAGATCCGAAATACATGTTTAAGTTCTGTAATACAAGTATAAGATTCGAAATACAAGAATAAAGTTCAATAATACAAGTATAAGTTAGTAAGTCAGGGATATGCTTCATAGTACAGAAGTATAAGATCACGAAATTACCGATTATAAGTTTTGTAGTACTTACGGGTACTTAAAGTATCGGGGATAAGTTTAGCAATACCGTTATACGTTGGCCTTTATCACCATAGTACCCTCACAGTACCTCAGTGATGTAATCTCAGTAGGCATAAGTATAAGTCATGGTATAAGTATAAACCTTGTAGTACCTAAGGGTACCTCTGTATAAGCATAAACTCTCTGTAACTCCTACGGGACAAACCTCAGAGAGATATCAATATGAATATGTGTGGAGTAAGCTCCGTCTAAGTATATGTATAAGTTCGACACCGTATCTGAGAATCTGAGATAAATATGGAGTCCTAAGAGTCGGAATGGGAATAAGTCTACCATAAGCGTGAGATATGAGTAAGCATAAGTTTACTATAATTCAGGAACAGTACCAGTATCTGAGGGTCACGAATAAGCATAAAGTTTATTCACAAGGGGACTAATTATGTATGTAAATGTGTTATATGAGATTCATAGAAATTTTGATATATGTTTCTGTTATATGTTTATTATGATTCGATTATAAATGCATGTATCAGAGTATAAGTTATAAGATATCTTTTCCCACTAAAGCAGTAAAAACACTTTAGTTCAATCGAAAGTGTAAATTACGAGAGAAGACATCGAAAACTTCATCTAAGCGAACCGGCTTACACTAGTAGGGGTTCATCTGATGGAGTTCTGCGCTCTTTGGCGAATATGTAATTGAAAGTAAAGTTTACTTTGTATATACTTATATGTAAATGGGACTCGATATATGTGTATAAATTTTGATGGACACCTCCAGTGTAGTTCTTTGTCTATATATACATTATATATAAAAATAAAAAAAGCAATTAAAGAGTCCCAGTATATAGTCTCCTTTTTGAACTGAGTTCAGTTCGCCATTAGTCGGATAGGGAATTGGGGTGTGACACATTGGATGCTTAATGTTAGATCCATTGATGTTTGTTAGTTATCATTTATGATCCATTGTAAGGCGAGTCAAGGTAATTTGTGTTTTAAAGAATGAGAGCTATAATGGCCAGTGGATTCCA
Organism: Tetrastigma voinierianum; assembly: GCA_016808115.1. Lineage (NCBI taxonomy): Eukaryota > Viridiplantae > Streptophyta > Magnoliopsida > Vitales > Vitaceae > Tetrastigma > Tetrastigma voinierianum. Next base: position 209,557 of record JAEQBH010004291.1, on the reverse strand, counting down.
TTTTTAAAGAGATTTAATGAGGGTTAGGTTTTATAGCTAAATGAAGATCCGGTTCGGGAGATGACTATAGGTCAACCTCCCCAACGCGAGGAAATGACCTTGGAGACCCTCAGTTGCCCTAAGAATCCAACCCCAGTGACCTAACACTTCAAGGAGTTCTATTTTATATTTTTACCTATTTTATTTTCAGTTTCCAAACAATTCATCCCACTGTTTTTACCAAATCCCAAAATCCAAATTGAAATTCACCTTTTTGAGCTCACTGTAAATCATTTGTGCGAAGAAAACCCATCCCTGAGTTCGACCCTAGAGCCACTATACTGCAGTAGCTAGGCTATAGCAGTAGAAGGTTTAGGATTATAAATTTTGTTGAGTTGAGGCTACCTGGCTACGTTTATGTGCGAATCATGAATCAAGTCGTTCAGGATGGTGCCTAGGTAAAATTTGACAAGGTATTGGAACATAGTGATCCTCATCACAAGTTCTGGTGAATTTTCCTTTATCATCCTTTTTATTATATTACAGTAAGTTTTTTTTTTTTAGTTTCATTTCACTATTTAAAAATAAAAAAATAAAAAAATTTGTTGCAGGATTGTTTTTGTGTTGTCTTGTGTTGCCCAGTTAAAGCTGCAGGAGTGCATGTTCCAGTGAACCTGAATACTGACCAAGCTAGTGGGTGACTTTGTGGAAGAGTAGAAGACATTCAATGCTCAATTAAGTCAAAGAATTCATACTGTGGAGAACTCCCTGAACCAAGAATTAGATGGGCTTCAAAGTGAAATGGTCGAGATTTGACAACTGCAAAGTCAAATTGATGGGTACGACAACTGCGATTACTCCATTTAAGGATCTTGTCCAGCATATTCACGAGGAAGTGAATCCAGAAGAAGAGTGCATGATTGACACCACAGTGGCGGAGCAATGTAAATAGCAAAATGAAGCAATCTCCCCATTGATGACTGAGGAGGGCAGTGAAAGGGACCCAAAAGCCTATCCCCATAAAATTGAATCCACAGTGCCTTTGCCAAGCCGCAGCCTTCTTGCTTGACACCACTCTCTGACTCGGTGTATATCACTGCCTTCACACACTTGGAGCATTCCAACACCTAAAGCACCTCTTTGGAAAGGCTACCCCATTTGCCTTTGCCTTCTGAAACATCGAGGAAATTAATGTACTTAATTGAGCCTTGCCTTCACATCAAAGACACACTAGTAATTTCACTCACCTTTGCATGGCATAAGCGGATGGATTCGGTCTTGGTTGAGACATGGAGCACACGGACCTCGACAATTGCACCATCTCAGTTCGCGACTCAAAACTAGAAAATGGTTAGGAATTCGATCTCCCCACCCACTGCGACGATTTTCTTATTTTATCTTATTTTATTTTATTTTATTTTGATTTCTCTAATTTTTCTCTTTAGATTTTCTTTAATTTTTAGTTAATCTGTCTTTAGCTTAATTTTCAATTTTCTACAATTTTTCTTAATTTTTTCTGTGTTTATTTTTGCAGTTTTTATCAAATTTTTGCTACAGTAGAGTGCCAGAGTAAATTTCGCAACCTGCGAAATTCCCTTGTCCTAGCTCTCATATGATTCTGAAATTTCTGTAAATCCTGAGCAGGCTGTACGAAGGCTCCCAGCTAACATGACAAAACATGCACAGTGGAGTTCAAGTGAAAAAAAAAAAAAAATCTTTTCTTTTATGTTATATATATATATATATAAAATTTGGTCTTTGAAAATATTAAAAAAATAAATTCAAAAAAATAAATTATTTTCGCACGGTTGTGAAAATGCGAAAATTCGCAACCAACCAATATTGTTTTGACCATAACTTTTTCATCTGAACTTCGTTTTGGGTATTTTTGTTACCGTTGGAATCTTAAGAAAGTGTAGAATCCGTCTAACCCGAAAGGCTACTTTTAGAGAATTTTATGAAGCGAAATTTTCAAAATACTCTAGCTGATCACTTTTCCTCATTTCTTCTCTCTTTCATTTGAAGCCAGAATATTGGGGTGAATAAGATCTCGATGGAAAGCACCAAGTCTCTATCCAAAAACGAGTACATTTCATCAAGGAGGTAACACTCCCTTCTCTAACTTTCCAATCCAAGCCCCATTGCGGACAATGTGACATTTGGTTGGGGGGAGAGTTAGTAAAGGAAGTGGCTTTTACATTTATGTTTTTGCTACTATTTTGAGCAAGCCCATTTTGTATGTTCAGTGGCTTGCTGGTTTTCCTTTAATGAGATTTGTTATCTTTTATAAAACTGCTATCAATTCAAATTGCACCCATTTTTTTGTGGTTTTGCCTAACCTACAAGTTGGAAAATTGAAACTTTGTCCAATTTTGTTGATGTTAGATTGATTTCATACCTAATTGAGTGGATGATTAGTTGAATTCTTGCTGCTTTTGACCTTTTTCTTCCTCCTTTAGCTAACCACACACGGTGCACATCAGGTTTCAACAATAGGCTGAAAAATTGTCTAACCTCCTAAACTTTGCAAAACCTACCTAGTTTCGTTGACTGCCTTTATTAGGTTAAGGACCCTATGAAAGAAGGCCAATGTTTCTTTCCAAAATAAAAAGAAAGAAAAAGAAAGAAAGAAAGAAAAGAAAAAGAAAGAAAGTGCAACGCTTTTGCCTTGAAACTTCGAAATACAGTCAGAGGTATATAAGCCTTTGAAGCCCGGGTGCCTAAGCCAGCGATTTGAAGTCACCGACTTAGTGCTCTTCTACGGTGGATGAATTAGCGATTTTAGCAAGTTGTAGGTGCTGAAGTCTGAGAATCATATTGAAAATTCAGGGTGAAACCTGAAGGGTTAGTGGTCGAAAGATCCTTATGACTTGGTGCCCTAAGCCTTAATTGGTTGGGAATCTCATCGGTAGATCCCCCATTACATGGTTTGGTGAGGTCAATTCTTAGCATTGCACCTTACAACACAAAGAGTTGTGGAATAAGAGTGGGTCTGATATTTAGGTTGGTTGAGGTAATCACAGGTGGAGCGTGAAAGCAGTTTGGGGGAGAGTGCGGTTCGCGGTTTATTGTTGGTGATCAAACAAACACTTAGGTTTTTAATTGGAAGTCTATGGTGATTCACCCGAGAAGGGAAATAATACGATACACAATTTGTATGGCATTACCAATTCTCTAGATAGTTATTAGACAAGGGTTTGGTGATTCTCATTAGAGATTGAGCATTACTCTGTTCTGCCTTGCAAATCTGTTTATGCGTTTTTCAGTTTGGTGACATTTACTATGTATCTCTTTCATCTTTGTTTTATTGCTAAGGGACTAGCAATGTGAGTTAAGTGTGATTAGTGCTCAAAGTCTTATTTTGAAACTTGTTTATTACGAGGTTTGAGCACTTTCAATAACTAATCGGCGTAATTAACCCGGTTGCACATTAAGGTCCCTACAATTCTATATCACCTTTGCCTTAAGCCAAATTTTGTAGTTTTGCAAAGCTATTTATGCCAAAGATTATGGTCGATTCAAACCTGAAGAATTTGAAGTTGAACTGTCATTGTGAGATCGGATCTCGAGGAAGAGGAAAGAAGAGCAAAAAGTGAGAAAAATGAACACACAAGAATTTTGCGGGTTGCGGAATTTCGCAACTGCGGTCATGAGATCTTACTTGAAGCCTCACGCCATTATTACTTTTCACGCAGCACATTCAAGTTTCCAACCACTTATTCCTCTTGGGTTTGACTTCTTCACTTTTGTTCTCTTTTTGGTTTCTTCCTACTTTCTCCTTTATAATAGTGTTTATTTTTTGTAGTTTTGGTAATTTATATTAACCTGGGTTAGCTATCAAACTGACCGAGACTTTGAAAGACAACTTTTTTGGCGATAATAAAATTAGGTAGTTTTCATTGCTTTTCCCTTTTCTTCCATTTTCTTTCCTTTTCTTTTACTTTCTCGGCTTCCAAACACCCCTTGTGGATGACAACTCAAAGGATGGTTGGCTAGAAACCTTCCTCCTTGAAGGAGAAGGCTAGCTGAGTCTGCGAGGATGCGAAGACAGGTGAGTTCCACGTTAACTCACGTGGTATCCCTTTAGTTCTTGTTCTCCCTTTTTAACCTTAGGTTTTGATCCCTTTTGAGTCACCTTGAATGGTTATTACTTGGTTAGCTTTTGGGCTCATTGGATGCTTAATGTTAGATCCATTGATGTTTGTTAGTTATCATTTATGATCCATTGTAAGGCAAGTCAAGGTGATTTGTGTTTTAACGAATGAGAGCTTTAATGGCCAGTGGATGCCATTTTTAAAGAGATTTAATAAGGGTTAGGTTTTATAGCTAAATGAAGATCCGATTCGGGAGATGACTATAGGTCATCCTCCCCAAAGTGAGGAAATGACTCTGGAGACCCTCAGTTGCCCTAGGAATCCAACCCCAATGACCTAACACTTCAAGGAGTTCTATTTTATATTTTTACCTGTTTTATTTTTAGTTTCCAAAATTCATCCTTTGTTTTTACCAAATCCTAAAATCAAGTGAAATTCACCTTTTTGAGCTCACTTGCCAAATCATTTACGAAGAAAACCCATCCACAGTTAACCCTAGAGCCCTTTATCTTGTAGTAGCTATTTATAGCGATGAAGGTTTAGGATTATAAATTTTATTGGTTTGGAAGCTACCTAGCTACACGTTTACGTGCGAATCACCTATTGCGACAATAAAAGCTACAAAGTGATAGAATTCTATCGTGACAAAAGAAAATTCGATCGTCACAAAAATTGAAAAAATAACTGAGATTAGCCAAGTCAATGTTTGTCGTAACAAAGATTTCTATGTCGCAACAAAACTGTTGTGATAAGGACCGGAGAATAAGTTTATGCGTGACCAGCAGATGGCTGAAGAAAAAAATTCGTGGGAGGAAGTAATGTAGTCATGGACTGTGGGGAAGAGATAGTATAGAGGGTACAGGTGCAACAAATTTTTAATCGCAGCACAAGAACATTCTGTCATATGAGAACAAGACTGCTACATCAAAACTCTATTGGTGACATTATCAAAATCTGTCTTGACAGAATCCAAGAAAAAGCTTAGAAGAGCAATTCCTTGTGAGAAAACTACATGCTACAGCGGAGCTAGGGACTCAGACTAAAAACTTCGATCGCGATAGAACTTTCTATCTTTGCGATAGAGCAGCAGGCCCAGGCGGAAATTTGAGGATTCTAACACAGTTTTGAAGTGCGGCCCAACATTGGAAACATCTAGGGCATTGTGCGCAACTTCCGCAAATCCAGGATTTCTAGGTAGCTGAAGACTCTCTATATATTATTTTCTTTTCTTTTATTTCTTTTTTAGTAGATTTTGTTTTAGCATAGTTTTAGTTAGTTTTCTGTTTAATTTATGGATTTGGGTGATGAATTGAAGTACAACTTCGAGCTGGAATTTATTATAAAATCATCTCTTTCATTACTGTTTTGAATAAAATGGAGTTCGGAAAATTTCTGGAGTTCATTTATTTTAGTTCGTTTACACATTCAATGAATTTTCCTGATCAGTTAGTCACTGATATGAGTGAACCAGTTTTGAAAGATTGAGCTCCCTTTGGGAATGGGTCAATGATGATTGTTATTTTTCTTCACAAAGTGAAATAACGTCGTAGTTAGAATTCTTGAATTTATTTGATTGGTATTATTATTGAACTTAATTGTTCCAAGTACTAGTACCGTGTACCCAAACAAAGTATTGTATCTTGCTCTAATTTCCAAGAGACCCTCTACGTGACACAGAGATGGAGAATCCTAAGGGTATAGAGCAGTTCTTTGTGGGTATGGTAGTTTGATACTTTGGAACTAATGAACTCTAAAAGATTACTCAGATAAATCACTAACTTACTCATGGTTTGAGGATAGTTTGATGAAGTATCAATTTAATCACTTAGAGATTTCTCCTCTTTCTGATGAAAGTTATGATCCCATGTTGGTAAAGATATAATCAAGGAGATGGAAAATTTCATCAGAAATGAAGGATAAGGTGTCAATCTAATTGGAAAAGGCTTGCAATATCCTATCTATAGGGGTAAGAATTCTTCAGTCCTAAGATTTGGATGTGAAGTAGTAAACAGAAAAAATACCCAGATCTTAGAAAGAAAGTTATATCTTACAAGTAACTGATTAGATACATGAATCAGAAATGAACATGAACCTCTAATCAGTGAAAGGTATGGTTAAGGGAGAAATCCAAACTATACTACAATGCATCTTTGACAAATTCAACTTTCTAACTTATGGTTGAGCTATGAATCGATATGGTGCAGAAATTGATTATTATTCATTGATCCATGTCCCGGCGTTTGTCTGCAACCGGTGAAATCTCGTCATTTTTATTAAATATTCTTTTTATGTATATTAGTGAAATTATTTTAGTATTATTTTATTAGTCCTCTCATCATTTTAACAGTGGAGTTCAAATAGTAATGATCTTGAGTAGTTGGGGTAGTTAGTCATTTGATTTATCATCAGTCCTCGTGGGAATGATATCTGAACTTAAAAAAATCCACTTTTATTACTTGTACGACTTGTGCACTTATAGTGATTAAGACCAAACACAATTTTTAATGAATCCATTTTATAAAAAGGACAAATGCATATCATATACAAAAATGAATAAACAAGTTTTTGGTGTATTAAATTCTTGGGATTAGATAATAATCATTTTTTGATACTTTGTTTATAAATTATAAATATATGATCTGGTTTTAATATTAGTCCATATACAAAATCTTGAATCTAATACATAGATTCTGATGATATTGTTATCATTTGTCTTGCGACATGGTTATCTTATGCGAAGGCGAGTACCTCCTCGACTCTTCAACTTTGTTGCAGTCTACGCTGTATTTGCGACATTCTTTTTTTTGTTATTCTCAATTTATGTCGCGACAGACTTTTTCTTTGTCGCAATAGAATTTCTCCTAGTAGTATAGATTTGTTGTCATGACTGACTTTTTCTTTGTCGCGACAGAGTTGTGTTGCCTTGTATTGTTGAGACTGAACTCTATGTCGCGACAGACTCTTTCCATGTAACAACATAATTTCCTTTAATCCTTGCCGCTGGTTGAACTTTTTGTTGCAACATTGAATCCTTTTGCGATAGCTTGTAGCTCATCTCTTCTCTTCCATTTCTGTCATTGACATAAAACTTCTCTATCTGTGAGAGATCTACGACACTAGGCTTTTATTTAGCCATAGCGAGGAGATGTCTACCTTCCGTTCATTATAATGTTGCAACATTCGTTTCTGTGTTGCAACAGTCTTCTTATCATTCTTCTTAACTTCTGTCGCGACAATAGTCATCTTTGGCTCGACAAAATATATGAGTTTAGGACTCATCACGTATAATTCAATCATCACTTCTCAGTCTCAAATCGAACCACAAATCAAGAAAATATTAGCCAAATACCCACAAGCATTAAGTACTAGATGAAATACTCAACACATATGTGAAAATAATACATCAATCAATACAAATTAGGAGAAATCTTGCATCCATGTCTTTGGCTACTTCTAAACCCTAAGAAAACTAACTAACAAAAACTTGTTGACCTTTTTTGTATATACACAAATTTATGACACTACTACCAAAGACTAACTAAAGTCCCTAACAACAACGCCAAAAACTTGTTGAGACCAAATGATGTATATATGAAAATATGGCCAAGGGAGTGAATATGGTAAATACTCAAAAACTGATTTGAAACAAAAGTAATCGTGCTCAAAAACTGAAATGAAAAGTATTACCAACACTCCTTGCTCATAAATTTTGCAGACCATACAAGTAATAAAGTGGACTCTAAATTAGGATGTCGTCTGTGAGGATTGAAGGTTCTCTCACAATTGGAATTTGATCACCTATTACCAAGGCTCTTTACTATTTAGGCAACCAAGTAGGATGTGGAGATAAAATCAATTTAATTGAAACAAAACTAATTTAAAAACTAATCCCTACAAAATACAAATAAATACTACTTAATTCTAAAGGTATGAAGAAATACAAGGATGGGATAATTATTTACAAAACAGTTTGCATTTCTTTGAAAGTGCAACATTTGTGAGTTGAATGTTGGATTTGTCCAAGAGCAATCTAGTATAGCTTGGATTTCTCCATATACCATACAATTCACTAAATCTAGGGTCATGTTCCTTTAGAAAATGGTCCAAATAGAATACTTGGCAAAATCGACTCTCTAAAGAAAAGTTGCTTGTCCTCCGAAGCAATGGAAAGAAAGTTCATTCACCCTTTTATTTAATCAAAGCGACTAATCAAGGTTTCCAAGGAAATTTATGTGATATGTGTCTCAAGAATTACCCTTACAAGGAATATAGGAACTGTATTCAGAATAATTTATTGTTTTGTAGTGGTGTCCTCATACAATAGACAAATTTAGATCGTAGGTCTCACTAGTGTGTGTGTGTGTATGCTGGTCTTCCCCTATCCAAACAATTGCAAAGCTAAGACCAGGTTATGAGTGTTGAGACCAAAATGCCTTGAGCTCTCCTAAGAACTCGACTGGCTGGGGTTACATAGACTTGTTGTTCTTATCACTCTCCTTAATGTAAGGCACACAACTCTCAAGATCAAGTAGGTCCTTACTCGCTTTGTAATGTAAGGCTTGGGTGAGGTAGTTAAATGATAATTTTTAGGCTGAGCCCAAACACTTCATATTTTCTCATTAAACAGCTCTCTCATCACGATTTTTACCATCGGCATAGTGACACTCGAGCACCCCAGAAATCTATTTGGTGCATTATTCATACTCCTCCATATCACCTTTCTGCAAAAGTGCCCTTCTTTTTCTTTAAGACAAGGAGGTTATTAGAGTGGTACAATGTCAAACCCCCTTATACTTTCTACAATCCATAGCGAGCTTTTGTCAGTAGTTTCGAGACGATTGGCCTTAGGGTACTAGGTATTGAAACCTTCACAGGATTTCACCTCTAGGAAGGAAGGCTATGAGGCTAGACTCACTCCTCGATTTTTTATTGTATTTTTGCTTCTTTTACACTTGATGTTTTTCTGTTTTTTTTTTCTTTTTTCTCTTATTTTCACCAGCCTCGTTTAGACACTCAAACAACTCATTCCAGCTTGATTTGGAGTTATTTTTCCTATGAAAAATAACCTTCTCTGCATTTCTCAATTATGTTCAAATCTCATATTACCCTTATTATGCTTCACATTTTGTATGGGTGAGTTTGGTTCTTCTTGAGGAATCAGTATTAACGCCGGAAGGTTATTGTCTTCGATGAGTACTTAAAACACTTTCGGATTATACTCGCGTCAATCTTGCATTTCATGTTGATTTGGCATTATTTATATAATTTTGATATTTAGATTCCTTATTGTTTTGTTTTGATCTGGGCGCGTGTAGTGGCATTAACGAGTATTTTGGAAGAAGGACAGAGGAGCATCTGAGGAAGTCGCTGCGCCGTATGATCTCAGGTCATGACGTCACCATCCTGACGTGGGGTCAACAAATCACGGAAATCCAGCCGGTCACCCGCGTCAGCAGCGTCTGTCCTTCGCCGGCTCAAAATCGCATCTCATCATTAAATGCGAGGGCTCGGGATTTTGGGGCGTTAAGAGCGTGCGGCGGAGACCAGGTGGAGAGCCGTGACCTGATTCCGGGGATCTCCTTGGTTTTTTGTATTGGTTTTCATAACCGTTTTGATTATTTTGGATCACATAGGATGTTCTTGCCGTACATATTTTATTTCTTTCCTTCAGCGATGTTTCGGCCTTTCTGGGTTTACGTCAAAGCACATCGCGAATGATGGATTAAATTAACACTGTATTGATCGAATTGTTGTTAATTTATCACATCTGCTCTATGCACCGCATGTTGTGCATATGATAATATCGGCCAATAATGCCATACTTTGCTTTGAAGATCAGGATTCGAGAGATGAGGGTATTCAGGGATCTGGGTAGAGTAGCCTTTAGCCCGATTAAAGTAAGCCAGAGATGTCGAACACGAAGGTGGTTTTGAGTTGAACATTAAGCATTCCCCGAATCTAGAAATTAAAGATGAGATATCACTGATTCTCAGTATTTACGAAATAGGCGAATATACCTCGAGAGGATATCTCGTAGGCAAGATCACCTCGCCATTGATATATTATAAACATTGGAATAACAACATCTTTGGGAGAATATAATCCTCGAATGCTGTAGGGGAGATTTAACCTAGGCTCCCATTATCAATTCACAAAACCAATAAGCAGATTCTGATTAGTACTTAAATTCTCTCTTGAATCCATTTATTCAGATGTGTCTAAAAAGCGAATCTCGCCAGTCATTCATCTTTCCTGTGGATGAAATGCCGTACTAGTACCTTGTATTACTTAAGGGCGACGCGTGCACTTGCGCACATAGGCGTACATTTTACACACCGCGTTTTCGGCCTGTCATCTTCAAACTTGGTTCTTATAAACAGAATTTTGGCTCTTTAAGGCTCAACATTCTGGTACTAGAGGAATATGCATATGCATAATAGGGTTAACGAAAGTGATCTTTTCAGGATGGTCCAATATCATTTCTCGATTGTTGTGTTGCCTAAGTTCACTTCAAGCGATAGCCAGAACAAGTTCTAGAACCTGGAATCCAAAAAATTAGATGGATGATTCTGTAAACCTTCTCTAACCCAGCAAAAAGCGTTTTTCAAAGAATTATGTTATTAAGTGCATGGATTTGAGAAACCAATGACTAAAATAGCCTGACTAAGAGAATAACTCCCATTCAACTTTTAAGTCCTATTATCTTTGATTATCCACATCCCAGAAAGTTTCAATTATGATCTTCATTGACATCACAACAACTCAAGGAAAGCTCAATTGACTCAGCAAGCCTAAACTAAGATGTAAGTTGAAAAGCATCTAGCAAGTCATTATCCGTAAGCACCAAAAAACTTCATCCTCAAAATTATCAATATTTTAAACATATGGGTGTGATAATAAACTAACTAATAAAGCACCCAAACTTTGAGATGAACATTCCTATAAATTTCTTGCAGCTGAGCAAAATGAAAGCAATAGTAAAGGGTAATAGAGAGTTGGGAAAAGTGAACTCCTTTCTAGTCTTGGCAGAAGCTTTGAATGAAAAGCCTTGAGATTACAGACATGGCATTAGCGTCTCACCGCGCCATTCTGTCTTTTGTTCTTGAAAACTAGTCATGACAACATGTTGAGCTTGAAACTTGCTTTATTCTGAAAACATTAACAAACAAAGTTAAAACAGTGCTAGAATTTTCATCCCAGCGGTAAAAAAAAACAACAACAAATAAAGTCATTGAAAATAGACAAAGGAAAAGAGAAAATAGTGGATAGAACCCTTATTACTTAGCTTGGGTTGCCTCCTAAGAAGCTGCTCCGTTTTAGAATCAATTTAGACTCATTGGAAAAGTACTAGTGCTTTCCATTTGACCCGATCATCCATCTTGGGCTGACACTTTCTTTTCACAACAGTCAACTCAAGAACTGATTTCTTCTAGATTTTGAAAGGGAAAGAAACTCATAATCCCCTTTAATTTGTGGTTGGTGGTTCAGCCACAATTTCTTCAAAACCAGTCAACTATGTGATGCGGATGCAAGCATTTTATGCTTAAGGAAATTGTTCAAACATGTGCCCTTTTGATGGAAGCAAGCTGCAGAATTTTCTACACATGGTTCTTTCTTGCTCCCTTAAAGGTAATGGTTGGTGAAAATTGAACTTTGCTTTCTCCTCACCCTGGCTTAAGTTAGGCTCCCACTTGGTGATGTCAATCCATGCTTGGCTTAAGGAAGGAAATTGGTCTTTTTGTATCTTCAAATTCTTTAGATCCGCTTCTATTTGAAACCACAAATCCATGGGAAGGTAAATGTGTCATCTTCACCCAAAAAATTTTCTTATTGCCAGCTTTCTTCTTCAAATTTCAATTTATCCACTAATGGCTTTTCATCATCTAAGTTGTTTAGGAGTGCCTTGTTATCAATTTCAGCTCATTTCTCTTCCCACAATTTGAGGGATAGGGAAATTTATGCACGCTACTGGGAGTTTCCATGCATTCATTAGGATTTGGAAAATGTTACTAGGAGAGGTCCTCTGAAATTTTTTTCATGAATGCTTAGACGAGTGTCCTGTTTAAACTAAGTTTTCAATCTAGCATTAGTGTTGAGCTCATGAAGATTAATCAGGGTTGCTTGGCTATCACACACAAGCATCATTTGTTCATTCTTACCAAATCTTAGCTCCTGAAGAAGTTGTTTGAGTCATATCAATTCACAAGTTGCCAAAGTCATAGCTCGATACTTAGCTTCAGCACTAGACCTAGCCACTACATCATGTTTCTTACTCTTCTAGGATATTAAGTTGCTCTAATAAACACACAATATATGGGAGTGGAGTGTCTGTCTACTAGCGAGCTTGCCCGGTCTGCATCACAATATCCAACAATCTAATTGTGACCTCTGTTTTCATATAACACCCCCTAACCCGGTGTTCCTTTGATATAATTGAGGATACGGATCACAGCATCCCAGTGACTATCACATGGTGATTGTAGGAATTGACAAACTACGCTCATATAAAAGGAAATGTCCAATCAGGTAATGGTGAGGTAGTTCAATCTCCCCACTAGTCATCGATATCTCCACTAGATCACATTAGAAATACCCATCAGGTACAAAGCAACATTTGAATCCATATGAGGTAATCTCTGAGTTCCCAGTCGATCTTCACACCGATGGAAATCAAATTAAAAGGAGAATCAGAACATACGGGACAAAAAGTAGGTAAGGAAGGAAGAGGAATGTTAAACTGATTCCTCTAGTTATGTTTATCAGTTAACACTAAAGTAACCATAGGTAAAAAGAAATTAAAGGAGTAAGGAAGAAAAAAATTTCCTTATTACCGGAAAGATGATCAAAGACTCCAAAATCAAGAATCAAGATCCAGATGAATGTGAAAGGCGTGGAGGCATTAAAATTAAAGCATACAAAATGGATGCAAATTTGGTACTGAGTTGTAGGGATTTTCATTTGCATCTCAGTATAAGTGATGAGTACAACTCATCCATTTTTAGCCCATTTTCATGCATATTTGATTTAAGGTCTAATTTAATATTGAATTGTAAATCTTCACCCAAATCATATGCAGGGTTTTATTAAAGAAAATAATATTGCAATAGAAAAAATGGCTAAGGCAAGAAAAAGCAGTTATGTCTTGACATTCATAAACATCGTCATGGCCAAAACCCAGCCTTTGGGGCATTTTAGTGGCGAGCTAATGCCAAAAATAAAGCCAGCGAGAAGTCTGGGGTGTGGTCAGATTGTCACCACATTTCTAATTCCATTTGTGTTTTTCTGGAATCTTCTTCGGCATATACATTCATGAATGTTCAGCGATTCTTTAGTTCTCACCCATGAAGCTTAGCATCTACTCCTCAAAAAGAATGGGAGAGCTTCTTTGGCCTAATTTTAATCTTTAGTTATCTTGTGTTGTTGTTGGAAACCGTGTGGAGGCGTAATTGCTATTCAAGAATTACCTTAGTCTTGGACCATCTTTGCACTCCTTCCATAGGAAAAATTTGTGGATTTTCTCAATCTGGGTGTGTAGTGGGTAGGAAGGTTGTTAGGCTTGAAATTGTAGCTTATGTTGCCACTTATAAAGCCTCCCCTCCGCTAATAAGGACATCATGAAGCCGAGTCCCTCATCATTATTGCATTTAAACTCTCTTCCTCTATTCACTTTGTTGGCTGAATGGATTCTTATTTCCTAATTATTCATTTTGCTCATCAGTTCATCTAGCTTTGCTTCTATAGTTGACATATTGTTCAACTCTATCATACCACCTCCCCTTAGTCTAATGCTGCTCCCTAAAGTCTCAGTTAAAGCTCTACAGTTTCTCTTGGCTAAATCCTCAATAAGTTGGTTGGCCTCTTCAGTACTCTTTCTTCTGAATGCTCCATAACATACTGCATCTATGATTCCCTTTGAAAAGTAATTCATTGTAAGATATAAAATGTCCATTTAGGTGATCTGGTCAATACCATGCATTGGGCATCTATTCAGCAATTTCTTATTACCCTCTCTCCGTTTGTAAAGGGTTTCTCTTCCTCACGCTTGAAAAATTATTATCCTCACTTATTCTCTCATATGTGAGGCTAGTGGGAAAAATCTCTCCATAAAAGCTTATTGACTCCTCCCGAGTGGTGTGATCCATATGGCAGTGACTAAACCAATTGGCTACTACATCCTCCGATGAGAATGGGAATAGCGTAGCTTGATGATGTCACGGATTAACGTGGTTAAATCCCATTTTAAGAATCCTCAAAAATCTTCCTAGATGCTCATTGAGATCCTAACTAGGATGCCATGTAAGTCTTGTTCTGCGCGGTGATGAATGAGCTTCCTTCAAAGTATTGGCTAAATGGTTGGTGTCTTCTGGCCGATTATTCATTTCTGATGATTGGCCTCTAGAAATCTTCGATTTTTCTTTATCTTTGAGGTCTTTCTGCTATTGTTTCGGTTAATTGCCGTGTGCGTCGATCCCATACGCCTCTGCCGCTAGCTACTTTTCTACTCTAGCCTTCGCCCAGTTTTTCAAAGTTCTCTCAATTTAGGTGTCTCTGCTGAGTATGAGTTAAATTTTGCCTTATGATAATGTATTAAGTGCTTGAAAATAATGATAGGCGAATCAAGTGAGATCGGTAATTAAATGTAAATATTCTATGATAAAGCTCGATACAAAAGATCGATAAGCAAGATAAGCCATTCACGATTTAAAACTATTTTTAATTATTTTGCAAAATAAAGAAAAATGTCGAACTAAGCAATTCTCTTTTAGCGAGAACAAATTGATCTTTAATTTTACTTCCATTTAATCCTATGGCGGCGCTGGCAATTGACTTGATTTTTACATAGACCAAAAACTAACTATTTTCTTATATCACAACCAAAACTATTCAATCTCCAGCAATTTTTCCAAAAACTTGTTTGACTACATTTGTAAATACTGTTTTCTGCTGAGTATAAAATAATATGCAATTTAAAATTGATTTTGGTTTAAATCACTACAAGTGTGAATATGGATTTTCAGTCTCCATACCATGAAAGGTGGGAAGCAGGGGTACTAGGTAGGGTCTCAGCACTTTACATCCCTCGGCGGGAGGTGATCTGGGGAAGGGACCTTAGCTGGAGGTGTATGTGTTCCCTCATGCGATCACGTATGTCGTTTGATTCATGTGGAGGTGTTTGTTGACTTTCTTGTTCCTCGGGTAGGATCCATTTGGTCAGCATTACACTAATTTCATGACCTTGTTTGGTGGTGCACTCACTCTTCTTGATCACAAAATCTCGTCCCGATCTTTGCATAAACACACAGCTACACAGTGAGACACAACAAAAGAACCTGGAACAAACTTGCAAAAAAGATTCGATTGTTAGTTAAAACAAAAAGCGGCTAGCGAAAATAAAATAATGCGGTGGCGCGAGTGAAAACGGTTCCTGCTCCGTCAAAAAGGGCCCGAAAGGTCACGACAATTGTAATGTGGATTACAAGTACACATCCAACTCATCATCGTAGTTTGGCACCCATCCGTGGCGCCATTGATTCGTGCCACGGTAAGGGTGATTCGGAATCAACGATATTTGTATCCCTTGGTTCTCCTCTGCGTGGTCGAGCTACTACGACATAGCGGTCTAGGGTCGAACAGGGATGGGTTTTCATACCTATGAATAGATTTGCATCGGTGTTTGGAAAATGGTGAGGGCTTTTTGTTTGGATTTGTGGATTTGTTTAAAAGCAGTGGGTTGTTGGTCAACGTGGCGCAATGGCTTAAAGTGGTGTGAAATGGTAACTTTACTGAGCTTGGGTCACTAGCTTGATAACATGGGGGTTTAAGGTGTCCTAAAGGGTTATTTCCTCGCATTAGGGCAAATGACCTATAGTCAACCAAAAGCAGGATCTTTGTTTAACTATAAAACCCTAACCCTAGAACCACTCACTATTTGAGTCGACACGATATTATGCATGAAGTCCATTAGGTTTAAAACCAGCATTGACCTCCTCACGGTGGCTCGTAAATGACATCTAAAGGATATCAGTGCATCTAGCATTAGAATGCCCAGACCTTTAAAAGCATGACAATCATTGACCAAAGGGTGCAGACATTCATTGGCATTTAAACCCTAGTTTGGAAAGTTAGGAACCATAAATGCGTACACAAACATTCTGACATAGGGACAACTGAGTAGCCCTAAACCAAGCTAGCCACCCTCCTGTCTTTGAAGCTATGAGGGCTTGCGAAGCATCCCTTGAGTTGTCATCCTCGGGTTGTGTTTGCTTGACCTAGAAAATGAAAGAAAGAGGAGAGAGAAGAGAGCAAATGAAACCACAAAATGAAGGCGTAGGGAACATAAAATGAAAGGCTAACACTTGAGAATTACTAGGGTTACAAAATTATGAGGAGTTTATATAGTCCACCCAAAAAGTGTGAAAATCTGAGAGATACCTAAAATATTGGCTTACAAAAGACAAGGTGGTAATACACCAAAGCGTAGTCGTTTGGCATTAATTACAAAAATCACGGGCGACCATTTTACATGGAGAATTTCGCTAACTGCGAGAAATTTCGCTAACTAGCGAGGAAATTCTACAAAGATAGCGAAATTGGAAAATTTCGAACATCAGCGATTGAATTTATTGCTAAGCGAAATTTATGAGATAGCGAAATTGGTTAGCTAAGCTAAGGCACGTGATTTTAAGCTAGCTAGCGAGAATTTCGTATTAGCCTAGCGAGAAATTTCCCGATTTCGCTAGGATTGAAATTTCCCGATTTCGCTAGGATTGCGAAATTTCGCTATGGTTGCGAATTTTCTCGCAATCCCAAATACCAGAATCCCAAATTAAATTTTCGCAATCATAGCGAAATTTCCCCGAATTGCTCGCATCCCGTTTTGCACACCGTGATCCTCTATCGCACTTTGTTCATCACTTCGCCATTTCTTCATTGAATCTTTATATTTCATCGCCTACTGCGGAATCATCGGTGAATCTCATTCAACACCAATACGAAGCTAAGCTCGTCGCTTCGTCCTCAAAACCCGCAAAACTAACTAAACAATCTCGAAATGGCATTAGTGGAAATCCAAGTGGGACCTCGCGCCACATCAACGCTGACCGATATGATTAGTGCGCAAAAGCACCCAAACCTATCCTCCGACAGGGTTCAAAATTCGCACTCTTGGCACTAATCACACCCCCCAACCGACACGTTGCTAGTCCCTTAGCAATGCCAAAATAAAAGGACATGCACGCAAAGGATTTTACAAAGTGTATACTGGCTCAAAAGGTGTAAGAGTATAGATAAGCATTACCTTTAAAATTGAACAATTGAGACCTAGTTTGAAAAACCTACGAGAGCAAAAAACCATAAGAACAATTTCTAGGTCAACATCGAATTCAACCTGAATTTCCACTAAAATCTAAAGGTTCCTAATGTAACCGGATTGAGCCAATAAAGTGCAAAATTATTTCCTCCCCCCAACCTAGCTACTGGCATGGCCTTAAGCGGTTGAGCAACCTAAATAGGGTTAGTTACACACTTATATCTTTACTTGACTACATTGTAGGGTGCAATGCTTAAAACTCGACTTCATCAAAGTCCGTGTAACGGGGGTCCACCGATGACTCCCAACCAATTAAGGTTTAGGGCATCAAGCCAAAAGGACACTTGATCACAAACTCACTGTGTTTCACTCCCGACCGGTAATGACTTTCGAGAATCACACCTACAACACGCTAACTTCTTACCCATTCACCCATGTAATCGAACACTAAGTCGATGACTCCCAACCAATTAAGGTTTAGGCAACTGCCTTCAGCGTTTTCCATATACCCTACGACCGTGATTCGAAGTTTCAAGCAAAGCCACACGTGCTTTATTTTTCTTTTTCTTCTTTTCTTTTCTTTTTGCTTTCTTTTTCCTTTTTGGAAGACAACATTGCCTTCATATAGGGTAATACTAACCTATTACGTTGTCAACATGTCTAAGGCCTACAAAGGCTTAAAGAGGTATATAAATTCACGCCCAATGGAAAATTCAGCGCAGAATTAGCTCAAAGGGAAATGTTCAAGTTGCATACGCTGAATCTCAATTGACCATAAAAACCGAATCATATGGAATTGTTTTAGCATTGGTAACATACAGGTTTCACTTTCACTAAAGGCAATTCAATTGCCCACCAAGCACTAATTGTTCAATCAAGCAATTCAATTGTTCAATTAAAGACAAAAGTAGATACACAAAGTGGAGGCACAAAAGTGATATGCAAAAGTGTAATAAACTGGAAATAATACTGTAAAGCTTTTTGATATAACCAAAATGGCTAGTACATGCTTAATATAGCTGAATATACAAAGGTATCACTGCCTACTATGGCTAATACATGATTCCTACACAAAACAGAAAGTGCTGATAATGCCGAACCATACAAAAACATAAAACAAAACACCTTAACTCTAACTTTTCCTCCCGCCAAAATGCATATGTCATGTGGCGTGAGTTTAGAGACAGGAGTATGACCACCTAACTTCGTGGTGGTGGTGGATCCGAGGTCGCCGGCCGCCGTGGGCCAAAGATGTCTAAAGATGTCACTGGGTCGCCGGCCCATCTCTATGGTCAGAACATGCGGAGACCGAGGTGACTCATGATCCACCGGAGCATGGAGGACAAGTGACTCCAGTGGCCCCGGCCGAGCCAACCTCCTCCGGTCCTATGTCGCCCGGTAGCGCCAGCAATGAACATACAAAGATCCATGACACCGTAAGCTCCGCATCGATACGAACGCATCCTGGAGAGTGTCAGGTTGTATATGATGGGCCGGGAGTGTCAGCAGGGGCTGTGGCTGAAGCAGGGAGAGGAGGAGATGGAGGAGATATATCTGGAACTGGACTCCTCTCCATCTCGGCCTCAGGAGCATGATCAGCTCTCGTCTGGGAGTCCTCTGCCCTGCAGATCCACTCCTCCGGTCCCGTCACGGAGGAGAAAGAAACAGCATAACCATAGCTCAGCCCATAGACAAAGACCCCGAGGGCATCTGATCCTCCTCTCAACCGGCTCCTCCGAAAGCCCAAGTGCTCCAGACCCGGCACGCCAGCCGCGGGCATCACCAGGTAAACTTTCGCCGACAGCCTCGCGGTGGACCTTATCCTGGCAAAGAAAGCTATTATCACCAACTCAGGACTCGAACTGTAACTCCTCCGAGATCCGCATAGCCTCAGATGGAACCCCTACGCCAGACGAGTCAAGCGAGAGGTCGGTCCGCAAAGAAGATCGATGAGAGCATCTGAGGCTGAGCCGCCTCCTAATAACACGTCCAAAGAAGGGTGTCTCGAAAGCAAGACTACTCGACCATCTCCCCGTGCCTGTGAGGCCAACCGATAACCTCCACCGTCTCGCCCGGTGGCAGCCCACGTACCTAAAATATCCGCCGGCCCGAGAACTCCATGACGATCATCGACATCAACCGGGAGCCCACGGACTCGCGCTCCCGGAGGCTGTCATAACGATAGAACTGTAGAACCACCCGGGTAATAGAACGCCTTCGCCATGAATCCAGAAGAATGAGCAACGCCGACACCCCCATGTAATCCCCCGATCCGGGTCACCGTCGCGAACGTCGTAATACGACTCCCCATGAAAATCCCTCACGGGGTCCCACATTCTGGGATAGGGATGCCCGAAGAATAAGTGGCCTCCGATCCTCGGTGCAAAGGAGCAATCGAGGCGAAGGAGGTCGTCCACGGGCCGACGGACCGGTGGATGGCCGAGGCATTGACGATGATGTCTCCCCTGGTCCGGCACGAGCCCGGCCGAGGGCCTGGGCCCCAGATCTCCCTCTCGGCACCGGTGAAGCGGCTCGGTCCATCCGTGTTCTGCATTCCCCAACTCTCGAGGCCCTCGTGGACCGCCAGGGACTAGAGCCGGGTATCGCTGGATCTGCAGCCGGAATCAGCTCACAGCTTCCCGCCGGAGTACCAACCTCGACTCGAGGTCTCAAAGTGACTCCACCTCCGTGCGAATCCATGGCCAGAATCAAAAAGACTCCGAGGCGGTGGCAAGGCAACGACGCTCGAACTCGACCAGGCTCACACAACGGCGGCACAAAGTGCTGGGGACCCTAGGATCGATCAGGCACTCAGAGATGGCTGAATCGGTTCATCATGACTAACGAGGCACACCGCAAAGAGAACCCCGACAATCGACGCAACCGTGAGCTCAGAGAGTAGGACCGTGGCTCGCTATGCGCAAGGCGCAAGTGACGGCTCAGGCACGAACAGGTAGCTACAAAGTACTAAAGCACCGCGGCGTGGTCGGGCCGGGGCGGCACAGGACTCGCGACTGTGGCGCAAACAGGCGGCAGAATGCTCAAACAGACGGCTGCAAAGAGGCGGCTCGCTCGGCGATGCCGAAGAGTGGCTCGAGCAAGGCGGCCAAGGAAACCAGGCCCCGCTGGGGGAGGGAGAAGAGAATTGGATGTGAATGCGGATGGTCCCTCCTTTCTCCCCCTTTATAGCTTCCAAAAAGGCAAATGAAGAGTCACCATTTCGGGCCGTTATAACAACTGGTGCCCAAAATCTCGCTTCACTCCGCTATTCAATTCTTCGCATTAAAAATATAAATAATATTAAAATAAAAATTATCAAATTAAAATATATCTAAAAAAACTAACATTAAATAATATTAAATAAAATTACTTAAAAGAGAAAGTTACTAAAATAGAAAGTTACTAAAATAGAAACTATTAAATTGACCAAATTAAAAAACAAAAGCCAAAATTTTGGCTGCAATTCAAGCCATTAGACACCAATCAGCCCAAAGCCACTGAAATACTCATGGAGGGTCAAGGAGGAGTGAGCTCCTCAACCCCCCGCAAAGGGTTCGCGCGCCAGCCTCGATGTTCGATTTCCCATGGTTACCTTTCTCCCACCGGTTGATTCCTCGAACTAAGCAATTGCTCAAGAAGGCTACCGATGGCAATACCAAACACCCGTTTCACCTTGGTTGGCTATTTCCCCGCACTCTAGTCATTCAAATACCTTCCCCGCATTCTCGCCTAACCGAACAAACAACTTCATCATTTCCTTCCATTTCACTTTCCAATGATTTTGCCAGGACTCAAATGAAAGATATTCAACCCAATGTCATGTTGCCAAATGTGAGTCGTATGACTCCATTTCCAATTGATAATCGCATTAGCAAAGGGCTTAAATGGTCTTCCCAAAGATAATCGCACATGATCAGCCCATTTTCTATTGGCTCGGTGTCAAGCACTACAAAGTCTACTGGGTAGTAGAATTTATCTACCTTCACCAACACATCCTCAACTATTCCCTTAGGAATCTTCACCGATCGATCGGCCAATGATAGAGTGATGTTGGTAGGTTTGCTCTCCCCAAACTAATCGCTATATACGCAGTACGGCGCAGTTTACACTGCTCCACCCAGCGCTGTTTCATTTGCAAGTCCCACCAATGTTAATTGAAATTGTGGGAGATCCTGGATCCTTGTATTTGACTGGGTTCTTGCTTTGGATTATGGCACTAACTTGCTCAGTTAAAAATGCCTTTTTCTCAATGCCCAACCCCTTCTTGATTGTACAAAGATCCTCGCAAAACTTCAGATGCAGGACTTGTTTGATGATGTCCAAAAGGGGTATGTTCACCTTCACCTGCCTTAAGACTTCTAGGATGCCTGCCTACTAGGATGCCTTCTTCTTGCTTCTTAGTGCCTGGGGAAATGGAGGTGGCATGCAATGCTTCATTGAGTCCTCCTTCAGAAATGTGTTCTCGCTCCACTCCTTTCTCCTTTTCGTTTTCAACTAGTCAAGTATCAGCCGATCAACCTTTTTTCCACTCCCTCGGTGATTATAGCCTCACCTCATCCATTCCCGAATTGCTAGATGAACCTACCTCTGCTCCTTCTGATTTGGTAATGTTCTGGGAAGGAACCTTCCTCTCTCCCGTACTCTCCGTAATATCATGGATCTGTGATTGAATACCGCAAAGTTGTCTATTTTCCGATTAAGATTGCTCTCAAGCCCATCTATTCTCTTGTTCAGTTTCTACAAGACAATCCTTTGTGCCAATTGTGCATTGATCCCTTTTGTTCTTCCACAAAGTCGCTTTTACCACCGCCTTCAAATTCGCGACGCCGTTCAACCTGAGAAGGGATGATGGTAATGGGTTGAGATGAGGAACCAAATCGTGGTTTGGCACCCGGGGCACATAGCGTGGGGATTAGGTTTCCGTGATGTGTTAGGTGATTTTTCCAATTGGAATTGTAGGTATTACCATACGGGTATCGGGTCAGGGTCAGGACACCTACAAAGATTTGCATATTCTCCGACATCAAATCCTTCACTCCGATGGGGCATTCGATGATGTTCTCCCCTCGATTGGTAAAGCAGGTTGACAATCGGTGAATAGGTTGGCCTCGTGCGGTTTTCGCCACTACCCGCACTCGTGGAGCCTCTTCCTCTCTAACTCCTCCACCTTTCCTAGTTAGGCCGAGATTTTGCTTTCATTTCCATGTCCTCCCCGAAGTGTAAAAATTCCTCCCCTTTGGTGTGTCGAGGGCCTCATTTTCTCCACTCCTCTCGTTTGGCCTATCCCAACCCTGGAAGTTTCACCACATAACTCAAGAAATCCATGGCCTCATCCGGTTTTGCTCAAAATCACCTCAACACATGGTTTCTAAGAATCAAGCCACGGCAGGGACATACCATTATAGAAATGATTCACTAACATCCAGGTATCGAACCCATGATGTGGACAAGCACTGATGGTATCCATGAATCTCTCCCAGCATTGGTAGAATTTCTCATTGTCATAGGCCGAGTAAGTAGATCCGCTCTCTTCAAATTGTCGGTCTTTTGTGGCACTCAAGAATTTCTTCAAAATTCACCAAGATCGGCCCAATTTCTAATCGTTTCGCCTCGCGAATCTGAGCCATATTTTGGCTTTGAGGGTCAATGGAAATGCCTTCAGCTTGAGCAACTTCATGTCGGTTATACCTTCCTTGAAGGTAGTGCATACCTCCTCAAAATCCCGTATGTGTGAATATGGATTTTCAGTCCATACCATGAAAGGGAAGCAGGTACTAGGTGTGGTCTCACCGCTACATCCTCACAGAGGTATGATGCGTAGGTCGTGCACTAACTCTAGGAGGGTGTATGTGTTCCTCATCGAACCGTATGCCGCTTGATTCATGGGAGGTTTGTCGACTTCACGTTCCTCGCAGAGGATCCATTCGTCACCCGTGCACACTAATTTCACAGCCTTGTTTAATTAGTGCACTCACTCTTTGCAATCTACCTGAAATCCCTCTGTCCCAATGCTGCATAAACACCTATTACACAAAATGAGACACAACAAAGAACACAAACAAACTTGCCAAAAAGGTCAGTGTTAGTTAAAACAAAAACTGACTGCTAGAAACAAAAAACAATGCAAAGGATCGCCAAGTGAAGAAAACTTTGCAGCCTCGCACACTAAATTCAAAAAGGACTGAAAGGTCACCAACACTTGTAATGTGGATTACAAGTACACATCAACTCATCATACGTAGCTCGGGCACCATCCCCGCAACGCCATTTGGATTCGCAGGTCATGGCAGGCATCTAATCAATATTTATCCTTAGTTCCTCCTACTCGTAGTCAAGCTACTACAAAGATAGCGCTCAGGCCGAACACGGGATGGGTTTTCATCCTACGAATGATTTGCATCAGTTGTTTGGAAAATGGCGAGGCTTTTTGTTTGGATTGTGGATTTGTTTAAAATAAAGTGGAGTTTGTTGTCACGATCGACCGTAATGGCTTAAAGTGAATTGTGAAACGGTAACTTTGAAGGCTCGTCACTAGCTTCGATAACATGGGGGTTTTGCTGTCCTCGTTATTTCTCGGCATTAGGCAATGACCTATAGTCAAAGCCAAACCCGATCTTTGTTTAACTATAAAAACTAACCCTAGAACTAATTCCTATTTGAGTCAACACCAAGATTATGCATCAAAAGTCCCATTCAGCTTTTAAAAACCCTACATTCAACCTCCTCACAAAGGCTCGTAATGACATCTAAAGGATATCAAGGTATCTAGCATTAAGAATGCACCGAATCCTAAAGCGATGACAAGTATTTACTCAAGGGTGTATTATTAATGGCATTAACCCAGTTTGGAAAGTTGGGTGGAACCATAAATGCAAAGCACTGAACATTTACAAAGATGAGGACAACCCGCAAGAGTCTCTAAACCAAGCTAGCCACCCTCCTCTTCAGCTATGAGGCTTAGCTAAGCATCCCTGAGTCATCCTCAAGGGTCATGGCTCGCACCTAGAAAATGAAAGAAAGAGGAGAGAGAAGAGAGCAAATGAAACCCTAAAATGAAAGCTGTGGGAATTTTATAAAATGAAAAGCTGCTGCCAAAATTGCTTAGGGTTACAAAATTATGGGGGTTTATATAGTCCACCCAAAAGTGTGAAAATACAAGAATGCCTAAAATATTGGCTTACAAAAGGACAATGTAAGGTGGTAATACACCAAAACGTAGTCGTTAGCACATCACACAAAACTGGCTGCATAAACATTTTCACATGGAGGAGAATTCCCCATTAGCATAGCGAAATTTCGCTAGCTAGCTTAAATCTCTACGGGGTAGATAGCAAAATTGGAAAATTTCGCTATCAACAAAGGAATTTCAAGCATAGCGAAATTTCGCTAGCCTAGCTTAAATTTATAGTGAGATAGCGAAATTGCTAATTTCTCTAGGCACAAAGTGATTTTGCTAGCCTAGCTTAGTTCTCATTCTCGCTAGATTGCGAAATTTTCGCTTATATTATAAATTTTTCGCAATCCCACGAAATTTCGCAATCATAGCTTAAATTTCCCCGGGAATTGCTCGCAGATCCCGCTTTTGCACACCGCATCCTCTACTCGCACTCTTGTTCATCACTCGCCTTCATTTCTTCATTGAATCTTTTATATTTCATCGCCTACGGTGAAATCATCGAGGAATCTCGCATTCAACACTAATACGGCTATGCTTTGCCGCTTCTTGAAGTCCTCAAAACCCGCAAAACTAACCAAAAATCTCGAAATGGCATTAGTGGAACCATGAACTCCGCACACATCACCGTTTAATTGATATGATTAGTGCGCAAAAAGCACCCAAAACCTATCCTGAATAGGGTTCAAAATTGCACTTTTTGGGCACTAATCAGTTGCCTTAGGGTTTTGTCGCGACGATGTTTATGAATGTTGTGACATAACTACATTTTCTTGCCTTAGCCATTTTCTCTACTGCTTTATCATTCGTTTTGCTTCTTTTGCATTAAAACCCTACAAAACATAGATTTTGGTGAAGATTCCATAATTCATCATTAAATTGGACCTTAAATCCTCAAATATGCATGAAAAATGGGCTTAAAAAATGGATGAGTTTTAGACTCATCAAACTCCCCCAAACTTAAAAAATTGATGAGTTTTAGACTCATCAAACTTCCCCAAACTTAAAGTTTTGTTTATCCTCAAGCAAAGAAAATAAAATTTTTGTTTGTCCTCAAACAATTCAACTTTATTTTTAAGGACATTTTTCTGTTTAGTACCAAACATCTTTTTCCTTTAAATCCACAAATCAGTCTAAAAATAGGATAGTTGTAATATAATCTTTGAACAAGTTTCAAATTAAGAGTGAAGAAGATTTTCAATTAAATTCACTAAACAAACAAATAATTCATATAGTGTAAACACCTCAATTATTTACCTTGAATCAGTGAGTGTACGGTCTTCTCTCTTCTTCAATTTGGAAAATTAGTTAATCTTCTAAGATGTTAATCAAATAATGACTTTCTCCCTGATTTTCTAAAGTCCCATAGGCTTGCTAATCATATTATTCTCCACTATTGTAAGTAACCATAACCTTCAAGATCAATTAGGTCTTTTAGGCTTGTAATGTGTGGCTTAGGTATTTGGGTAGATGAATGGAAAATTTAGGTTCAAGTTTACCTAGATTGCTCTTATAACTCAACATATTTGCCTTCACTCTTCATCCTTCAATTATTTACTGAAATCAACTTCCAAGCACCCCCAAACTTGGTTTGGTGCATCATTTTGCATATTCTCTATTGCAGTATTTCTTTGACCACTTGAAGACTTCAAATTCAGTTCCTCATACTAGAAGCTTTTTACTTTTCATTTCTTTCCAAGGTTTATGGAATGGTGCAATGTTTTTCCTTTTTAAGCTTTCTACCACCCTTAAAGGGCTCGCTAGCAACCCCCATACCGCTAGCATCAGTACCAAGTGTTGAAACACCCTAAGAACTTAATTACTCAAGTGGAAGAAGGCTACAAGACAAAACTCATTCCACCTTAATACTTGTATTTCCAATACTTTCCGCTTGTACTTCTATTCTTCTTTCTTCATCTCAATTGATTTTCCCCCTTATACTCTCATCCTTTTTCTTATTACAAAATTCTTACTCCCCCAAACTTGCCTCATTATCCACTTATTTTGTACTTACAATGCAATTTGGGCAAACTACAAGGTATTTTTCTGCATTATGAGATTTAAGAAAGGATTTAGGCTTGTCATTTGTTTGTTGATGATTAAAAAGGAATTAGGCTCAAATAAGGAAATAGGGTGTATGCATATACATATTACAAGGGTAGGCTTTGAAAGTTTCAAACTTCCAAGGATGGCTTATATCATTTCTTGTCAGTTGTTTTGCCTAGGATTTCGCCTTGAATAATAATCTAACAAGTTCTAGGACTCTGGGGAGATTAAAACTATGATGGATCTCAAAAGATGTTCCTAATCCCAGCACAATTAGTTTCAGAGGTACTTTTAACTATGTGCAATGTTTTCAAGGTTCACAACAACTAAACTATTTACCAAAATATTTTATAAAGTTCCATTATTCCATCATTTGTTTAAAACTTCCCCCAGTCTTCAATTCAACTTGTTCATTAAAAAACATTACAACTTCCACTTTTCAATTAAGCTCATCATATCCCAATTTCACCTAACATTGTTTGTGTTTGGTTCATACAAGTTACTGTGCTATATCTCAACTCAAAGGCTCACTTCAATTAGGCAATTCAATTCTGCAAATTAATCATAGCACAAGCAATTAAATGAACTCATTATTCCAATTAAACCAAACATCAAACTCTGCAATGCTCATTATTCAAACTTATTAAAAATTCAAAACTTTAAATATAAGATAAATTTGGTACATATTCATCAAAAGATATTTCATTAAATTCATGAGGTACTACAAGGACTGGTAAGTAAACACTTCAAACACAAGAAAAAGATTCAATTTTTCTTGGTTTCTTTTGATGATTTTTCTTTAGGCCTTGGAGGTTTTTCCCTTATTGTTTTTTTCTTTAAATATTATTCAATTTCCTCACATAAGTTTCATCTTGAGGTAGTACTCTACAAGGTGTAAAAGGTATGCCTTTATCAAATATAGTAAAGAGTATGAGGTCTCGCCATCTAGAGGCACTATGGTATATGTATACGCTTGATATTCCGATTGCGGAAACAGTACTTTCTTTTGCCCGAGACTGCCTTCTATCGGGCCTACCCAGATCTCGTATTCCTTCTCGTGAGTTTGTGCTGCCTTTGCACAATGTTTTACTCGTTCTGTTGTTGATCTCGCTCCAGTCATGAGTTCATTTTCCTTGCAATGATGCGCACTCATTCATCCATTCTGATCTCTTACTTTAAACTCCCCCTGAGAGCAAGATATCTTTTCCAAAGATTTTGTTTAATTATACTCTTGTTTCCTTGTCTCATCCCAAAAGGCTACATCTCTTTCCCTTAATTCCTCTTTCCACATAGCAGCCATTTTCTCTATCTCTTCCTTCCACACTAGGTCTCTTTGTTTAAGTGCCTCTTCCCAATATTGATCTCTCCTTCTCAGCCCTACATCCATGTGTTCGTCTCTAAATTGTAATTTCAATTTTAGCTGTTTGTCACTTTCTTGCATCCCCTACTCCATTCTTCTTAGCAATTCCATGATGTTAATGTTGTTACCTTACTGTCCAAAGCCTTCAGCTTGCTCTTGGTGGTATTCTCTCTCATTTGGAGATAAATTCCATCTAGGGCTTAGGTTTTTCTGCCTTTCTTCTCTTCTTTGTCAATGCTCAACACCATAGCTTGTTCATGATTTTCTACTCTTTTTTCTTCTTCTTCTTCAACAACCCTGCCTTGTTTGATAGGAGCTTTATAATTCCAACTAATGCTTAGAGAGGTTTTAGACACCTTTCTTCTTCTTCCTGTGTTTCTTCCGTGCCTCCTATATGCAAAGCCTAGTTATCACATTGTGTGTGCATCAAACCTCTATATTTACTTTTGTAGTAGTTCATGATAGAGTTTTCAATGATTTTACCCACATTAATCTTGTAACCCTTCAATAATGCACACAAGAGTATTGCTTCTTCCTGACGAACTGTGCTCAGGTGTTTTGAGGGAAGTAAGAATGATCCTATGAAGTAGAACCACACCTTCTCTTCCTTTGTAAGTGATCCTCTTCCAATGGATTCATAAGGATTCTTCTTGGTTGAGCTCCACTCACCCTTTCCACAAGTTAGCACTTCTACTATCATCTGGAGATCTTGTTCATTTTGCAACTTTTTGAATTTGGACCCACCCTTCAGCTCCTTGAGGTTGTTAGTCTTGTTTATCGTTCCTCTATTTATAATGATTAGCCTCCAGAAATCTTCCATTGTTCTTTGTCTTTGAGGTCTTTCTGCTATTGTTTCAATTGGTACATGTTGATCAGTCCCTTCTAGCTCTACCACGGCTACTTTTTCTGCTACTTTAACCTTCTTCAGATTTTTCAAAGTTCTCTCAATTTCAGTGTCTACTAGTAGCAGTTCTGATTTTTGCCTTCTGTGCATATATTAAGTGCTTGAAATAATGATAGACTGAGATCAAAGTGAGATCAGTAGGTAAATGAAATATTCTATGATAAGCTCAATAAAAATATCAATGACCGAATAAGCCACTATAGTTAAAACTATTTTTGGTCTTTTTGCTAAAAGATAAAAGAAAAATGTCCAAACTAGCAATTCTCTTTTTAGCAAGAATATTGATCTTTAAATTTTACTTCATTTCAATCCTCGGCAAGGGCACCAAAAACTTGATTGACTTGATTTTTACATAGACCAAAACCTAATTGTTTTCTAATATCACTACCAAAACTCTTCAATCTCTAGCAGTTATGCCAAAAACTTGTTTGGCTACATTTGTAAATACTGTTTTCTGCTGAGTATAAAATAATCTGCAATTTAAAATTGATTTTGGTCTAAATCACTACAAGTGCACAGGTCATACAAGTAATAAAGTGGATTTAAAGTCCAGATATCATTCCCACGAGGATTGATTGAAAATCTAAAGATCAACTACCCCTGCTAGTAAACATAGTCACTATTTGAGCAATTGTTTTGATAGAATTTGTAAACTAACTAAATAAACTACAAGCAAATTACTTTTTGTTAATTTTCTCCATTTTAAAAGAAATTAAAATAAATTAATCAGATATCTCAGTAATTTGAAACAGCCCTGAGAAATGAACCAATGCTCTAATCATCAATTTGCAATGGGTTCTAAAACAAGTTAATTATGGGTTTGAAATCTGGACATGTCCAAGAAAAGAATAGTATAGCCCTTGAAACCTCCTGACACTACACATTTCACTAATTAAATTACCATATTCCTAAGCCAGGTCAATGGGTTTAAGTAGCTACTTTTGATGTGACCCTCTTACAGATCTTGTTGTTTTTCCTCTCCAGTACTTCACAACCATTTCTAAGCACTGGAAACTGCTTATCCCCATAAACAAGATAATACAAGCCTTGCCCAATTCAATTGATACCTCAATCCAAAATTCATTAGAATGCTCCTTCTCCTTGATTAGAATCTAAGGTAACACATGATCAAGATAATTTTGCTTAATTGAGATGAAACCTCTAAGAGTGAAATATGATATCTCAACAAATTGTCCTAACACGGGTAGAAACAATTATGGTGATTCATCAAAATTACACTTAGAGTACATTAGTTCATTGAATATCAATGAGATATACCCTCAAGTGACTGCTCTTTGCTCTCAGGTAGTCCATCTTTGTTTCACTCAGAGGGATCCTAGAAATCATAACAAGGACACAGCTCCTTTTAGGTATAAACCACTGGTATTCATAACAACTCAATAAACGAATAATATCAATTAGATCTACCCAGTTTTCATATCCACAACTTCAATAAATTGCTACGAATTGATATTCAAACATCAAATTCTTTCTTAGAGAAAACTTAGCCTTTCAAATCTGGATCACAAATCACAATGACTAGTTGATCAAACAAATTTATTGAAGTTGCAATCAAAACTGAAATCAAATGAATTCCATAATATTTCCAAATTTCACTAAAATTCGGACATAATTGAAAACTAAATAAACATTAATTTGAGCTCCATGATTCGCATCAGATCAATTACCCTGATTCAATAAAAACAAAAACAAAAATAAAAATAAAAATAAAATATAAAATATATACAAGAAACTTCAGTCCTCCTCAGAGATCAAGGTTTTCTAGAAGTTGAGCTAAAAACTGCTCACATTACCCTAGGCGCTTTCTATTTATAAGCCCTGAAATGCTGGGCCGGAATTTAAGGCTGAATTTGTGGATTTCCATGCATGCCCAATGAGTGTCTTTGTGATGACAATGTTTGTCTATCTCGCAACATTTCTGCTCACTTATGTGTCTTCAAGCTTTGTTTCAGCCTTGTCAATATTTTAATAGATCACCTTCGCTCTTTTGTCAAGTTCGTCAAGAATGTAAAATTTCGATGTAGTGACATACAAGAACTCCTTTATTTTCTCTTGTTGTAACATTGTCATAACATATCTGTTTAGCATTCTTTTTGAGTTATTATTGTGACAAAGTTTTGAGATGTCATGACATAAGATTTTTTAGTCCACCTGATAATTATCGCAATAGAGGTTTCCATGTCGCGACATAATTTTCTTGCCTTACACTGTTATTCCCAGAATAATTTGTTGTGACACAAGCCTTCTTGTCACGACAAAGTTCAAACAACTTTCATATAGTGATTATCGCGACACATTTTACTGTTATCGCGACATAGCTTCCATGCCTTACAGTGTTAGCCTTTGAACAGTATGTCGTGACATAGTTTTGAAATGTCACAAAATGTTTTATGTCTTGAACGTTTCACTCTCTGAAATGTTTGTTGCAACATCAACATCTTTGTTGTAACAAACACAACATGACTTGCCTTCTTGATTTGCCGGCTAAATTCGCTTGTGTTGCGACAGAATTACTTCTTTCTACAATTCCTTATGTCGCGACATTGTTTCAGAATGTCTTCATTGAATTCCCTCTTCCTTTGTCATGACATGATTTTAATTATCGTAACAATTTTTTTCTGCCATTTGCTCTATTCTTTGTCGCAACATAGTTATCAGGTGTTGCAACATTCTTCTTGCCTTCCTTCCTCAGTTTTGTTACAATATTCATTTCCATGTTGCGACAAAATTCCAGTTCTTCTTCAGGGGCTCTTCTCATGCAATGTCGCGACGGAGTAATCAATTGTCGCAACAATACTTCTGGTTTCAAACATCCATTGTGTTGTGACTTTTATTTATGTTATGAGACATTTTTCTTGTATTTCTTCTCATTTTATGTCGTGATAGAGATGTGAAATGTCACGATAATCTTTCAAATGTCATCTTGCACTCTGCTTTGTCTTTGTTGCAACATAGTTCTCTTGTTGCGACAAATTTCTACAGGTTGCCTTGGGGTTTTGTCGTGACGATGTTTATGAATGTCGCGACATAACTACATTTTCCTACCTTAGCCATTTTTTCTACTGCTTTTTCATTCTTTTGCTTCTTTTGCATTAAAACCCTCAAAACATAGATTTGGGTGAAGATTCCATAATTCATCATTAAATTGGACCTTAAATCCTCAAATATGCATGAAAACTGGGTTTAAAAAAATGGATGAAGCTAGACTCATCCCATAATAAAGAAAATACAAAAAATTGCGTAAAAATCTCATCCATGGATCTTCTGAATCATCAAAGTGGAATAACCAAGCCATAAAGGTTTAGAAACCCGCATTTGTAAATAGTCTTTGATGTGATGATGCCTTTGAGAATATGTGCAGAAAACCATGAATGCTCCAAGTGCAACACCTCCAATGGTGATCCACATGAAGGTTAGAGAAGAAAACCTCAAAGGAGATGGCTAAGGCTTGATTTATGTTACTAGCCAAGATCAAGCCTTTTGAGAGAAGGCTAGAGGAGATGAGTGAAACGTTTTTCTCTTTTCTTCCAAGTGTGAATGACGGATCTTTGATTAGGGTCCAGATGTTTAGCTTAAATATGAGCCAAACACATGGAGGACAGGACCATAGTGCTCATTAAAGAGGGGAGGTAGCATACATGCATGTAGTGTGCATCCTCATGGGCTTTGGGCCCAAGAATGAGCCCAATTACCTATATGGTCATCCAAATGACCCCGAGATTCTCCTAATCCCTATATAGTCCAATCCCTAAGCATTCTTGTTTAATTCGGATCTCATCCAAATTACTTTCTCTCAGCTTAGATCCTATCCAAGACCATTTTACTCCTTCTTCAGACCTTTTAAGTGTGTGACCCATTAGGTTTCCAATTATGTTGGCCACTTGAATCAACCCTTTGATTCAAGCAAGTCAAGAGCAGTATCTAGCAACACATCATGACCCCCAATTGACCGAAAGAGTCAAGGGTTTGACTGTAAACTTTTCCATATGCAATATATTGTGCAATGCCTATCCTTTCACTCCATATTATACCCAACTTGGTTCAGAGCATGGACTATGCATCTACTCCCTCTAGATGAACTAGCCCAAGTGTATTTATCTTGTCTCCGATATCCATTACTCATAAAGCATGACACTAAAGGCTCTTCTTAAAGACATGATTACTTTGGCCAGAGATTCCATGTAATGATCTCTACAAGATAGCCTAGGGTATACCCTCCTTCTATCAGGAGTGGTGAATCCTTTATTGGCTACTCAATTACCTTCAAATACCTCAATATATACCTAATCATCACCCTACTAGTAACCTCTCTTAAGGCAATAAGGATCAAAGTCAAATTATAGAATTAGTATCCAAGATACCATTGACCACCTCAAGTCTAAGGATACTCATACCATTGCTATGATGAGATGATCATTGATGTTTGAATAGATTATCCATATGATTGTCTCATAGTGGGTCTCCGATGAACTTAGCTACTCTCAGCAAGCATCCACATGTCTACTCTAATCATCACGATGATCACAGTTTATGATATCATCTGCTTTATCATATCAAAGAGTACAACATGTGCTAGTCTATCTAAATCAACAATGTCCAATCTTGTTGATCCTATGACTAGGGATAGTTTAAATACTACATATTCACACAAAATAGGAATCTCATTATCATGATTTCATTTATGCTATATAATGTATCAAGGACTTCATTAATTTGATTTAAGATCGCTATCAATTCATATATTAAATGAACATCAAAGAAATGAAGATCTGTTTATTATAAATAAATATAAGACGTACAATAAGTGCTAAAGGTGCTGGCCTTTAGAGCACTTCTCTAACATGAGTGATGCGAAGGTACTTCTTATACTCGTCGGGCATAAGAACAACTCCCATAGGTGTGGATAAGCTGCCCTTGTCAGCCATAGAAGAAAACATCATCAAAAATCAACTGAATCAATAAGAGAACAGGAGTACTAAGCCTGTGGAGGGTGCCGACGCTCAAGAAAATCAAAGGACAGCCATAGTTGGATTAGGAGAATCGTAGAATCTACTAAATAACCTAGGGTTTCCAAAAGATGTTGGAGAAAAAATTGGCAAAAGGCATAGATGCGGAGGGGTAGGAGTGAATATCGACAGTCAGCGACCTAGCTGGAAGAAGAAGGTCACCGGAAAGTCAGTAACGCACCGTCACTCGCCACCCACATGCTAGTGCGTGGAGGCTGCCACAGATGGAAAGTCACGCGCATGGAGGCATGTGAGGGACTGTGCAACGCCTCTTTTCTCGATAGGTGGTACAGCACGTGTAATCCTAAGGTCACGTAGGTGCACCAAGGGCTTCCTTAATTATTTTAGTGCCATAATAGAATTTTTGAAAGTTGTTTCTATGGGGTGGTGTCTATAAAATTTTCAAAGAATTATGTCACTTTTGCAATTAAGGAAAGTTGAGGGGTGAAAGACAAATTATGGAAAAAAATTAGAAAATTTGAAAATGTATAAAATAACAAATTGCCATAATGGTTCGTGTGAATTAGAAACTCTCTAGATGCATGACGAAACGAATCGCGCCGTTAAATTTGTTCACAAATCTAGTGACCTAGAAAATTTCATCGACTCCCGAGATAATGTAATATTTCACGATTTTCTCGGGTGATAAGTCGCCGTTGATTGTGACTAGATTTTTACAAAATCTCTAAGTCGGGAAATGGCTTGAACTAAGTTCGTTTACAATAAAGTGAACCAAAAATAAATAAATTGTTTCGGAGAAGAAACGGACCCGAATGAGGCAATAGAAATCATTTATCCAAATAATAATAATGATAATAATAATTAAAAAAAAAAAGATGAAATCAATTTGGATGGACAGAGGACGAATAGAGAGTGCGGTAAGAGAGAGAAAGATTTTATTTTTTATTTTTCTTTCACTTCTCTCTAAGATCTAAAGGAAATCGACTGTGAGGGTTTCATTGGGAGCAGATATAAAAGCCTGGTCATGCGACGAGAGCTACATCGAGATACCAAAGTGCTACACTTAACCCAAACCCAAGAGGTGAACTTTCCACTGGGTTATTTTTAACCTAATGCTATGAATTACTTTCAAATTTTCTAGAGGCTTACGATGTGCCAGGAACTTCTCATCCCAAAATTCTTGACCGAGTTTAGGAATTTTCTGATTATGTTCGAACAAATTCGAAGCACTCTCGGATCTAAGTTGTGACATTTCTGCTGAAATTTGTGGATTTTATTTCCGACAATCCGACATAATTCTGCAAATATTGGGTGTTTTTAGACTCTATGGAAAGTCCTCGAGTCTAGAATATAAACAATATGTCATTAATAGCATTTGCACCATTATTACTCAAAATTTAATTGTAGCACCAAGTGTGCGACTGCGTATCAGGCCGACGCGGTGTGGTCTAATACATCGAATAGCATAGGGTCGCTTTGAAAAGTTACAAACGGATAGTTTTATGGGGCATTTACGTGTAGGGGGCATTTGGCCAATTTCACCCTGATATTATCGATGTCCTGGTCAATGTGAATAGCACGTAAAGTTTTGTTAGAATCGGCAATGCTTTCGATATAGTCGCTAGAAGTTTTTGTATGTTTTTGTGGAGAGCAAAACGCTTGAACTGAGGGCATTTTCGTAATTTGTATGGATTGTGTAGGCGATTGGAGCATACAATGATAATCTAGCGTGCTTGACAAGAAGTGAAAGAAATTAGTCGAGAAAAAAGTGAATACTCAAAATCGTTTTTGAAAACGAAAGTGTTTAATTTACAAGATTGTAAAGTGCTTTGAAAATATAATGTAATTAGTAAAGCATTGTTTTTACCTCCCACTTGTTATACTCAGTAGAAAATTTCGATTTCAGCATTTTTGCAAGAAATGCTGGCCTGGTTTAGTTAAAACCCCAGATGGCACAAATTCGCCCGGTCATATGGTCTCTGATTATGCATGGCGTGGTTGTGGGACATTATGACTAACTATATCGCTCGGGTCGGCAATCAAAGGATACAGTACATATTTATATAATGAGTTTACCCTCCAGCATATCTGGGTATATGATAATTGAAGTGCTGACATAGTACATGGTGATGAGGTGTTGGTTCTGAGGTTCCATCACCGGGCATTTTGGTTCCGAGGTTCCATTATGTTTATAGAGATCCCACCGTGTTCACTGGACCATATTAGACTCCGGCAGGTTCCGAGGTTCACTAATATCATGTGTTCCGAGGTTCCGTGGCATCACGCCTAAGGTATTTCTAAAATTGGCCACAAGTATTAAAATTTGATTTACACTATAGCACTTTCAACATTACTCACCATCGAAATAGTTTCCTAAATAAAGAAAAAACAGTTTTCGCACGCTTTTAGAAATGGTTTTCATAGCAAAACTCGCTTTATCACAAATGTTTACAACCATTTCTCGTATTACGCATTTTCATATAGGAGGTGCACAAAGCAGACAACAACATTTAGAACTTATACATCACTTAGTCCGTTTAGGTCACGTCTATTTAAATTATCCAAGTGTAGGTGCCGCCAAAAGACCTTCCAAGATCCTCATCCAGACGCTAGGTTGTATTTATATATAAGATAATGCATGAACGTAGTAAAAGCTAAATGTGACATTTTGTATATGTAAATATATATTTTTTATAAAATATGCATGCATGGTTTTGAGGAAAACAGTTGCGTATGAATTTATGTTTGATTGATTCTTATCTTATATTTAATGAGGACTGAGTCCTTATGGTTGTAGCTTGACTAAAAAATATTGGGAGTGTATTTTTACATACGGATTTCAGATTTCGGGCTTCGACCACCGTGCAGCCGTGTGCCGTTGGATTTTCTACATCTAGTTGTGGATTTTGATGTAAAAGGAAGTGACTTATAACCCACATTTTCCAAAAGACAATTTCAAAGAATTTTATCATTAGTCATGTACCTCGTCATTCGAGCGAGCTGGTCGAGGTTACTCGTGGAATGCCTAGTGATTTCCTCGTCAATAGGAACCGGTTGAATGCAGCGCTTGAAGCCACGCCAGCTCGCTTTCTTTTCACGCTGCTTCCGCTTATTTCCTATAGAATTGTTTTACGTCAATTTTCCACAAACTCATATTGTTTTTCTAAATCCTTGCATGCATCAAATATAAAGGCCTACTACAAATCTTTAACCTTTGAAATTAATAAGTATTACGTTTTAGACGGTCATAGAGTTCGACCTAGACTTCCCAGAATGAGGCACTATCAAAGAGAAATGTCGAGCACACCCTCAGAGACTGAAGATGCCCCTAATGAATCAACCCCAAAAAGAGGAACCATCGAGGGTCACACTCAAGGGTGGTACCTTGACAATGGATCGGGTTATACAGACGTCACAACATTCACACCACATGAGCCTCCTAGAATATGAGGGGCATGATGTAACGCTCTAAAACTAAACTAAAAATTATGATGGCAACGACGCACCCAGGCGCCGACTTATGAAGCAGACAGGTTAAGAATGCAGGAGGATGGGGTGTTCGATGAGCAAAAAGTCTCTTCGTTCTTGATTGGCAAATTTCTGCATAAGGACTGTGGAGGCCCTAAGAGGAGACACTTATAGAGTCACTGGACTGGCCCATGGTGCATTTACGTATTGCATTTTACTAGCGCGGTTAGCAGGATGCAAAAATAGAAGAATTCTTCAGGTTAGAGTAGCGATCCCCGACAAGGGATGTATCATGAGCAAGAGGTTTTCGCAGCTCGCGAAATTGGTGCCAAGTGATACGAAAACAGAGGAACATAAGTGTAAGCGATTCATGGCCGACTAACTTTAATTAAAGTTCATCAAGCCCGCATCCTCAGTCAACTTTGGGAGATCAAGGCCGCACTAAAGGTAGAAAGGACAGCTTTCGCCGAACCCCAAGGGCGCCCGCATAATAAGAGAGGTGCTCCTTGACACTACCGGCCAAATCTCGCCGCCTGCAGGAAAGAAAGGAGAAATGGATCGGCTGCAGGTGGCCTGCACGAGGGATGCATTCAGCCGTGGATCCGTCCGGGCCGCCACACTTGTGAGGTGGTAGATCTTCAGATCATCTTTCCATTGTGCCCTACATGTCGAGGAGGCATCTCGTAGAGTGCAGATGAACAGACAGATGTTTCCACTGCAGTGTGAAGGTCACTATCTCGAGACATCCATAGCTAGTAGCAGCAGAGACCTCTGAGATAGGCACAGTAGCATCTACCCCATGCAACTGTGCATCCCAATGTAGGGTGGTCTGCAGGTGGTACACTGCAGAGGTCGTGGTAAAGAAGGAGGCAAAGGTAGTAACCCGACCGCCAAATTCAGCCGAACTCAGATCAGTTCGGGCATTTATAGTCACAAAGTAGGAGGCGATGCACTACTTCAGACGTGATTATCGTATTATTTCAAAGCACATCATGATGCATATGCATTGGTGGACCCAAGGGCCACTCATTCATTTATTTCAAGACGATTCACCGAGAGGCACCGTATAGAGTCCCGTACCTCTATAGATGGTCGATGGGTGGTTTGCATCTAACAATGGGATACTATGATATCCGAAATGATAGTTCCAGGCAGCAGGTTAGTGATCCAAAATAAGAATTTTCTGGCGTAATTTAATAAAGGTTAGGTATCCAGATTTCGATATACTGGTAATGACTAGTTAATCCGTGCATACAGCCACCTTAGATTGCTATAAGAAAGAAGTAAGATTGGTTCAACCGTAGGAACCAAAGGTGATATTTCAAGGAATCGGGGAGAGAGATCGCCTCTAGTCTCATTAATGCCATGACCGCTGAAAATGCTTCAAGGGCCGCTGTGGTTAATGGCATCAGGCAGGATGTGAGACAAAGCAGATTGATCACTGGAAGACATCCTGGTTAGTCAAAGAGTTTCCAGATGTCTTTCCAAATGATATTTCAGGTTTACACCCGATAGAGCAATTGAGTTTGTCATTGAACTGGTTCCAGGGACTTAGCCGATATCCTTTCCTCCATTTAAAATGGCGCCAACAGAGTTGAAAGAATCAAGGCAATCGAGAACAACTGGTACAAGGGCTTCATCCCACCCAAGACTCCTTCACCTTGGGAGCTCCAGCCTTCTCGTAAAGAAGAAAGATGGAAGCATTGTGTATACTCGCACAAATTGAATCACACAATACGCAACCA
The DNA here is from genome assembly GCA_016808115.1 of Tetrastigma voinierianum. Taxonomy (NCBI): domain Eukaryota; kingdom Viridiplantae; phylum Streptophyta; class Magnoliopsida; order Vitales; family Vitaceae; genus Tetrastigma; species Tetrastigma voinierianum. The sequence goes on along the minus strand of JAEQBH010004291.1, from coordinate 170,490 downwards.
GTATCCGCTTCCTCGTATAGATGTGACCAATTGCATGGATCTCGGCTATACTCTATGATTGACCTAAGGTCAGGCTACCATCAACTAAGGGTCCGGGAGAATGATGTTTCTAAGATCGCTCGTGACGCAGATACGGTCACTATTCCTAGTGATGCCATTCGAGCTGACTAATGCCTCGCCATGCCTTCATGGATTTGATGAACAGGTATCTACCGTCAGATGGATAAGCTCAGGATCGCCTTCATTGATGACATTCTAGTGATCAGCAACCTGCAGGAACATGCGCAGCATCCCGATCGCATTGTAGACTCTTCGAGAGCCGCTTATACGCTAAGTTTAGTAAGTGCCAATTTTGGCCGACAAAGTAGCTTTCGGGTCATGTCATTTCTACAGGGCTGCTCAGCGTGGATCCTCATTATCGCTATAGTGAATTGGAAGCCGCCCACGAATGTTTCTGAAGTCCGCAGTTTCCTTGGATTGGCAGGTTATTATAGGAAATTTGTTAAGGGATTTTCGAAGATAGAAACTCCCAAGTGACCAATCTATCGCAAGGATCATAAATTAAGTGGTCGATACTCCGCTAACATAGTTTCGAGGGAGCTGGAGGTAGAGATTAACGAACTCCAAGAGTTAGCACTACCGCTGTGAAAGACTCAAGCATGCGGGTGTACAAAGGATGCCCGTAAAAGGGTTAGTGTTTGATGCAGATAGTAGTGGGATAGCTTATGCTTCCCCGTCGCTTGTTAAGCGCAGAACTAACAACTATGATTTAATAAACTAGTACAGGTTTCACCTAAAAATCTATAGAGACATTATGCACTTGTCTCATTCTTACATTCACCGATCATAAGAGCCTCATATATCTTCACCAAAGAGCTTAACTTAAGGCAAATGTTGTGGTCGGAGTCGACTAAGGATTATGATCGCACAACAACAGTACCATCCTGGGAAGGCCAATGTAAGCCTAATGCCTTAAGCCGGAAACCGTAGGGTTCCTATGCTTATCTGCAAACGGTATATCTCCCATTGTTGATAGAACTGAGATCTTTGGGAGTTCAGTTGCAGGTAGCTGATATAAGGACTCTGTTGGCATCCTTTTATGTCCGTCCTCTTCTCATGGATCATATCAAGGAAGGTCATAAGGTGTTTCGTAAATGATTAAGTCGAGGGCTAGATTGAGGTGGTAAGAAAACTGTGAGTTCCGTGATTAGAGAATAAGTGGCGAATAGTTAGAGGGAGTCGAATGTGTACCCGAAATAAGTGAACTAAAGGAAATCATGGAAGAGGCTCACTTTTCAAAGATAATTATAACCGGTAGCACCAAGATACCATACCCGAGGGGAGCATTATCGTGGAAGGCATGGAATATGAATTGAAATCTTTGGTTCAGATGCCTAACCTGTCAGTGAAGGCAGAGGCACCGTGGTCTACTGTGAAAGATATGCCTTCCATTCTCGTATGGAAGTGGGATAAGATTACTATGGATTGGCACGTTTCCGAGAACTAGAGACAACACGATGCCATATGGGGCGATAGTGGATGTAATTAACTAAATCCGCGCATTTTCTCCCCATTGGCAATGATGAATTCGCTTGACAAGTTGGTCCAATTATATGAGGAGATAGGCTTATATTACATGGTGTTCCTATATCGATAGTCTCATACCGAGACCCCAGATTCACATCCAGATTAGTCCAGCTTCTTTGGACAGGATGCCATGGGGGACTCGATCAGACTTTAGCACGTTTTTCCATCCTCGACCGATGGTCGAGAGAAATTATCGCACGATAGGATATGCTCGTGAGCATACGTGATAGAGTTTTAAGGGAAGCTAGATACGTGATTTTATCTCGATGGAGTTCGCTTGAGCCAAACAACGCTTATCAATCTAGCATAGGCATGGCTCCATTTGAAGCATTGTATGGTCGTAAGTGTCGTACTCCAGTATGTTGGGATGAAGTAGGAGAGAGGAGACTGATAGGGCCTGCAGTTGGCCATGTAAGATTACCTCATATAAGATCCGCATTGTCCATTGCACTCAAGACAAATCAGACGTATAGAAAAAGTTATATGACAAACATCGTAGGGATCTACAGTTTAAGGTGAGAGATAGGGTCTTCCTCAAAGTTTCCCCTTGGAAATGTGTCTTCAGATTTGGAAGGCGAGGAAAGTTGAGGCCTTATACAGTGCCATATGAGATTATCGTATGAAGGGACCAATCGCATATGACTAGGACCTTTCTCCAGTGCCTGCCTAAGGGGTTCATAATGTGTTTCATGTATCCATGCTCATTAGTACATTCCGCATCCCTCCCATGTAATTTCAGAGATCAAATTGTAGGAACTAAAGGGAAGGATAATTTGACTTATAAGAGCATCCTATCACGTATATAGATCGCAGAGAGCGCATTTAGGCTAAATAAGGTCATTCTTTAGGCCAAAAAGCCTCTATAGGGAATCATGGGATTAAAGAGGTTACGTGGGGAGTCGAGGCCCTTCGTATGCGCAAATAATATCCTCAATTGTTCTCGATTGCTATCCCCTTTATGTTAGCTTTGTTCATTTCGAGGACAAAATGTTTTTAAGGAGGAGAGGATTTGTAACGCCCATTTTCTCGATAGGTGGTACCGCACGTGTAATCCTAAGGTCACGTAGGTGCACCAAGGGCTTCTTTAATTATTTTAGTGCCATAATAGAATTTTTTAAAGTTGTTTTTAAGGGTGAAATTGCAGTTTTCTTAAAGAATTGTGGCACTTCTTTTTCAATTAAGGAAAGTGGAGGGATGAGTATTAATTGTAGAAAAAAATTAGAAATTTTAAAAATGGTAAATGATAATAAATTGTCATAATGGTTCAGGGAAGCCTAGAAAATTTCAGATCTCTGATGACGAACCACCACGTTAAGCAATTTATCTCAACGAAGGACGCATAAAATTTCATTTAATTCGAGACGCCATTATTTACGATTCGGGTGATAAGTCGCCAGTGACTTCAAGGACAAGAAATGGCTTGAACTAAGTTCATTTACAATAAAGTGAACTTAAATAACAAATTGTTTTCCTGAGAAGAAAACGGACCTCAATGAGGTAGTTAGAAATCATTTATCCAAATAATAATAATACAACAAAAAAGGATAAAATCAATTTGGACGGATAGAGGACGGATAGAGAGTGTGTTAAGAGAGAGAAAGATTTTATTTTTTTTATTTTTTTTATTTTTTTTCATTTCTCTCTAAGATTTACTTTAAATTCCATCAGAGGTTTTAAATGTATGTATGGCAAAAGCTGTCTAATGCAGTCGAGATCTACGCCAGAAAGTACCAAAAGCTAAGATTTCACAACTTCAAAGGTAAGAAATTTTCCTACTTTACTTTAGTTATTTTTAGCCTAAATGCTATGTAATGGTTTGAAATTTTCTTAGAAGTCGTGAAAGAGTCAGGAACTTCAGTCCCAAAATTTTTGACTCCAGTTTAGGAATTTTAGGAATTTTCAAACTCCAGATACTGGGACAAATTCAGTCGAATTTCGGATCATCTACGTCAAGTTGAAATTTCCTCAGGATTTTATTCTCGACAATCCCATACTTTTGGGTGTTTTTAGACTCTATGGAAAATCCCTTTAGTCTAGAATCTAACCATATGTCTGTCAATAGCATTTGGTACCTACATAATTTCGAAAAATTAATCAGAGCAAATTAAGTGTGCGACTATGTGTCTCTCACGACGTGTGTGTGGTCTAATACATCAAATAGCATAGGGTCGCTTTGAAAAAGTTGCTAAAACTGATAGTTTTTATGGGGCTTTTCATGTGTAGAGGCATTTTGGTCAATTTCACCTCATATTATCGATGTCCTTATCGAATGTGACTAGCACGTAAAGTTTTGTTAGAATCAAAGTTCGTTTCGATATATCACCAGCCCTTGTATGTTTTATGGTTAAATGTCAACTGAGTAAGGCCAATTTGTATGGATTGTGAAGTATTGAGCATACGATGATAATCTAGCGTGCTTGAAAAAAATTGAAAGAAATTAGTCCAAAAAAAGGTGAGTACTCGAAACCTTTTTGAAAACGAAAGTGTTTAATTTAAAGGATTATAAAGTGCTTTGAAAATATAATGTAATTAGTAAAGCATTGTTTTTACCTCCCACTTGTTATACTCAGTAGAAAATTTTGATTTCAGTACTTAAGAAACAGCTGTCTGCTTAGCAAACCCCAGATTACATACAACTAAGTTTCCTACGATGTATCTCTGGACAGTAATATGGTATAAGGGACATTATGACTAACTATATTGCCCTCGGCTCTGGCAATTAGGGGTTAGATAGTATATATTTATATAATGAGTCGCCGCACATTCTGTGGTATATAGATAGTTAAAGGGTCACATAGTATGGTGATGAGAGCCAGTCTGGTGTTCCATCATCTAGCATTTTGTCTGAGGTTCCATTATGTTTATAGAGATCCCGCCATGTTCACTCTTAATTACATTAGACTCGTAGTGTTCTATGTTCAATACCGATGCCGGGGTTCGAGGTTACGTGGCATCAAACTAGGGTATTTCAGAAATGGGCCACGTTGGTCGGGTACTTGATTTACGATAGCACTTTCATGAGATAACCACCACCTAAATTGGCTTTCGCTAAGAACGTAAATAGTTTTCAAAATAGTTTCGTGAATGGTTTTCATAGTAAAACTCGCTTTATCATAAATGCTTGGCAACCATTTCTGGCCGCATTTTCATATGAGGTACATACGCAGACAAGAACATTTAGAACTTATAAGATCTACTGCCCGTTTGGGGTCACGCTTATTTTAAATAAGTTTCCGTGCGCAGTGTGCCAAAGTCGAAGACCTTTCCGTGATCCTCATCCCTTAGACGCCAGGTTGCGTATTGGCATATAAGATAAAGTGTAACGTAACGTAATAAAAGTTAAAATGTGACATTTTTGTATATGTAAATATCTTTTGTAAAATATGCATGCAAGTGGTTTGAGAAAAATTGAAGCCATAAGGGAATTTTATGCTCGATTGATTTCATCTTATATTACGAGGACCAGAGGTCCTTATGGTCAGGCTGATTTTTTTTGGAAAAAACATCGGGAGTGTATTTCCTATATACAGGTGATTATTTCTGCTTAACCACTGTGCAAATTGCAGGCCGAATTTTCGTTAAATCTAAAGTTGTGATTTTAATAGAAAGTGAAAATTTTTATAACCCACGTTTTCCAAAGACGTCAAATAGCTTTAATCTGGCCAAATTTTCCACAGAATCTGTCAATGAAATGAGCTTATTGAGGTTATCAGAACATCCCTAAATATACTCCTAGCGCTTTCTAATTTGTTTAGTATATTATAAGCTAAATGGAATTGGGAAATAAAACGAGGAGAATCTAATTAATTCGAAAGCCAAGGGTAAAGTGGTAATTTACCACTTGAGGACCCAAAGGTAAAAAGCCAAAGGATGGATGCCAAAATAGAAATTTAATAAGTTATATGCCAAATGACATAAATCCATAAGTTATATGCCATTATGGAAATAGAGAGAAGATGGAATTGAAATTGGAATGAATGGAAGGGTTAAATGCAAAATGAGAAAGTTAAAAGTCAAAAATGGGTTTTATTTGGAGGGCCAAACATGGCCTTAAGAAATCCATGTTTTAAAGACCAAAATTGGTCTCATTTGAGGAGAACCCAGAGAGAGAGGAGAGGGAAGAGCAAAGAAGAGAAAAAAGAGGAAGAGGGAAGAAGAGGGAGAAGCCAAGATCAGCAAATCCAAGCTCCAAAAAGGTATGGAACTACTAACTCGAGTATGGATGTCGATTTTGGTACCGAACTTTGGATTGTATGATTACATGGAATTGTGTTTTATATGCTTAAATGCTTGTCTCCAAACCTAGGGTTTTGATTGACTTGCATCTAACCTTGATTCAGGCCAGGCTATAAACCCATATGTACAAGATAACAAAGAATCCTCTCCTTTTAGGATGGATTCACGGTTAATTGAGAGTCTTGAGTTAGGGCTTAGAATAAACCCTAACTTAAACATCATGTTTGGTTTATGTATGGGTCTTGAACCTATTAGAATGGTTTTGAAGAAATTCATACAGGTCTTTGAAATAAGAGAAGGATTGGAATGATAAATTGAGTAGAAAAGAGATCATAAGATGAATTTGAAGTGGTCTTGAAGTATTTATGAGGTATAGAGTTGACTGAGTTGAAACATATGGAAAATGAGAAAACACACATTCTCAAGCACTTTCTGAGAGTTCTACCGGTAGAAGTTGGGTTCCACCTAAGAGAACTTTGATTCCTGGTCATTTTTGGCCAAGTCCTAAATTTCCAGAGAAGCTATCCCACCCAGAGAACTGGTCTCTGCTTTCCGTTTCCGACCCGCTGATTTTGGGCCATGGTAACTTGCCTATTTTATCCATTTGAGTATCCATGGCTGCAACAGACTCTGTTGAGAATCCAACTAAAGATAGTTGCATTTTATTAAACAGGATCCTAAGTGATCTAAAATTCAATTAAAGTGGAGCCATGCAAGAAAAATTCCCGTGATCGCCTTGACATAGAGTGTCCGGGTTGTTTCTGATCGCACTGAGTTTCGGCGGTTCGACCGGTGATTCCAGTTGGAACCCAGCACCTTAGATTTAAATGGGAGAGCAAGACATAGTGTCAAAATATGAAGTTAAGACCTCGAAAAATATATCACAAACTGTCACTAGAAAATCGTAAATGACTAGTTGGCATGAAAATGCCATAACTTTAATTGATGATCCGATCGGGATTGATTCCAATTCTAAGTAAACTAGATTCATAAAGAAACATGAGAATATATGAAATGAGGTGTGATTCATAGACATCATACTTCACAAGAATATGAAGTGCCATATGTAATAGGTATGAAACAAGGAAAAAGTAGAAATGAAAATGTAAAGATGTTCATGAAACATGAAAATGATTATGGAAAATGAAAAATGAAAACGAATTGAAACATGATTGTGAACATGCGAGGCAATATGTCATGAACATAATGTGGTTAAGTGATAAATGATTATTATCACATATAACCGTAAATGATAATAAATGAAACAGTATAATGAATGGGTATATGAATGAGTACACTACTGAATATGTGAATGAGTAATTTATGAACAAGTATACATGAATGAGTATACGTGAAATGAATATGTAAATGAGCATATGAAATGTGTATATAGATTGCGTATATCTTTGAAAAAGATAATACGAAAGTGATATTAGAATTGAAAATGTGATTATGATCTACTATGAATGTTAATTGTGAAAATATATATATATGTATATATATATTGATTTGGAATGATTATTCAAATGTCTCCTGCCACATCGTATGCATGTGTGTATATTTGGACGAGAGCTGTACCACGATAAAAGTAAATTGATTTGAAATGTATCATTGAATGACCGACATGACTCGGGATTCACCAACCGAATTCACAGAAGGCAACCGTATTTGTCTAATGCGAAATCACATTGCTAATGAATAGACACAGACAGATTCACCTGAATCGACCGGTCAGAATGTCTAATTTCTATAGCCATATGTGAGACAAGAATAATTGAATGCGAAATCACATTGCTAATGAATGACGATGTGACAGATTCACCAACCTAACTGGTCAGGAATGTCGACTTCATAGCCATATGAGACTCGCAATAATTGATCGCTAAATCACATCATAATGAATGACGACGTGACGATTCACCAACCGACCGCCGTGAATGTCGACTTCTACAGCCATATGAGACCTGCACAATTGAATGCGAAATCAGCCACACGAATGACGATGAAGACAGATTCACCAACCGGACCGCCGCGAATGCTCTAATTTCATAGCCATACGTGACGGTGAATAATTGAATGTGAAATCACATATCATCGGTCGACAAACAAAGTGTGGATTCACCAACTCGAATCGTCAGATGTCGAATTCTATAGCTATATGTGGAATCACAAACCAAAAAAAGGGAAAACGATATATTAAAAGTGTATTTGTATAAGTATCTTTTACATTACACTGACATAGTAAAGCGGCATCATTTAGTAAAATGCATGTATTAAGTGTAGAATATACGTTTTGAATTTGTAAATGGTCATGGGATTGCCTCAAGGGAAGTGTTTTTGCTTAATTAAGAGGTCAAAATAGAATAATATAAACAACATGTTTGGAAAGATAATTGAAAATGCCTGAAACCGTTCGCTCGATCCGCCTTTCGTCAGTCGGGATTCTGTGTCGCGAAACTTCTTTGAAAAGAAAATTTAATAAGACAAAATAATGTTTTGATTGAAACGCCTGAGTAAACTGAGCTCCATTGATCCGCCAACCGGCCGGGTAGGGATTCGTCACACCTTTTGAAAATAAAAATTAAATATAACGAACAAATGTTTTAACTAAGATCCAGATTATGAACGAGTTCCTAAATCTGGAGTTGATTAATGGCTTGGCCGTGATAATGGTAAGAGTCTAATATGTATGGGTATTAGTTTGATTTGACCTCGTAGTTACTTAATATGACTTTGATATGGTTCGATTTGGCTATCAGATATGAATACGTTGTTCAATATGATAGGATATGATATGCCATACATGTAGTAGATATGAGTTACAACCTGTAAAGACTCGACACTGTGTGGAAGTGATATGAACAAGAAATGATAAGGAATCAAAAGAATAAAATCTACATGTATAATATGAGACGAGTTAGAAGTCAAAATAAGAATGACTTATTATTTTACAAGTAAGTAAATGTAAAAGACAAAGGACAACGATTATTATTATTGGTCGTTATTGTCTATATGTCTCACTAAGCGCAGCTTGAACACTGGTGTTCAATCCGTAGGTAATCGAAGAGTGAGATAAAGAGACAGGACATTCCACACCAAGAAGATTTGCCATCTCGTAGATAGGTGCTCACCAAAGACTGCTCGCGATCTCTCGATGTTTGTATTAGATACGTATATATATGTATTTGTATAAGAAATGGGACTTAGTAAATGTGAAATAATTTTAATGGATACCACTCCGGCAGTAGTTCATTTTAATTGTAAATGATTGTTGGTTATAAAAATAAGGAGTCCCAAGATATGGTTTCAAGACTCTAAACCGACATTCGACTCACCAATCTGCCTGGAATCTGAATCTACGTGATAAGCATTAGTTGGAGTTGCGTGCATTCCCTCATTAATAGGAAGGGGGTCTCAGCCAGACTGTTGTCAGTTGGGTTTTTGCGGCATGTAGATCAGTTTACCTACGAACCTAATGGTGGCTACAACCTGATATGAGAAGTCGCTGAAAAGTTCACCGAAGAATTTTTCCAACAATGAAGAGGTCTGACGACAGCGGTGGGGTTCTAGAGCTTCCTAGGACAAAGGTGGGGTAGCTAGAATGAGACATAACCATTATATGGTTTTTCGAAATTGAGAACACGGTGAAACCCTAACCCGAACCTTCCATGACTATGATACCATGTGAAATAAGAGAAGAAAATAATACTTTTCTTTATTGAATGAGAGAGTAGAATACAGCATAAGTCCTACCTATTTATATACATCAAGAAAACACATAAAGGAAACAAATAAAGTACAAAAAGGAAGGAAAATAATGTACAAGAAAGGAATGAGATAAATTAGAGAATATCCTAAGAATATCCTATGATTCTCAACACACTCCTATTGGGATTATGGCACAAATAGTTAACAATTCTCTAGCACTCTCAATCCTAGGAAAATTAGTCTTTGGTTCATAGATTCAAGAGCCTCTAATCATGTGACAAGTTGCTCTCATTTGTTTAGTTCATATTATCCTTATTCTAGTATTGAAAAGTTGGACTTGCTTATGGTTTTCAATCAAAGGAAACATTAAAGTTTTAGAAAATATTACTCTAAAATATATTCTATGTAGGAATAATCAGCGGAAGCTAGAATCATCATGTGATTTAGAATATTCAATTTAATTACTAAACTAATATAACCAGTCAGATCGTACCTTGTGGATTTGCAGAGAAGTATGCACACAAGAACAGCAGATCTTCCAAACTATCCTCGAATGCAAGATGAGCAAGCAGGTCAAGGCCAATCACTAAGAAAGGATTTCTTTTTCTCTGCCTATTCTCTATATTTAATTCAGACTTCCCATTTAGTGTTGTATGAACTTTCATTTATGAGTACTGTAGTTCTAGAATACTTAATAGCCATTTAGCCTCCCACACTTAAAAATTCAAGTCCACGGTGAACCCATTTAGTGTTTTAAACAACTCGACTTCCAGCCAGATAAGAAAATCCAACAATCTCCCACTCATATAAAAAACAAGTCCTGTGTTCTTCAGAACTGTGATACCATGTCTCACCATTTATCCCCGAAAGGTCGGGGGATCCTTACTTCAAGCATTTATAATCAAGGCTCCTCATAATTGCAAAGCAATTATCTAATCCGGTGTTATTCCACTAAAGCCTGTGAATTGAACTCCGAGATTAATACATAAATATTACTATTTTCTCCTTTGTAAAATATCACTACTCACTGATAAGATTTTCAATCAATCAATCAATTATTTATTCTCGTGATTTATCAATTTCTCTAATAGATAAAATGCACTGGCCAGTGACTTCATAACATCCAAGTACTGAAACATATTAAGAGGATATTTCATACAAATTCCATATTGTTTATTTCATAAATACCGGGCAATTAATAATCTTTGCTCCCATATCATCAAGATATCGGGTCGTTTATGAAAGACCTCACTTATTGACAACCCAAAGAACAATAAATCATTTAAATAATTATCTATATTAAACTCAGGACCTATATAAGAATAATAACGAATATCGCTTGAGATTTATTTTTACATAAATTTAACTTTAAATAAATATCACTTTGATCCTATCAATGTTATTAATTTGCACCAATATTTTATAATACCAAGACAAATTATTTCATAAATATTTGAGTTCAAATAAAAGCGGTCAACTTCGTTTAATGACTGTGATCTTATTCATTAATTATGAGAACCTATGATCATGTCTTCTATGAACGTATTCATATGATCATATACTCTACAATTAATCCGGACCTTCTACACAAAATATCAGTGTGCACAATAATATGAAGAATACCTCATATTGTATTAAAATTAAACTCAGAAAATATAATAACACATCTGTCTTGTTCCAAAAAAACACAAATAAACTCCCACTTGTCTTAAAACAAGTCCTGCAGACTCTAAACTATATCTACATGTTTCAAACTCTAACGTAGTGTCTTCAGGAACGGTCCGCGCCTTCCTCTAATGCTATTTTGTATAACCAATAGGCTCTTAATTCCCACCAGAATATACTAGTGCATACACCCTTATTCTCCTTAGATATTTGAGAAGATGCTTCATCAAGTAACTAAATGTTCTTCCTCTCTGACCTGGACGATAATCGACTAACTTATCTCAATCACAGCACGCATATCCTCGTCCGGCACATAACATGGCATACATGAGACTACCCACCGCTAAAAAGGTATCCTACCCATATCGCTCTTTCCAGCCACAAGAGTTTTTTGGTGATTGCTCCTCGAAAGATGAACTCCATGCCTGAAAGGTAAAGTTCCCTCTAGAATTTTCCATGTCAACCTAGCTAGAATTTTATCTATATATAAAAGCCTTTCAGATAATGCCACACCTTATTCTTCACCTCAGAGAAGCTTGATTCCGTGAATATAGTCAGTTTCTCAAATCTTCATATCAAATTGCTTTTGCAAACATCCACACTTGATAACACCTATGTCGCTTTCTTTCGACAGTAAAATGTCACTCCACGTAAAGGACTAGGAAAACTACTAGACTCTTGGATCCTTTTGTAAACATATGTCTTATCGTGACTTTTCTCAAAACCGTATAAAGTTATAGCTTGATCAAACCTAATGTTTCATGTTTTGGATGCTTGCTTTAGTCCATAAATGGACATTTGCAACTTACATGCCATGTGTTCTTGCCCTCTAGCTATGAACCCTTCTGGTTACTGCATGTAAATGTCTTCTTCTAAACTGCCATTTAAAATTGTTGTTTTGACATCCATCTGCCAAATCTCGTAATCTAGACTTGCAACTACAGCTAAAAGAATCCAGATGGATTTAAGCATGTCATCGGTGAAAGGTTTCTTCTATAATCTATCCCTCCTTTGTATAACCTTCCAATTCAATCTAGCTTCAAGGTTTCACCTTCCCATCTGGTCACCGTTTTTTTCTCTCAGAGATCCACTTACACCCTATAGGTTTTACCCTCGTGCCTCCACAGAGACCAGACCGAGGTGAAATACATAGACTCCATCTCACTAGCCCATGGCTTTGTCACCCCGTGCATCAACATCCTCCAAAGGTTTCTTTTGTAATTTACTGGATCCTCTGGCGTATCAATGGTTATAGCTTGTACATTAGCCCAACAAGAGATATCTCGATGGCTTGCGTGTCATTCTCCCACTACTAAGCTCCACTGCTGTTTCGTGGTTAATACGTAGAAGATCCTTCATCATTTTGAATTCTATTTTCGGGTTTTTTCTCGCTCCACTGTATATTCACCGTTGCTTCGCTTATCGGGTTCCACTCGTGCTTGTTCACTCAGTATATTTTCATCAGTTGAACAATACATTGGAAACAATGGCACAATAGGTTCAAATTGTGTGGTTTAGGCGATTCTGAGTTTGTGAGTCAAGCTCCTCGAGAATTACCTTACTTTGGCTTGAAATGCTTACATAGTCTTCCCCAAGAATTTTCAGGACAGTGCTCACTATAACTTTCTTCTCTGAGGAACTATAAAAAAAGTCCACATCTCGTTCCTTTAGGGTATCCAATAAACAAACATACTTCAGTACGAGAGTCCAAGTTATGTGGTTCCTTTCTCAAGACATGCGCCGCCGGAGCACCCCAGATACTAATATGGTTTAAACTAGGCTTGCGCCCGTTCCACAATTCAGTGGGTGTCTTAGAAACCGACTTATAAGGAATCAAGTTCAATAAGTATGTAGCAGTCTCTAAGGCATATCCCCAAAACTAGGTAGAGATGAATAACTACATCGATCTCACCATAGTCTAGGAGAGTTCTATTTCTTTTCTCTCGCAACTCCATTTTGCCGAGGTGTTCCAAGGGTCAAGCTGCTAAACTATCCCTCTGAAGTTATGCAAAACTTAAACCTCCAAATAGACTCACCGCCTGGGCCGTATAAGGCCGATACGACACCCACCGTCGCCTCACCTCATATTCGAAATTTATCAAAGCCTCAGACTTTGCATTAGGGTAAACAAAACCATATCTTGATTACTCATCCGTAAAGTGACAAAAATACTCATACCCACCTCCGGCTTGAACACGCATTGTCCGCATACATCGCATGCACCAATTCCAATGGTTGTCAAGACTTTAAATCCATACAAAACTTAGAATTCCATACAAGAATTCATAGTTCCATACCTTTTTACTCTTCCTTTCCTCTTCTCTTCTCTTCTTCTTCTCTTCCTCTTCCTCTTCTTCTTCTTCTCCCCTTCTCCTCTCTTCTTCTACGTTTTTGGTCCCTAAAAAATGAGAGACCAATTAACTTTATCCAACTTTTGAGTTAAGGCCATGTTTGGCCTTTGCATTTTTAACTTCTTTTCTCATTTTTGCATTTAGGTCCTTCCATTCTTTCTAATTTCTATTCCATATTTTCTCAAATTCCATAATGGCATATAAACTTATTTCATTTATGCCTCTTATATCCTCAAGTGGTAAATGACTAATTTAATTTTCGCTTCTCGTGACACTTCCGAGTCTATCGTTTTATTTCCAAAATTCCCATTTAATTTTTATTATACCCTAAAACATGTCCCAAACCGCTAGGGTATATTTCGGGTGTTACAATTCTCTCCGTTCTTATAAGAATCATCCCTGTGTTCATACTCTATCATTTGCATAGTAACTATGTCGAGTCCTTTTTTCATGCCTTACAAATGAGATTTTTATTTTTCTTTTCATTTGGCTCAGCTGGAGCATGACTCTCACTTCTGACAGATTCCAAAGAATCAGAAGTTGGTAACCCTTGTTCCTTGGGGTTAACACTTTCAACAGCTTCTTCAACTGGATTCGGAGGACAATCCATCTATACAAAACACAAGGACATCAACATCAGAGGCCAACACTTTTCTATACGTATGCATTTCTATCTTTTCTATCTTATACTCTATCTAGACTCTCGTATCTTATAATTTCTATCTAGAATAGCCTAAACACAGCTTCTCCGTAAACCGACTAAACCTTCGCTTCGATAATTAATTTGTCACACCCCGATTCCTGGTCCGACCCTAATGGCGGATCCGAACCGAGTTCGGGGCGCGAGACTATATAATCGGGACTCCTGCACACCTGCTCTTTCTCGAAAGCAAACTAGACTCAGTGAGTATACAAACAATTTCGTAATAATGTAAAACATTTACATATTACAAAGAACTACCACCTGAGTGGTGTCCATCAAAATCTATACATTATATGTTTAAGTCCCATTTACTTATACAAATACTTATACATGTACTAATGCCTAATACAAACATCAAAGATCGGGAAACAGTATTGAGACCTATCTCCGAGACGACCGCATCACAGCGAATGTCCCGGCCTTCGCTCTTCAAGCATCTGGCTAATTCCGATTGAACAATCTCGTGATAAGCTTTTACACTTAATGAACATATAAACAAAGGGACTCCACCAATAACAATAATCTACCGCCACAATCTTTTACATTTACTCTTCCTATGCATATAACGAATGGTTCTTATGTGACTTCTAACCCATCATATTACACAAGTGAGAGCCATTCTTTTCAAATTCCAATTATGATTATGTTCGGGATATCTATGTATTGCGTCTTTTATAAAGAATTATATCTTTATATGTATATGACAAGTCAAATCATATTCGGGAGCAAACTTATACATATATTAATGGTAAATCTGAATAGTTAAATACTAAATATATATAAGGTCAAATCAAAACTTACATATATACATAATCATATATGGACATTAGTCCATAGTGTACAGATCATAATGTATACATATACTGTGTTTATACACATTCGAATATATCCAAAAAATGTCAGATTTATCAGTTTATATCATAATCATATTCAGACTTATACATATTCATGTCAAGGCATCTGATTCGTCTCTTTTACATGTATCATGACTTTCTCGGGTTTTCAGGTCATGTCATTTACATAATTCTATCTACTTGTACCTTGTGACTTTTAACAGAATTCTTACATCTCCCATAGGAGTATAGAGCCTATACAGAGATACCAGATATACAAACACATAGCTGAGCGAATTCCTTTCTCTCATGTTCATTATTCAAATTTACATGGTTTATGTTCCATATTTTATTATACAAATTGGAACATATTCTATGCTGAAGGTACCCAGGTTCATAATCAGTTCATATCTCCCGAAGGACACATTTGTACTTATATCATAATCATATACTTATATGTGTACTGTCCCATTCGCTTACATATACTTATCAAATATCCTGTAGGAGTTATAAAGCATCTATGTGCAATGAGTGGTACCCTTAGGGTACTAAAGAAATTAGATCTCATCTCACTTTAACTTATACTTGTATTACGGAGCTTATTCTTGCATTTCGGATCTTATTCTTGTATTTTAGATCTTATACTTGTATTACAGAGCTTATTCTTGTATTTCGGATCTTATACTTGTGTTACAGAGCTTATACATATATTACCGATACGGAAGTACCAAGAAAATTTTACACAGATTTTACTTGTAAAAAGGGACCGTAGGTACTGGCAGAATGGTATACAGAGGTACCATAGGTAATACGTAGATTATATCAGACATGAACTTTATAATTGGTGACATGAATCCTATTCTTATTTCTGATTCGATACTTATATTACAAAGATTAAGATGTGCATGTTACATACCTGGTCTTATTCATGTATCTTTTCATCTATAGTCGCTTACCTAGGACCGGAACCATGAATGAGATGGACATAAGACACCAAGAACCCGAAGGTATCGTACAAGATCGAACGAATACGCGGCTCGCCCACGCAATGCAAGTGTCGCAAAGACTAGTAGGAGTGCCGATGCAATCGATCGAACGCGTCTCGCCTAATGCAATGTAAGCGTCGCAACACCAGCGTGGCGCTGGCACTGGACAAACGTGGCTCTGCCTCTAATGCGGCGCCATAGCACTCCAGCAGAGCGCCAAGCACCGATCGAACGTGCCGCCCACATAACGGCGTCGTAGCATCAGCAGGGAGGCTGGCACCGATCGTAACGCTCCACTATTCATTCTTCGGGCCTAGGTAGTCATACATTGGTATGCCTCTGTAACCTCATATCTTAATCACATTCTGTGTTCATGACATATCGCCTTTCATGTTCATGTTCATGTTTCAGTTCGTTTTCATATTTCTTATCATGTCATCTACTTGTAACATCTTATATCTTGTTAGCTTATATCTTCATGTACTTTATCGACCATCCCATTCCGTAGAGGCCGCAACGTAGACTCTTCCTTTGATACCCATAGGTACTTTTCTTATCTATGTTTCTTTACATATCAAATCTACTTATATTGCTATTTCTTGTTCATATCTACATCCTTTCTTACTATGTATTCCAATTAACTTTAACCAAGAGATTAGTACACTTGGTACAACAATTAAATTTTCAGACAAGATGTGGGCATCAAATGCCATTAAATGGAATATGGTTAGATTCTAGACTCAATTATCTTTCCATAGAGTCCAAGAATACCCATAATGGAGTCCTAACGAAAAGAGCAGGTAAGTTGCAAGTCAGAAGAAAATCAGCTACTTGTAGCACTTGCAGCAGCAGAAGCTACTGTCTTTGTTGTCATTTCGGGGTCTTAACTCATATTTGTCACCGGTTCTTGTACCCTTTGAAGCTATAGTGCTAAAGGTTCTTCCAACTTGAATCACCCAAATCGAGCACCGAAACTCAAGTTATGTCCTAAACAACCGGGACTACTCTATGTTCAAAACTGAACCAGAAATTGGCTTGAACATATCCCCACTTTGAGTGAATTTTCGACCACATGTAGTCGACTCAAGGTGCCTATCAGGTGTTTTTGTTCTCCTTGAAGTCTCGCTTAATTAGCCACTTGAATAACTCAAACGATAAGAAATGAGCAAGTTATGGCAAAAATACTAACACTGGTCCAAACAGTTAGGGTACTTAGTAATTAATGGATAGATTCAGGTACCGTAATTACTCGTTTGTACCGGTACCACCCCTCGAAATTCCACTGTGGTTTTTCGATTTCAGATGCCACCCAATTCAACTCCATAATCTATATACACATCAAAACCCCTCCAAATTCATCTTGTAACCTCTATTCTACTCAAATCATCTTTCATTTCATATCTTTCTTCAAAAACCTATCATGAATGCCTCCCAAAACAACTCTAAAATGGGTCATAACCCATACATAAACCAAATATAAGGATTCATTAGGGTTTGTTCTAAACCCTAACTCAATTACTTGCTATTAAACCATGAATCCAACCTCAAAGGGAGGATTTCATACTCATCTTGTACCATTTAGGGTTTTACCAACCCTTCTTTCAAGAAATTTAGGATTATGATGAAATCCTAACAAAACCCTAGGTTTGGGGACAAGTTACTAACCATACAATTGCATGGAAATCCATACAAAACTTTAGAATTCCATACAAGAATTCATAGTTCCATACTTTTTTGCTCTTCCTTTCCTCTTCTCTTCTCTTCTTCTTCTCTTCCTCTTCCTCTTCTTCTTCTTCTCCCCTTCTCCTCTCTTCTTCTACGTTTTTGGTCCCTCAAAATAGAGACTGATCGCTTTATCCAACTTTTGAGTTAAGGCCATGTTTGGCCTTTGCATTTCCTTTTCATTTTGCATTTGGGTCCTTCCATTCTTTCTAATTTCTATTCCATATTTTCTCGAATTCCATAATGGCATATAAACTTATTGTTATGCCTCTCATGTCCTCAGTGGTAAATGACTAATTTACCCTTTGCTCGTATTAATTTTAAGATTATGCGTTTTATTTCGAAAATTCCGTTTAACTTTTATTATACTAAACATGTCAGAAAGCGCTAGGGTATATTTAGAGTGTTACAAAGTCAGGTCCCCGAAAAATTAGAGTCACTTAGGACTACTTATCCCGATCTTCTTAGATAGAACATACTAGATATCTGACTTTCATTTGATCATTGTTCATATGGCCCATAATAATATTAGTGAAACCTCGTTGGGAGGTTAATAAAATTATCGTGGTTTTTGAATCCTTGTTTAATTTTAAAATTCTCTTAATCTCTAAGAGTTGTTGGTGGTGGACCGGTCAATCTAATTAAGATTTTAAAATTATTTAGGTCCAATCAAATAAAACCCGATCATGATTGTCAGGTGGGGCTTCATGACCATTTTATTATTTGGACCCAAAAAAAATTAAAGGATTTTTCATAATTATATTTATCTAGATTTTAAAAAACAAAATTTAATTATGCACATGTATATCATTGATGCAAGATAATATGGCACCACCTAAGTATATGTCATGTTATTACAACTAAAGCATATTTACCAAATATAATTTAATCACATCCATGAATAAAAAAATTAATATGAGTTAGAAAAAAGAGCCCCAATCCTTGGTTTCTAAGAAGAAAAAGGAAAAAAAATCACAAGCCCTGATAACACTTGAGTACTTGTAATTAATCGATCCGGCTTTAGTCCAACACGGCCATTTGGGTTCAATATACCTAAGCTTGGAGGCCCAAAATTGAAGAGATTTGAGTTAAAACCCAAAACTCTAAACATACAACATGAAACCTAGCGAAGTAAAGTCATCGTTCGTGTCTTTGCCACCCGAGCGGAGCCACCATAGAGAGCGCGATACGGAGGAGGAAATGCGCAAATCCGGTGGCCAAAACCTCTCCGCACTCTCACACACGACCCAGTGGAGGTCGTGAAGCCTGGCGCGCGGCAGCATTGGGGGTGCATGGGGGCCCGTTCGGCGGTGGTTCGACCTGAAATTTGTCCGACGGCGTCGTCTCTTCGTGCTTCCTTGGTGGCAGTTTTGTCATTTGGATGTCACCTTGGCCTCCCACCCGACACGCAAGCAGTCGCATGTGAGTGTTCTCCCGGGTTCTTCATCTTCTTCGCTTCTATTCTTCATTAGTCTTGAAATTTTACAAAAAATAATCCTATACCTAATAAAATGGTGTGTGCAAAGAATTCTAGATGATTGAGAAAATAAATCAGAAGAAACTTTAATCTATGATTAGCCCCCTTGTTACAATGATGAAATAAGAAAACTCTACCATGGATTGAAGGGCAAACCTAATTATTCGATAACCATCCATGAACAAAAATCATATTAAACATGAACATGAATCAACAAATATAGAAAACCTAGGTGCCGTATTAAATCAAACACCAAAATACATGAAATTGTTTAGATCAAATTGAAAATTTAACCACGAAGAGCTCACATTTTAATTATAGGAATGTCGGTGAGCTAGAATCATCATGTGATTTAGAATATTCAATTTAATTACTAAACTAATATAACCCGGTCGGTCGTACCTTGTGGATTTGTAGAGAAGTATGCACCGCAAGAGCGCGAGATCCTCAGAGCTATCCTCCGAAGTGATGGAGCAGCATGTGGCGCTTGAATCACTAAGAAAGGATTTCTTTTTCTCTGCCTATTCTCTATATTTAATTCAGACTTCCCATTTAGTGTTGTATGAACTTTCTCTATTTATAAATCTGTGCTATAATACTTAATAGTAATTTGGGCTCGCGCGCCAGGGCCAGTCATGTGTGAACCCATTTAGTATTTTAAACAACTTGGACTTGCTTGTATAGCAAAAATCCAACATTCTACATATTTAAAAATTTGCCTTCAATCTTCTTTCTATCAATACATTGTCTAAAGATACTAGCTGCTCCATTTTTTTTTCTTCCTTCCACTCATGTTTTTTAGGATTATAACTTAAGAAAGATGATTGGAACTATTAGAGAGATAAATGGGCTTTATTGCTTTGATGAAATCATTTTAACTAATAAAAAGGCTCATGGTTTAAATTGTACAAGTTCAAACTCAGTCTATGTAGTTATGTTATGGCATAAGAGATTGAGGCATCCTAGTTTTTCTATCAAACATTTGTTTCCCAAATTGTTTAAAGGAATTGATTGTTCAAAATTTCATTGTAAGGCTTGTCATTTGCTAAAGATCATCTTGTTTCATTCTCAATAAAACTCTACTTTGATTTTAAATCATTTTACTTGTTTTATAGTGATTATTTAGGGCCTATCTAAGGTTAACACACTTTCTGCCAAAAAATGGTTAACGACTTTTATCAATGACCACACAAAGATATGTTCAAGGTTAAAAATATCAATTTTGAGATATATCGGTACTTGGATTTCACGGATATATCGGTGGATATTTTTACATGAATATTGATATATCAAAAATTAACAAAAATACTTCGAAATTCATGGAAATACTTTATAAAAGTGTAAAAATTATATTAATAATCAAATATACACATTGATATTACATTACAATGGTCTTTTAAAACAAAAATGAAGATCAATGTGGCTCCATTACAACATTTGACATTGGGATCCCATCTTGTTGAAGACAATACTCATACTAAGACATGGTGTTTTGATAATATTGATTATAAGATCGAACATGCCATGTATAAATGTCTTAACTTCTACCCACAAGCTCTCCATGGATAGGAAATGCGGGGTTCACCCACATGCTCGTTTGAAATCCTTATTGCATTTGATATGGAATGTGGAATAGAATTTTTTTCAGCATAAGGATAGTTTATCATTCCATATTCTTCATCAATAGAAGCCAAAGGATTTGAAGAATGTTAACCATAACTCATTGTGTAAGAAGGAAAAATGTTGGCGTCATTGGATGAATCACTGCATTGAGTGTCAATGCTCATGGATTCAAAACTAGCCGAAAACGAATCCTCATTATGTTGTGCCATCCTTCTTTATCGACCTCTATATGGCTTTCCAATGGCTACAATACCTAGACCAACTGTCCTAGACCCGTGGTCTTCATCATGTGTAACATGTGTGAAATCATCTTCACCAGTGAATGGACTCAATGGATATTCACTTTGTTTTCGATCTGCATTATCCCCACCATCATTTCCAGTATCACTACCATCATTAGTCCCCTCTCCTCTTGAGCCATCATAGGTTATAGTAAAAGTACCAGCAAAACTAGGTCTACTACTATGTTCAACACTTAAATCAAAAGAGGGTGGAGAAGTGACAACGAGTTGAAATGAGTCTCTAGTGTCTTGATTGAAACTTTCACTATGAACTTCTTCAAATAAAACCTGTTCGAACATGTACAGCAATTCGTGAATAAGGATTTCCATTTTCATCATCTAAATTGAGAGGTCTAACCCATTGGAATAATTGATTATCCTCTTCTTCACCAAATTCGACTGAAATGTTGAGTAAATCAAGGTAATCCTTTTAAACAACTTTATCGGTCTCTGCTTGCATGTCACATATCTTTAGTTTCATGTTGTAGTAACAAAAAACTAATTGTTGGAGCCAAGGGTAAGCAAGCAGATTTCTTTGTTTTGTATGGATTAAAGCAAATGTGCTCTTATTTCTCTCACATGCTGAAGATGATGTTGTTTGGGAAAGAACCTTAAGGGCCAAATTCCTCAATGTGAGTACGTGCTTTCCATACATAAACCACCATTCAACTACAATAAAAATTACTACCATCCAAAATCTAATAATAACATGGTAATGGACTTTACTTTTAAAATTTTAATGAGAAATAACACTCACCGGGAACCATTAAATCTCTTGCTACTATTGCTACTCGATCACCGAATCCCCTTTTCTCATCTTAGAACATTATAAGCTATGAATTCAAAGTGAACTTGTCAAATCAATATATGTGTAAGTGTAACCAAATAAATTGAATCAATTAATTAGAAATATAACCTATTGATGTACCTCATTTCCAAAATTACCAAGGCCTATTGTAGTAGAAGATAATTTTGCAAATACTTCATGAATAGCTTGGAGTATCTCAGGGTCACTACTAACTCCAGGTCTATATTGAAATCTTGGATAAAGATAATATGCTACAAAAGTGATTTAGAATTAGTATGTAATAAAAGGAAAATAATATGCTTTAAATGTGATTATGATATTGCTTAGTTACCTGTTGCATGAAGAGGATGTTTGAAGGCTTTATCCCAATGATCTGTGATGATTTTTTTTACCCAATCTTTAGCTTTGAGTTCATGTAAATTTTGCTTCATTACTCGAATCAACTCATACAAAAATGACATTGTTGGGATGACTTCGGAATCAATAATATAAAGAACTATATATAGTTCCTCATAGATTGACACAAGGTTAGAGACCTTCTCCCAATATGCATGATTAAACATGAGTCCTTCAACATCATGTCCAATGGTCGTCTGACTAAGCTTGTGAGAAGTCCATTCATCACTAATAAAGATCTTCTTCAAATCAACCCTCTTTTTTAGAAGACTTTCTAAGCGATGTATTGAAACATACCTTAAATTGCACAAATGTTGTATTGAATGAAGACTTGAACACCAAGAATTGATATAAAAAATTCTTCAACACCAAGAGTCCAAGACTTGCATAAATCAAGAATTGTTTGAGAAAGAACAACAAGAATGGAAGAGTTTGATATGAAAAAAAAAAAGTTATTTTAGGGCTATTTATAGAATTTTTGGAGTCAAACTAGCCGTTTTTTGGTCAAAAAGTCATTAAAAATGAATTCTGGCTATTGGATTTGATTTTGGATCAAATTTGACTGTTAGATCTTGATCTAACCATTATAAATCATTTATGGCTATTGGATCAAGTCACTTATTCAAAATCCACCATCATATCAAATCTGACCGTTGGAACCTCAAGAAATTGCCAAATTGAATCCTGACCATTGGATTAACACGAACTCAAGTCTAGCCGTCAGATCTTGCAAGTAGCCATTGGAGCTTTTTCAAAAAGCTGACAAAATCTCAGCCATTGGATCAAAAAGCATCAAACGTCCACAAGTCATCGATATATTTTCTATCTTTCACCGATTTTTCCATGATATATCAGCAATATTTTCCGAAATGTCGTCGATAATGCACAAACTGGAGCAGCGGCACACGCTTCATTCCACGCGCTAAATTCAGTCGACAATATCGTCGATATATCGCTGTCTGATCGATATATCGCCGATATGGACCGATTTTATCCAATTTTTCCCCCAACCGACTATCGTTGACCAATATCGTGTTGGGATGGACCGACACTTGAAATATCAACGATATATCATTGATATTTCGCGACATTTTAAACACTAGATATGTTGGGTTAATGTGTAGGAAAGGAAATCAAAGGTTGAAAAAAGATTTAAAGAATTTTTCCTGAGGATTAAGAATTAATTTCAAACCAAATTTGACATTCTAAGATCATATAATGGGACTAGATACTTTAATAAATATTTAAGAGCATTTATGATCGAAAGATTTGTTATCCATCAATCAAGTTGTTGTGACATTTATGATTGAAAAAAATTCTATTTTGAGAGCAAAAAATAGACATCCTCTTAAGGTAGCTAGAGTCATCATGTTTTCTAAAAATATACATAAATATTTTTAGGAAAACCTCTTTTCAATGCTTGTTACCTGGTAAATATAATGAATCTTGAGTTGTAAAATATGAAACACCTTTACAAATTTTGAAATTTTGTTTTTCTACATTTCAAATAACTACGGATCTTCCTTTAAAAAAAATTTATTGTGTTTGTTTTGTGTATATACCAAATGTTTTTCAATCAAAGTTGGATCCAAAAGCTAAAAAATATGTGTTTCTTAGTTATGCTTCTATTAAAAAAAGGGCTGAAAAACTTTAATCCGGTTACAAATAGATTTTTTGGGAGTATGATTATGCACTTTGTTGAGGACCAACCTTTCTTTCAAAAAAATTCTCTTCAAGGGGAGAACATAACAAAGGAAGATAATTTTTGGGAAACTTTACCCCTTCTAGAGGAATCTATACTTGTAATTAATTCTGATAAACAGGTTTCAGAAACAATTGTTGCAAGAGTGAAACCTAGTGATAGTATTCTTAATCTAAACTTACTAGATACTACGTTATTAGAGACAAGGAGAGAATTACTTCAAACATATTGTAATCCTTGTTTTGAGCTATAGTTTTATACCAGGAAGAGGTTTCACAAACGTACTACTTTTCTAGTTGTTACTCTAGTAGAAGTCCTAATCTAATTTGCTAAGTAAAGGTCCTATAACTCAGAATAATCCTTCATCTACTCCTATTCCTTTCAATCTAACGATGTGCTTAACCTATCCTCTTCAAATCTTGATTTTCCAATTGCATTAAAAAAAGGTACCCGAGCTTGCAAAAAACACCCCATTGCAAAATAATTGTCATATGAAAAATGATCACATATTCATAAGGCATTTATGTTTATGATTTCTAATTTGTATGTGCCAAACACTGTTCAAGAAGCATTAGATGATTCAAATTGGAGATTAGTTGTGATGGAAATGATGAATGCTCTTAAGAAAATAACACATGGAGTATTATTGATCTTCCCCGAGACAAGAAAACAGTCTAGTACAAATGGATGTTTATAGTGATGTTCAAAGCTAATAGAAGTATAGAGAGATACAAAGGGAGACTTGTAACAAAAGGATCCACCTAAAATCCTGGTATAGACTACCAAGAGACTTTTGCTCTTGTTGCTGAGATTAACTCTATAAAAATACTTCTTTCTCTTGCAATTAATTTTAATTGGTCACTTTGTCATTTTGATATCAGAAATGTCCTCTTGAATGGAGATCTACAAGAAGAAGTATATATGGAATTTCCTAACGAATTTCAATAAATTCTTTGAAGTGGCAAAGTTTGCATGTTAAGAAAATTCCTTTATGGGATAAAGCAATCACCAAAAGCTTGGTTTGAACAATTTGGTAATGTGGTAAGGAGTCACAACCTCTCACAAAGTCAAGCTAATCATACTTTGTTTTTCAAGCCCTCCACCAAAGGTGTTGATAGTGTATGTAGATGATATTATCATGATCAGGGACAATTTGTTTGAGATCAATACGTTGAAGAATAAGCTTAAGGTTGAATGTGACAACAAGAACCTGGGAAAGCTTTTGGCATTTTCGACGTAATTCTGTAAGTTCCAAGGAGGGAATCTTATCAACCAGCTATAAATACATTCGACGGCTCAAGGAGACAAGAATGGCAGGTTGTAAAGCTATAGAAACTCCAATGGATGCTAAAAGCAACTATATCAAATGAGGTGGTGGATCAAGAACGTTATCAAGGATTGGTTGGAATACTAATCTACTTGTTGCACGCGATACCTAATATAACCTTTGCAGTAAGTGTAGTTAGTCAATTTATGCATTTACTTGGATGTACTCACTTTGAAGTCAAGTTTAAGATTTTGAGATATTTGAAAGAAACTCTAAGAAAATGACTCTTGTTAAAAAAGAGAGGTCTTCTCCTAGACAAAGCTTACACAATTGTAGATTGGGTGACAAACCCCCTTCCTATTGACAGGGAATCTGCCGGCAACTCCACAGTAACATCCCAGCCAAGCTCGCTCGACTGACAAGTTACCATGAAGCTAAGCTATTAAAACTGCCGAAACTGTCTTTGGAAAACATGGGTTATAAAAATTTTCACTTTTCTATCAAAATCACAACTTTAGATTTAACGAAAATCCGATTAAAGATAAAGGTTGCACTGATCGTCCCAATACGTAAAATCACCCCAGATATAAAAAATACACTCCCCAATATTTTCCAAAAATCCAACTATTAACCATAAAGGACCTCTGGTCCTCATCAAAATATAAGCATAAGAATCAATCCAATATAAATTCATCTAACCCCGTTTTCTCAAAACCATGCATGCATATTTTACAAAAGATATTTACATATACAAAATGTCACATTTTAACTTTTACTACGTTTACATTACACATTATCTTATATATAAATACAACACAGCGTCTAAGACTGAGGATCTTAGAAAGGTATTTCGACTTCGACACCTGTACCTGGAAAATTATTTAAAAACAGAAAACTGTGAGCCAAACAGGCTCAATGAATACTATAAGTTCTAAATGTTGTTGTATGTTGTATGTACCTCCCTATATGAAAATCTGTACATAAATGGTTGTAAAACTGTTTATGATAAAACCGAGTTTTTGCTATGAAAACCATTTCTCAAACTATTTCGTCGCCGAAAAACTGTCAAGAGGTTAATATCTAAAAGTGCTATACTATAAATCAAGTACCAACCACTATGGCCCATTTCTGAAATAATTCCTAGACATGATGCCACTCCGAACCCTGGACCTAGCACGTAGTGAACCTCTAACACTACCTGGCCTAATATGGTCCAGAACACTAAGGATCTCTATAAACATAATAGAACCCTGGAACTGTAAATGCCCGACGATGGAACTCTAACCAACACCTTATCACCATGTACTATGTCAGCCGCTTAACTATCTATATACCTGAACAAAAGGGCGACTCACTATATAAATATATACTATATCTAACCCCCACCAATGACAGCAATATAGTTAGTCATAATGTCTCATAACCCCACATGCACAATCCGAGATACATCCGACCTGAACCGAAGCCAGGCCATCTAGGGATTTTGCTAAATCAGGCCAAACTATTTGGCACAAATCGAAATTTTCAATATATAACAAGTGGGAGGTAAAAACAATGCTACTAATTACATTATATTTTTCAAAGCACTTTACAATCTTGTAAATTAAACACTGCCAAACGACAGCATCACCTTTTCACTAATTTCTTTTCAATTCTTGTCAAGCACGCTAGATTATCGCCGATGCTCCAATCGCCTACACAATCCATACAAATTACTAAAATGCCTCGGGCCCAACGCTTAACCATAAACATACAGCAAGGTTTCTAAAGTGACTATATCGAAACGAACTTCGATTCTAATAAAATTTTACATGCTACTCACATTCGATATGGACATCGATAATATGAGGTGAAATTGACCAAAATGCCCTCACATTAATGCCCGATAAAAATATCCGTTTTAGCAACTTTTTCAAAACGACCCTATGCTATTCGATGTATTAAACCACACACGTCAGCACAACCACGCAATTCGCACACTTGGTGCTACAATTAAATTTTTTCAGAAATTATGTGGGTACCAAATGCTATTGGATGTGCACAGGTTAGGATTCTAGACTCAAGGGACTTTCCACAGTCTAAAACACCCAAAAATATTTGTGAAAATTATGTCTGAACTGTTCGAATAAAATCCTAAAATTTCAACCCGAACTGTCCGAAAATAGTCCCGAAATTCAACCCGAACTGTCCGAACACAATCCTGAAAATTCCTAAAAATTCATAAACTCAGTCCAAAAATTTTGGGACTGAAGTTTACAACCTTTCACGGCCTCTAAGAAAATTTCAAGCTATTACATAGCATTTAGGTTAAAAATAACTCAAGTAGGAAAATTCCCTACCTCTTGGAGTTTGACAAAATGCTAAGCTTTTGGTACCTACGTAGTAGCCTCAGTCGCAGACCAACTTTACTTCGCTTCGACAAAATCTACGATCCAATTTTCGTAGATCTAAGAAAGAAAGAAAGAGAAGAAAAAAAAATTAAAAATTCCTCTCACCTCAAGCTCATCTCTGTCCGTCGGACATCCCCTTTTGATTTTATCATTTTTTTTTTTATATTCTTATGATTATTATTATTATTATTATTTGGATAAATGATTTCTATTGCCTCATTCGGGTCCGTTTCTTCCCCGAAACAATTTATTTATTTTTAGTTCACTTTATTGTAAATGAACTTAGTTCAAGTCATTTCCTGACTTCCGAGATTTTTGTAAAAATCTCGTCCCTGGAGTCACTGGCAACTTATCACCCAAAAAATTGTAAAATATTCTGACTGTCTCTGAATTCGACGAAATTTTTCTAGGTCACTAGATTTCGCGAGACGAATTTAACGGCGTAGTCCGTTTTGTCATCCAATATCTAGAGAATTTTCTAGGCTTCCCTGAACTATTCTGGCAATTTATTATCATTTTTCCATTTTTGAAATTTTCTAATTTTTTTTCCATAATTTATACTTTCACCCCTCCAGTTTCTTTAATTGCAAAAGTGCCACAATTCTTTGAAAACTTTACAATTTCACCCTTTAAAACAACTTTCAAAAATTCTATTATGGCACTAAAATAATTAAGGAAGCCCTTGGTACACCTACATGACCTTAGGATTACACGTGTCGTACCACCTATCGAGAAAAGGGGCGTTACATTGGGTAGGTAATATAAATGATAAAATCAGGTTTTTACACTCTAATAGGAGAGGATTTGATCACCTGGAGGAGCAAAAAACAGTATTGTGGTAAGGAATAGTGCAAAGGTAGAATTCTGCTCTATTGGACATGGTTTTTGTGAAGTGTTATGGATCAAAAGACTCTTAGAAGAGTTGAAGGTTCCGGCACCAACACTTATTAAAAGTCTATTATGACAACAAGGTAGCTATTTCCACAGCTCACAATCTAGTTCCACATGATAGAATGTAGAAGTGCAAACAAAAATCATCAAGGAGAAGATAGACAATAATGTGATATGCATGTCCTATATACCCAACCCAAGCCAAGTAGCAAACATTCTCACCAAAGGACTTCCTAGGTTGCAATATGAGAACGTAGTTAGCAAGCTTGTCTTGAGTGATATATTCATGTCAGCTTGAGGGGAGTGTTGGAATATTTCCTAGGAATTTTGTAATAATGTATTATATTTGATTATGTGCTATTTTAGGTAGCTGAGAGATTTGTGAGTTGTACATATATTTTAGGAATCAACATTTTTGTTTTTTCCTTCAATTAAGGAGATTAGTGACCTGACTTGTATCCTAGAGAGATCTATAAATTCTTACGTATAGAAGCATACAAATATATACCCTATTCTTCAAAAAAATTTCCATTTCTCTACTTTATATATGTTAGTGATGTGCCCTAAGGAAATGGTATAATTGTCATTACTTTCATATTTCAATAATAAAATGGAATTTTCATTATCATCTTATGTTTATAATTTGATAATTCATTCCATGAATAGTTGATTCCACTCATGGTCATCAAGTTCATGACTTGATAGTAGAACCCTAGGTTTGACATGGAATACTAGTCTAAATTGTCTCTGGTTTCTCATTATTGATGAAACAATAATGAATTAAGACTAGTATGGAATGTGACTGATGATCATGTTCTGATATTAAGTCAACTCATAAGTACATGTTGGTGAACATTGTACTGGACCGACCCACTATGAGAATACTATATGGATTACAAGTCATTAGTAATTCTCATCATAGTGATGTCTTTTTTTGTAAAAACCCGAAATAAAGCAAAACGATAGACTATCGTCATAGTATAGACGTAAACCTAGAAAATTCTCTAGATCTCGAATGAAGACGCGGATTACGCCATTGAGTTTGTCTCCCAGCTCCATTGGCCAATGAATTTCATTGAATTCGAGACAAATTCGAATTTCACATATTGAGGCGAACGGACAAACACCGAAAGTGACATTTGGCATGAGAGGGTGATGCCATGTGTCACTAGGGTGAAGGAAACTTGGCACATGGGTGGAAGCCAAGTGTCATGCCACCCTCATGCATGAACATGATAGTGGGTGAACTTGAGGCATGGAAAACACATGGCCTAGTAATGGCCATGTGTCAAACCAATTTTGAAGGAGGTGTCCTACACCAAACCAATTGAGTTTGGTGGTGTGAAGGGAAAATCTGTTCGGTAGAGTAGAGGTGGAATAGAGAAGAGAAAAAGGAAAGAAAGAAAGAAAGAAAGAAAGAAAGAAAGAAGAAAAAGAAAATGAGGTAGGGTTCTTATCCTACTTGGGATATCCTTGTCTAGGGGCCATTCAATTGTCATGAGCTTAGCCCAACATTGGGGCTGGAAGGTCTGTAAACAATGACCAAACTATGTGAGTTTCTGGGTCCATTTGGTTCCAGAAAACTCAGCTTTGGAGCAGGTTGAACCTAGTGGAAAATGTGTATGGTGCTGGATTTTATGGGCCACGGTTTTTCTGGTTAGAAAACTGGAAAAAATCCAGTTGCATGTCCTATTCTTAGTTGATAACGTGTTACATTTGTATGAAAAATGGTAGTGATTGCATGCTGTTTTTTTGAGCTGAAAATCTGGAAAAAAATTCCAGTTTGCATGACTTAGATTCTTGTCTCAATAACATGTAGTTTTGTGAGAACATTGTTGGAAAATGCATGTTGTTTTCTGGTTAGAAAACTGGAAAGAAAATCCAGTTTGCATGTTTATTTTTCTTAGTTGGTAGCATTCAATTTTTGGTGTGAAAAATGGTAATGAAACATGCTGTTTTTCCAGTTAGAAAAATGGACAGAAAATCCAGTTTGCATGTTTACTTTCTTAGTTGATAACATGCAGTTTTTGTGTCAAAACAGAGTTGGTAATGCATGTTGTTCCCTGAGTTGGAAATCTGAAAAAAAAAAATTCTAGTTTGCATGATTTATTTCTTAGCTGAATAACATGCAGTTTGTGAGGATGATATTGATGCATGCATGCATGCATGCATGCAAATAAATAAATACCATGCAATAGCTTTACATCTCACGTGCATGGGGACATCGCACATATCGGGTGTGAATGCACAGCATGGCTTTGAACAAGCGGCTTTTCTGGGAAGGTTGTCCACCATGTTTATCGGAGTCTGTCCAAATGAAAATATATCAAAGGGTTGTCCATAGTATTATCAGAGTCTGTCCAAATGAAAAATATCGGAGGGTGGTTCAACATTATATCGGAGTCTGTCCAACAAACCTTCATGAGGACTAAAACAAAAACCTTTTATTTTAGAAAAAAAATTTCATACATGGAAAAATGCATGTGTGAGGGAGTCGGTGAGGACTTGAGGCATGGGGCATGGCATGGGACATTCATGTAGAAATCCTATGTATTTTACTTGAATGTGTGTGAAATTACGAATATGGCATTCCATGTGCACTTAGGTGGGGAGTAGCCCTCGTGGGAGATTTTCTCTGTTGGGCTTTGCTCACCCTGTCCTGGGAAAACCAATTTTTTTCAAATACTGGAGGTACAACAAGCGATGAGGGTCACCAGTGACCTCAGTTGCGAAGAAAAAGGCTTTAAATGCCTTGTTTTGTATTTTGTAAAATTTTGCGTAGAGAGACCCATTTTCTGTAATTTTTCGAGTTTCATGAAGTCCTTGTAGTCAAAGGACTAAGTTATGTTAATACATGTTGTATGGAAATAAAATGAAAAAGGAGGGGAAAAAAAAAGGAAGAAACTAGGAATGTAGGGGACCAAAATGGGCTTACAAAAGTGAGCCCTGGGTTTTGGGGCGTCACATTTTTTTTGTCCTTCAATCTAATACCACCATGGGTCCCTACATGAGGAGTTTTATGTTTTGACATAGTTCAACATCATCTATAATAGGGTGGTAATACAGACTATAGTTTGACATAGAATAAATTATGCACAGGGACGTGAGCGGATAAAAGTGTTACTGAAGTGCTCTAAAGGCAATCACCTTTAGCACTTATTATACGTTTTTCATTATTATGAATAAAAGGTATCTTCATTGATTTGATATTCATACTATGAATTGATGGTGATCTTTAATCAATTAATGAAGTCTATGATACATAACATAGCATGAAGGAAATCATGATGAGACATGATAATAAGATTCCTATCATGTACAATTATGTTAGTATCTAAATTATCCCTAGTCATAGAATCAACGAGACTGGACATTATTGATCTAGATAGACTAGCACATGTTATACTTCTTGATTGGGTCAAGCAGTGGATCTTATAAATTGTAGTCATGAATTGAGTAGGGTTAACATGTGGATGCTTGTTAGGAGTAGCTAAGTATATCGGAGACTTGCTATGAGACAATCATATGGATTATCTATTTACAGTGGAAATGTCATGAAGAGTGTTTTCAGTGGCATGAATGATGAGTAATGAGTTATAGGACAAGAACTATATCACTTGGGCTAGATGTGGTGATTCATGCCCCAATAGGGTATTAATCAAAAAAATTTATAATCTAATACCTCATACTAGCGTAGCATAGCTACTATAGTATAGTGGTTCTAGGATCGTCCACAAAGATGGGTTTTCTTCATGGAAATGACTTACAATGAGGCTTATACTGGTGATTTCATTTTGGATATCAGGGTCGTGATAAAAGAGTTGGTTTTGATGATTAAAACTGAAAATAAAATGGATAAAAATATGGAAAGAAGTCCTTTGAAGTATCAGGTCACTAAGCTTAGGTTCCTTAGGCAAATGAGGGTTTTTCCGGGTCTTTTCCTCGCATTGGGGAGGATAACATATAGTTATCTCCCAAATCTGTTCTTCATTTAGCTATAAAAACTAACCCTTATTAAATATCCTTGAAAAATGGCATTAACTGCCCATTAATGGTCTCTCGCACAAGAAAAACATACTTTCGACTTCACCTTCCAATGGCTCATAAGTGATAACTAACGAACATCACTGGATCTAGCATTAAGTATCCAATGAGCCTTGAAAGCTTACCAAATATCAACCATTCATGGTGAATCGAAGGGATTGAAACCTAGAGTTGAAGGAAAGAACATTAATAACAGTGAATACCTGCTTTAAAAACATGAAAACCCTTGGTTTGCCACAGGTTCCCTTACCCAGTGTCCCTTTACTTCAAGGAGGGAGGAGATATAGCCACTCATTCTCTGAGAAATCATCCTCAGAGGGTGTTTGGCTAGTGATAAAAGAAAAGAGAAAATAAAAGAAAATGAAAGAAAACGAGAGCTTCTTGAAACAAGCTTCCCAAAAACCAAACTTTGATAAAATGAAAAAACTAATTAGAAAGTCTTCTCAAGGCCTTACATAACACCAAGTCAATACAAATTACCAAAATATACAAAATAAAACACTATTACTCGGGGAGAAATTGGGAAGAACTCAAAAAGTCAAATGTGGCAGACATTTTCACAGGGGTTGCGAAAATTCGCAACCCTTGCGAATTTGGCAAGGTTGCTTCATGGTTCTTCTCGCTTTACGCTTTCTAGCTTCAAGCTCAACTGCAACTATGCTCTTCATGCTTTTGAGCTCAATTCTACCTTTGAGATATATAGCCTTTGAAAACAACAAAACTTACCCAAAAATTGATTAGTAGCCTTGCTAGGTCCTTAACATGTCAATTGGGTCAATTAGGGTGATTACTACACAAAAAGTGCTCAAAACATTGAGTGTTAAGGGTATGAAACAACACTATTTGGGTAGTAATCATGTGGCGTAGCCAATCTAACAGGAGATACACATTGTCCATGATCTAAACCGAGTGGGGTATCGGATGGTGAAAGGGCAAATTACGTAGTAAATGTCAATGGAAGGGTTTGCAGTTAGACCACTAACTCTCCAGTCAATTGGGGGTCATGATGTGTTACTAGATACCACTAATGACTTGCTTGGATTCAAGAGTTGAATCAAGGGGCCAACATTACCGGGAACCTAATAGGTCACATAATTAAAAGGTGGGGAGCTAATATAAAATGGGTTTGGATGTGATCTAAACACAAGGGAATTATTCTATGAAATGGAATGTCATGGGATTAGTGGAATCCCGGGTACAAAAGGGCTCATTGAGAAGTTAAAGGAGGCTTGGGCTTTTTCATAGGCTTAAGGCCCATGAGGATACACGCCACAATGCAAAGAGATGCATGTAGCCTATTATCTCTTAAGTGAGGGCCCTTTTGGACATTTCATGGGCTAGGGTTCTTCTATATAAAGGTGTTTATAGAGAAACACTAACCCTAACCTAAGGAAACCTACATTCTCTGTTCTTGAGAAAGAGTGTGTTCTTAGATAATAACAGCCCCCTTTTGGAGAGATTTAAGTGTCAAATCTGCTTCTCTTGCCTTCCCTCTTCGGATTTGTCCTTAGCTAGCATTGAGACCTCATCCGGCACCGTATCCTTAGAGGTTGTCGGCTCTACTCTTCGTGTGGATATTGTTAGAAGCGAACCTAGGACTTAGTTCACTTTGGTCTACTACTACAACACTCTTATGGAGTTGTTACTTCAAAGGTATAAGCTCCCTTTTCCTATCAATTTTTTATTAACTTTGATGCCTCAAGATGATCCTTTTAGGTGGGTTTTTCAAAAATCTTTAAATATTCTGCTGCTTTGGCAAGTGTTGCCTCCATCAAAACCCAACAAAAAGTTATTTGTCCCTCTTATTAGAGAGATATCCTTAGGCCCCTTAACATGTGAGATTGAAAAATGCATGGTCATGCTCAAATGAATTAATAAGGGTTATTAATGTAATTTTTATTATCAATTTACATGTGTGACGCCCCAATTTCCAAGGGTCCCGTTGACAACCCATCAACCCGCTGAATTCCTATGGGTTTCGGGTGACCTAATACCACATTGTTATATCCCATATATCGGGATCCATATTTTAAAAAAAAATCGAACAAAGTCTCCTTTGTTCGGGGAGCTCTACCCAAAATACAACCTGTATAACAGTATAACCATAACCCATCCAGGGTCTTAATAGAAGTAGTAATGACCACACAGGGTCCATCTGTCCATATCCCCAATATACAACTATATCATAATAATCCATAAGAGTTTATTACAACACTCTTACACATAACATATATTAAAACTAGCTTGTTCAAATATAGTTTACTCGGCACCACCTCAATACGTCCCTTTATCGAGACCCATTCATTCATATTTAAATCGAAAATATGAAAATGAAACCGTTAATTACAGTCCATAAGAGTCTGATCATGGCCCTCTTACCATAATTACATACCCGACTATTTATACAATAGTCTAAAAGAATTTCATTACAATTCTTTTTACATAAAATACTTTTTACAAAAGTATTGCCAAGGCCACATGTCGGCCTTCTTCACAATCACAACCTCGTTGGAGCGTCGTCTCCCTATAACTCCCTATACCTGAAAAGGGGGTTCAACGACGGGGTGAGCAATGCTCAGCAGAGAAATATTCCTACAAAAGGGCTACTCCCCACCTAAGTACACATGCAATGGCACACCACACATTCAAGTAAAAACATGCACGTTCCTACTCAAATGTCTACATGTCATGGATGAGAATGTGACTCCCAAGTCCTCACCGACTCCCTCACACATGCATATTCCAAAAGTGAAAACTTGTCATTGGTGTTTCACCCAATGACCCTTTATCCAAAACAAAAGGATTTTTGTTTTTATAAATCAAATCCTTTGGACAACCTCTGATAACCGCTTCATTCAAAGCCCTTGGACAATCTCAGACCATAGACAGTCTCCGACAGTGGACAATCTCCAAATCCTGGATAATCTCCGATCCCGGACAATCTCCAACCTTGGACAGACTCCGATAACCTCAAAACCGTGCAACTCATTTTGGACGTAGTCCCATGTTACCGAGCCCACCATCAACACCAAACACAATGTCGATCTTTACCATGCACTCACACCCATGTCATGAGACGTACTAGTGCCTAATGCAATGCAATCATGCCATTGCCTATTCATATCATTCTACATATACAATGAGTACTATATGTGCATACCTAATCATGCATAATTATCCATGCATCATTTGGACATTTATATCGACAAGCATACAAATTCCAAATAAATCATACAATACATGCCAACATATCAATACACGCATACGTTGACATCACAAGTCACTACCACTCAGGTAACGACATCCATCAACCTCTAGGCCAAATTATGACAAGACATGTCCACAACTAGCCTACAATAAGTCATGTAATGGCCTTATTCGTACAAGCACATCACAAGCCAAACCATTAGAACACACAATTTTACTTCCACACAATTTCAACCAAGTATATCACTTAATTCGAGCAATGATATACTACAATTGTGGCAAAAATCTGGACATAATCATTAAATAGCCTAAGTTGTAGCAGTCCCGGAAAACGAACCATAACTTGAGTTATAGAGGTCCGATTTGGGTGATTCAAAAGCCTAACATCAAGTTCTCAAATATAACTAAAATTTTCTTAAAGAATTCTAGTCCAAATTCTCATTTTTTTTCCCAGCCGAAAATCAATCCCAAAAACTTGGACAGTAGGTTCGACCAAAACAGGGAAACTTGGAGCAGTCCAGAAAAATGAACCATAACTTGAGTTCTAGAAGTCTGATTTGGGTGATTCAAAATCCTAACATCAAGTTCTCAAATAGGGCTACAATTTCCTTGAAGGTTACTAGTCCAAATTTTCTCTTTTTCTAACCAAAAATCAGCCCCAAAAACTAGACATCATATAGGGTTAAAACAGGGCACTATTCCCATAACACATTAATTTGCCAAACAGCCCCTTAGGGCAAAAAGGGC
Source organism: Tetrastigma voinierianum (assembly GCA_016808115.1). Taxonomy (NCBI): domain Eukaryota; kingdom Viridiplantae; phylum Streptophyta; class Magnoliopsida; order Vitales; family Vitaceae; genus Tetrastigma; species Tetrastigma voinierianum. The sequence continues at coordinate 133,866 of JAEQBH010004291.1, read as the reverse complement.
CAAACAGCCCCTTAGGGCATTAAAACTCAACCAAACAGCCCCTTAGGGCATTAAAACTCAACCAAACAGCCCCTAGAATGGGAAATAAACCAAAGTAGGAAAAAAACCCTACCTCTTGAAGCATAGAAGAAAATCTATGAAGTCTCGTGGACACTTCCTAAACCCGAAACCTTTGATTTTCGAAACTCCTCACTCGAATCTTCGTCAAAATCCCGTGATTTCGGTACCCACGCGTAGCTCTCGTCAAGTAGATGAACTTCGATTCTTGGTCCGACGAATTCCGACGGACGGAACTCCGTGGATCAAAGAGAGAAGGAAAAGAGCTCTCTTTCCTCTCTCTCTCTCTTTCTCACGCTCTCTCTCTCTCTCTCTCCCGTTTCCTTCCTCTCTTTTTTTTCCTTTCCTCTTTTCTTTTATTTTCCTTTCTAACTTAACTTAATTGTTAAGTTTGATATGTGGCCCTCATGGCGCCACGTGTCCACTCCAGTCCCGGGTTCGTTTCTGTCCTGAAACCATTTATCATTTTAATTTAACTTGGCCCAAGCCATTTCCTGACTACCAAGATTTTTGTAAAAATCCCGTCCCTGGAATCACTGACTCCACCACCCAGAAAATTCATAAAAATTCAGACTGTGTCAAAATTCGATAAAACTTTTCCGGGTCACTAGATTTCGCAAGGCGAGTCCAACGGCCTAATCTGTTTCATCATCCGAGAACTAGAGAATTTTACAAGCTTCCCTAAGCCATTTTGGCAATTTTATTATTTTTCCATTTTCTGAAAATTTAGATTTTCTTTTCTTTTTTTTCGGGGTTTCACAACATGGAGGTCGAGAAATTGCACGATTGAATTTTACAAGGGTGACTTCGTCTTTGTCTTGTGTTCAATCAGGATATCGAGTGACAAAAGGACTACAACATTCACTATGGATTTTGTTATGTCAGACTATGGACATCCACATAATTTGGGTGGTCATAATGCAAACCGTTGGGCTCGAAATAGGTTTTAAGCCCACTAACAACTTTATGTGGACCTACAAGGTCACACACTTAGAATGGGTCAAAAACCAACCCTTAGGCTTAAAAGTGGTATTGAAACCCAAGGGATCCCCTTATGGGGTATCATTCTCATTTGATACACTTAGTGTTGAGAATCAACTCTCGGTATAGCACTTCATTTCTCGAGGTTTCCAAGAGGCTTGTTCATGTGGATTGTAACACCCCAAAATACACCCTAAAGGCTACATATTTAGGGTATTTTGTGGCATAATTTGAATGTTTCGGAGTTAAAACATAAACAGTAAACGAGAGACCCTAAATTTACAAGATTTAAGGATAAAATTAAATTTTATCCAAAGAGGACTTAAAAGTCAAGGGGGTTAACAAGATTTGAGTCCAAAATGAAATAAAGGAAAGTTTATGTATAAATAGAAGGAGTTATGGGCTTAAAAGAAAATAAAGAAACTTAACCCAAAAATGGGTTTTTGATAGCCAAACAAGGCCTAAGGAAAGATGGGGGATTTAAGACCAAAATTGGTCTCCATTTTGAGGAGAGCTCAAAAACGAATGGGAGAAGGAGAGAAGAAGAGGAAGAGGAAGAGAAGAGAAGAGGAAAGGAAGGCCAAAAAGGTATGGAAACTAACCTTGATTATGGATTCTATGAGATTTGGTATGTGGATCTCGTTTTGTATGATTATTATTCCAAGTTCCAAACCTAGGGTTTTTGCTAGGGTTTCATCCTAACCCAATAATTATGGAAAGAAAGGTGGATAAAACCTTAAATAGTACAAGAAACACATGAAAACCTCTCTTTGAGGATGGATTCATAGTTCAATGGCACGTAATTGAGTTAGGGTTTAGAATAAACCCTAACTAATATACATGTTAGGGTTATGTATGGGTTAGGATCCATATTATAGTGGGTTTGAGAGTAATTCATAATGGATTTTTGAAATAAGATAAGTATTGAAAGAGGAATTGAGTAGAAAAGAGGTTACAAGAGATATATATGGAATGGTTTTTGATGTGTGTAGAAGTATGTGAGTGATCTATGGATGCAACGACATGAAAATAGAGTAAAAACACACATTCTCGGGCATTTTCGGTGATATGTACCGGTATTAATCTTGAACATACCGTACATGTTAGGTTCTGGTCATTTGGGGCTACCATGTACCGGCACAAAGTTAGTGTACCGCACATGTGATGCTCGCTTCCCTGCTTCGACCAGTTTTCGTATTTTAGCCATAACTTGCTCATTTCTTATCCGATCTGAGTGATTCCGCTTTGCTAATTAAAATATATTTCAAGCTATATCCACATATGTAAATATCTACCTTCAAATTCTGACTCTAAGTGGCCTAAAATTCACTTAAAGGGGCCATGCGTAGTTTCAATTCCTGCATCGGGCTTGATCATAGAGTAGTCCAAGTTTGTTTCTGACGATTCGAGTTTCGGGTGTCTCGAATTGCGATTCCAGTTGGAGTAGAACTCTTAAAGACCTTAGCTTCAATGAGTACAAAGAACCAGTGTCAAATATAGACCAAGGCACTGGAAAATGAATATTGCAAACTGTTCCTCGGATAAAATCGGTAAATCGACTAGTTGGCATGAAAATGCCATAACTTTAGTTTGGATAATCCGATTGGAATGATTCCAATTCCTAAGTAAAGTAGAGTCATAGAAGAATAAGAATACATGAATAAGGTGTGATTACATACGCATCATACTTTACAAGTATATGAAATGCTATATGTAATAGCCATGAAACATGAATATGATATGAATATAAGATTATATGATAGATATACCTAAATGAATAGATAGAACCTGCTAAGAACAAATGATAGAAATGCGTAAATGCTAAGAACGATAGAGCGAAGTAAAAGATGACAAAGCACAGTAATGAGTACAAGTACACGAATGATAGGTACATATATGAATATATGAATAAGTAAAAGCATACATGATAGAAATATAGAAAATACATGAATAGCTAAATCCTGATAGAAAGCACAGTCTATGAAAATCATAGGAAAGTATAGTATACGAAAAGTACAAGATGAAAATATAGGGAAGTAAAATATGACAGTATAAAATGAAATGAAAGTATATGACAAAATATACAAGTACAAGAAATCACATTGCTACTGAATGACAAACATGACGAGATTCCTTATCAAATATGTCGTGAATGTCAATTCCAAAGTCAAAGTGACTCATACTATTAAATGTGTAATCACATTGCTACTGAATGACAAACATGACGAGATTCCCTATCGAATCTGTCGTGAATGTCAATTCTATAGTCAAAGTGACTCATACTATTAAATGTGTAATCACATTGCTACTGAATGACAAACATGACGATTCTATCGACCGCTGTGAATGCCAATTCTATAGTCGAGTGAAAAACGCAAATGTGTATATGATATGACATGATATAGGTGCTATTAGCATCGCTTATGCGATGAAAGTATGCATGGGGCTACATGAACAAGAAGTAAAAATACATTATGACAAGATATGAAAAGTACTACGTACATGAAAAGATATGAACAAGTAGCATGCATAGTAGAGGATAAAAGAGAAAGGTATATGAAAAGTATAATATATGAAAGCATTAGCTTTAAGTCAACACATGAAAAGTATAGTATGGGCGTGTAGCCACTACATGAAATAAGATACATGATATGTAATAACAAATTTAAGAAATGATAAATGTAATAAGACATAGAATGCAATAAATCATAGAACCGAAGATGAAAAAGACATAGACTAGAGACATGATATGTAACCTGAAAAAGAATAGGAACATTGAAAAGACATATGACAAGCGGGAAAGATGAACACATGATAAGTATAGGAATATGTAAAGTATAGGAATAGGAATACAAAAAAAATATAGATAAAGGATATGCCAAAGGCATAGAATATGTATCGAAAAAGATTGACATGAATAGGAATATAAGATGATAAGACTCTGAATAATGAATAAGAATAAAGAAATGAATATAGTAAAGATCTGAATGTACCTACGGGTACCTTCGCACAAGAATAAGATCCATAAGGCAAGTATATACTCTGTAAGACATGTATAAGATCTGAAATACATGTATAAGTTCTGTAATACATGTATAAAGTCCGAAATAAATGTAATCTCCGTAATATAAGTATAAGTCCTATGGTATAAGTATGAGCTTTGTAGTACCTAAGGGTACCTCGGTATAAGCATAAGTTTCGTAGACTCCTACGGGAGATATGAGATAGAAATAAGTACTAGTACAGGCATAAGTATCTTTGTATAAGCATAAGCTATGTAACTCCTATGGGAGATCTGAACCAGTATAAGATAGATAGAAGTATGAGTACGTGATAAGTACCTCCGTCTAAGTATATGTATGTCTCAAGACTGCATGAATCAATAATAATATGTATCTCTTACTGAGATAAGTATAAATATGTATCCTACGGGAGATAAGTATCAGTCTGACAGAAATTCAAGTATATGTCATTTGGGAGATCTGAATAATTATAAGTCTGAGACAAGTATCAGTATAAGTTCCGATATATATATCATTTGGGAGACCTGAATAAGTATACTTATGATACAAGCATAAGTATGTGTCCTACGGGAGATTGGAATAAGAATAAGTCTGTCATCAGTATAAGATCTGAGTAAGTATAAGATCATAATGTTATAAGTATAAGTTCCAAATAAGAATAAGTCTGCTATAGATATAAGATCCGAATGCTATAAGTATAAGTCTGAATAAACATAAGTTTGTTATAAGAAGAAGTACTTGTATGAGTTCATAATATAAATGCATGAAATTTATATTATCTGTTATTGTTTTATGCGTTAAATGTGTATATGCATAAGACATATGTTTCCTTAATTACATAAAGCTTTAGCACGGGCTTTAATCCGTAGGTACAGGAGAAGATTCAAGATTTCCGCATACAACGGCCAACACACTGTAAGGGCTCACTACATGTAGTTCCTCGTGCTCGATTTGTAAAATGTAAAAGTACGCTTTTGTATTTGTAAATGGGACTCGCTATATGTGTCTAGATTTTGATGGACACCACTCCTGGTAGTTCTTCGATTTGTATATATATTTTGATTCTGTTATAAGATGTGGGCCATACCCATAGGTACAAGTTCGGCTTTTAAAAAAAAAAAAAAAAATCGCAAAGAGTCCCAAAGATATGGTCTGCTGGCCCCTGAACGGCTCGATCCGCCTCAATCGAGTCGGACCGGGAATCGGGGTGTGACATGGATACTTGTGGAGGGTGGGAGCGCATTGCTACACCTTTCAGTTCAACAAAAAAGATCTACACACGTATGAGGCTACAAAGGAAGATCTTTTTTTGCTTAAAAGAAGGCATTCTACTATCCTTAAATCACCTAATTGGATCACATGGATCCTTGGTTAGGTCAATCAAGATGATTTTTTTTTTGTTTTTCCGCTATGTATTATATGCTCTATTGCCCAATAAACTCATATATATATATATATATATATATATATATATATATATATATATTTCAACGAGCGAAATATAAGGACTTTAGGTCACTATCTTCCTACATCATCCCATTCGTTGATGATTTAATCCTTCTCTGTGTTTTGATTTGAGAGGATCAAAATTAGTTTTGCTTTCCTTCTTATCTCATTGCCGTTTACTTTTTATCGCATTCGTCTTTGTCTACATTATTCTCCTTTCACATCGATCATATTTCTATATTGGATAGATTCTCCTCATTATTTATCGATACCTAATTTATTAGAGTAACAAAATCCTTTCTTTCCTATTACCATTGATGAATTCACATTGTTGCATGATTTATACACTTATGTTAGATATGGTAAGTGTCACACTGTTTTTTTCGAACTAGGAATCCTTCCCTTAGTGTGATGTTCTAAGACTTGTCTTAGACAACCTTCCAAACCACGTGCTAACAAAAGCAATCAGAAGCAGGCAACCAATACTTTTTACTAGTCTAAACCCAACTTGTATTACTCAACAAGATCATTTACAAAACTATATGCACAAAGAACTATATTACATCAAGCCACTCAGGACTTCTTTTACAAAGACAACAACACAAATGAACCAACCCTTTACTTGGACAAGGCAAGGGCTTTTATAGAATAGCCTAGCAGCAATATCAACCGTATACAACTCTTCCTAAGGGACATGCCTGCAGGAGCTTTGAACCATCTCATTGTTCCCTCCAAAGCTCCTTTCAAATCCAACCTTTGATTAGAGAACTGTTCGCACCCCTTCCAACAGGTGTGACTAGTGGTGCCTGAAAAAGGCCTTGGACCCCCCACATGTTCTAGTCTTTTCCAGCCACAATGCCTTTAGGCCATGCTATGCATCTAGCCCAAGGTCCAGTCCACTACTATCCCATGTCTTGAGGCGTGTCTAGGCTTCATGCCTTCAAGACTAGTCATTGCCATGCACTACCAAGGTCTGTCTCGAGTCTAGGCAATGTGATGCTCCATGTCTAAGCATTGCTTCGTGTCTTTGATCTCACATGCACAGTGGTTGGGCCACGCCCCCGTGCCAGTGTCAAAGAAGAGACAGCATGCATGTCTAGGCGCCTATACATGTGTCTTAGAGGCATCCGGCATGCCATGGCCTGCCCTAGCCAAGGTTTGGTCTCCGCTTATTTCTTGGCTGATGAGAGACCACTCCCCCTCTTAAATATCTTTATAAGCCTTTTTAGGAATTTCTTAAGGAGACATCAAGGTGTGCTCACGAGGCATAATGTCTACTCAATTACCCTTTTACCCTTCCATTGAACTTCCGCTTGGCCATGTGCTAGAGGCTATGTGCGTTGGGTGGGCAGCACATTGCCTTGGATCAAGAGCATGGTGCGTGTGTGGGCATGCAACTTGCACATGCATGTGCTGCATCCAACTCTAAGGCTACAGATTCAAGCATACTGCATCCAACTATGTTCGCATGGGACAAGCACACCCCATGAGAGCCATGCGATTGATCTAATCAAGTCAAGTTTAGGATTGGTTCACAGTAAGCCCATAGCTTATGAAACCTTCTAAACAAGATACATATTGCCTCATGAGGGTAGGGGGGTTGGATCATTGGGTATTTGAGCCTAGTCTTCTTTTTGATTTTATTGTCATATCATCCTAAGCTTGAATTACAATAAATTCATAAAAACACCTTAAGGCCATGAAATTGGATGCATCTTCAACGGCATCTACTTAGGCAAGTACTTAAGATCTTGTTGATATATGAGCCTTACCATCTTTCTTCTTTGTGGATTGAGTTGATTAACTAGTAGATTAAATTATTGTTTTATAAAAGCATTGAAAAATTTATATATATATATATATAACTAAGATGTTATTGAAAGTGAAAATAGTTTTGTAGCTAAAAATAAATCAAAAAATATTTTTTGATAAAATACAAATAATGGTATTATAATAAAATCAAACTATATATTGTATAAAAATATTATTTTAATATATGTTAATAACAGTATGAAATTAACATCATTAATAAATGTTTGATTAATAATAATAATAATTTAAAATAATTATTTTTAGCAATATATATTTTTTAACATGAATAATGAATTAAGTTTTATTTCATATGTGACAATCTAAAATATTTTGATTTAATCTACTATTAATTTTGTCAAACCCTATGAAATTTTTTTTTACCAATAAATACTCAAGTAAATGGAGATAAAATATGGTTGAGCTTCAAGAAAATTTATACAATATACAATTGTAAGAGAAAACCTATTATAAACAAGATACATCCATTCATAGACCTCATAACATTAATTATACAAAAAGGTACTTCAATTCTTATGAAATCAACATGTGCTTTGGTCTTTCACACACTTTACGCATTCTAAATCCCTTGGTTCTCTATGGATAGCCTAAACTAACAAATGTACAAAAGTGACATACAGTGTTTCTTCAAAAAAAAAAAGTGAATTTACAAAGGCCAAAGCCTCAAAATCTCAACACTAATGTAAAATCCGAGAAAATTCTAATTTTCTGAAAAATGGTAAAATGGTAATTTCGGTCAAAATCTGAAATTTTTCTAGATCTCGGATGAAGAAACGGACTTCACCATTGGAATCATCTCGCGAAATCTAGCTACCACGTCAAATTTCGTCGACCCGAGACAAATGAATTTTCACGCTTTTTCTCGAGGCACTGTGTGCTCGTGAAGCCGTATGACAAATTTGTAAGAGACATGATGTGACAAAGTCAACACACATGTACCCATGTGACACATGTTGTGGGCTGATTAGGTGAGAGGATAGAGATAAAACAAAGGATGGGGTTTATGTGTCAAAAAGCCTTTAAAATCAAACTAAAGGACAAGGATGGAATTAAGTGAAAAGATTAAAAATAAAGACAAAATAAAACTCCTTCTCCATTTTGGCTACGGGAAAACGTGCAGTGAGGGGAGAGAACCATTTTTAGTGAGAGAAAGTGAAACTTCTCTCTAGATTTTGCGCTTTGACCGTCGCCATCACAAGAAGCAAAGCCGACCACACCGGTGCCGCTGCCAGGACACCGGCTTCAGAGTTTTAAAACAACCGAGGTAGGGTCTTCCTACTTGGTTTATTCTCTTGGCTAAGAGCCATTTTAATGGATGGGGATTTGTCGAGGCTTGATGGTCGTATTGGGCCCTTCAAAATATTTGAACCAAGTGAAGAAAATCCCTTATTGTGGCCGTGAACAAAGGTCGAAGCCCAGTTTTACCGCTCACGTGATTTTCTAAAGCTGTTTCCAAGATCCAAAATGAATTGCTTGGAATTTTATTAGCCCATGAGTTTTCAATTTTGATGTTATTGCTATGAATTGAATAACATATGGTAATCTAATTTTTGTTAATATATGCATGTAAAATTATATTAATGAATCGTTTTGAAATGGCATAATGTGCATTCCATATGCACCAGAAAGCACTTAACGATAAAGGAAGGTAATGGCTACTTAAAGAAAATAAAAAGGAAAATGGTTGTGAAAGGAATTCTCAACCAAAGATTTTCTCCAAGAATTGTCTTAGAGAGTTGTCCATCAGCTTCATCTCTTGGAGGCAGCACTCATGAGTGTTTCTAGACTCTACTCAAAGAATTCGCCCTGAGGGCTGTCCAATAGATTTTATCAAACTCGCAGTAAGTTTTCGAGAACAAAACCTTTTTTTTAAATTGTATTTTTCTCTGCTACTTGGCTTAGGCATGTGAGGAGTCTTGAGGACCCGAGACACGGATCAGTACGTGTATTATCCAAGGTGATCACGAATGTTGAGTTGGTGTTTTGGTTGCCATTACATGCGCACTTAGGATGAAAACTTGGCGAGGAGATTATCACTACTGGGCATTGCTCACCCTGTCGATGGATCATTATTTCAGATACAGGGAGCATTCGGGAGGACGGCGCTCACTAGAGGCCGCCTTTGAGAAGAAAGGCGACATGTGGCTTTGGTAGATACTTTTGTATAACATGTATTAGAATTTTAAATTTTAATATATGTTCGTATTAAGAGTGATGTATTAACTCTTGAACTATGGTAATATAGTTGATGTATTTTTTGTGAGTATTGATGTATGGGCCCAAGTGGTCATTTTTACTCATGTATGAGTCTCATGATATGAGACACAGGTATTCCGCAGGTTAATGGTGGTCAATGGGACACCCCGGGATTTGGGGCGTCACAGCTTGGTATCAGAGCTTAGGTATACGAATACCTAGGGCTTGAGGAATGGCTTAGGGCCATGGCCATACATGTATATGAGCATCACAATTGATGTTAGGGTTTAGGTATGTGATTACCCAGCAATACTCTGACAAGATTAGAACACTGCATGCATTGTGTTTTATGTGTGTTTGGGTGTATAACATGATTTGTTATGTATGTTGTGGGATTTGTGTGCATGGTGAATAGCACATAGGGAAAAAAATAATGTTGAGGAAATTTTTTTTCTCTTCTGAGGTTTTACAATGTGTAAAATCGAAAAAATAAATAAATAAATAAATAAATAAAATTATAATAAATTTATTTGGTTCTACTTGAAGATGTGAAAAAAATTATGTTTTTTAGTCTTCAAAGAGGTGAACAAAGAGAAAGTGAAAAAAAAATATATATATATATATATATATATATATATATATATATATATATATATATATATATATATATATATATATATATATATACATAAATTTCTACTTAGGAGAGACTGATGGGCTACGCCTCATTTTCCAGCTTTGGGCCTACAATAACAGGTCAGGACGTGACAACAGCGCAGGCGGCGCCGCAGCCAGGGGCCATGATACGGCCAGCAACCCTGCGACATGACGCCACGATACAGCCAACAGGGGGCCACGACACGGCCAGCCCGCGAGCAGGGGCTAGCGGCAACGAGCTCACAACCTGGCCACGGGGTGTGTCACGATACAAATTTTGTATCGTGACCAGGGGGCCATGACACGAAGACCGTGATAAAGACGCCACGATACGGCGCGCAGGCTGCGCTGACATCGGCGCGATGGGGCCAAGGCCGTGATGGATTCCGGGCCGCCGCGACACGATGTCTTGTATCGCGACGGGGTACGAGATAGGTCGGGCGAAGCACCGCGCTTACAACACGGTGTTGTGCGCGTATGGCTACAAAGACGACAGCCGCTGGAAGCGCGCGCTGGGGCCGTGACACGCGGTGACACGCCGCGACACGTCGATGGGGCGACGACACCGCCGCGGCGCGATCGCGGATAATAGCTACGACGCCGCTGCCTCGGGTCGGTGTGCGCGCGATCGTACACTCGACCTGCACCGGCGATACCACCGCTTGGGAACACTGCTTCATGGACATTGCTCACTGTGGCTAAAAAATACAAAAATACAAAAATTTTAAAAATTTTCTTATGTATGATTTAATATACAAGATATTTATCTTGCATTACCTATGAATGCATTGACGTGGTATATGAAAAAAAATTTTGGTAGGTGATTAATGTCTCGGGCCTGTATTTACACCCTTAGAGATACCTCATTAAAACTTAACTTGCCATTTGACATGTGTAGATGGCTTGTCATGGGAGAGGACGTAGAGATCATCCACGAGGTGCTAGCTAAGCACCACCGTGATTTAACCAAAGCAGCACTACGAGGTCAGTAGGATTGATATTGTTGTAATTGCACAAAGAAGCGCAGCAGGTAACCAGGGAGGTCCGAGTAACCTCCAGAGGTTTAGGGCACATCATCCTCCGATATCCACAAGGGGAGGAGATCCGATGGTGGCAGACCATTGGTTCATGCAAGTGGAGAAGGTATTAGGGGTGATGGAGATTACCTCCGATACGAATTCAGGATCGATCAGTTTATCTGCTATGGCGAGGCCTGCCGGTGGAATCGCTTAAGACCTCTAGGGACCTAGAGGCAATGACATGGGCAAAGTTCCAGGAGCTGTTCATGGGCAAGTATTTTCCGGACACTGCTAGACATGCGAAGGCTCAAGAGTTCCTAGAGCTAAAGCAAGGGACTAGACTCGTGATCAGCATGCGGGCCGTTCACGGAAGCAAATTTTCGCTTCGTTAATCCATTATGTGGGCCACTTCGACCGCTGTCGAGGTTTGAGAAATTGACCGAGATCCATTCAAGTGTGATCATGAATTTGCCTACAAGATAACGGACTCTGGCGGTTGGGACTACCTATGACCATGAGAGAGATCGTGAGGATGCACCTGGCACCTGGATGCGGTTAGTAGCAAGAGGTGGGAGAGTCGCTTCCAATTCGGGAAAGAATAGAGGGCTTCTAGCTCACGTGGGTTCCAGAAGCTCGCGCCCATCCCGCCGTGACGTATCAGGGGCTGCTACCGGGTCAAGATGGAGTGCTACCATTGCCGCTGAATGCATACATATGAGGAGCGATTACCCCTAGAGATATGATCCTGGGGAGCCAAGAGACAACGCAGCTTCTCAAGCCACGGTGGAGATGAGGATATAGTATATTCTCCACTTAACCCTAGTATTGGTCGTAGAGCGGGCCACCCTGTGGTGCCGACGGAACCTTCTATTACTGTGCAGCCGAGGGGCCAAACTACGTCGAGGCAGAGGACGAGGCCCATGTGCAGGACGTCAGGTTCAAGGGCATGTCTATGCCATCACACCATCTACCGAGTCACAGATCAGCTACCACATGTAATGTTTTTTCTCTATCTCGCCTATGGGCAAGAGTGTTATTCATTGCTGCATCAGTTGTGATAGAGTTGGGCTTAGAGATTGAGGCCTTGGAGGAGCCCTTGTATGTGATTTCTCCCCTAGGGATTAGGGTGAGGATAGGGATGATATGTCATGGTTGCGAGTTAAATATCTCGGGGATTCTACTCACAGTGGACCTGAGGGTCATAGACATGTCAGAGTTCAACATCATCCTGGGGATGGATTGCTTAACGAATATTACGTAGTCACATCGATCAGGAGCACAGGAGGCTACCGCTATGTCACGCGACGGTACTCGCGGTTACGCTTCAGGGGACAAGCATGATATTTGGCCCTGCATGTTGTATGAGTCCAAGTGTCATGGATACGCAGAAGGCTGCCAATGAGCCTTACTCCTAGAGGACGCAGGTGAGACCGGATTCTAGATCTACCTCGAAAGTAGTCCGCGAAAAGAGGATGTTTTTCCTACGAGCTACGGGATTGCCTCAGAGAGGATTGTAGACTTTGACGAGTTACACTCCTCGTACTTCGCCCATCTCTTATGACTCAGATAATAATGCACCAGTTGAGCTATAGAACTCAAAGTCCAAATTTTACGTGGAGTTAATTGGATAAGGGGTTTATTAGACCGAGCACTTCACCACAAGGCCCTGGCCCCGTTTCAAGCAAGAAGGACAAGACCTCGATCGTGGCATTACTGGCGTGCAGCTTGAATAGGGTTGGCCACAAGAATCGGTACCCTATCAGCTTAGGATTGACAATTTGTTTGATCAGTTGAGATGAGCGGGAGTCTACTTGAAGATAGACCTTTGCACTGGTTACCATCAGCTGAGGGTTAGGGAGACAGATATCCCTAAGACAACGTTCAGGACACGTTATGGGCACTTTGAGTTTACAATGATGCCCTTTGGATTGACGAATGCGCCAACAACATTCATAGACCTCATGCATAGGGTATTCCAACCCTATTTGATCGCTTTATCGTGGTCTTCGTGGGATGACATTTGATCTACCCCAAATGTGAGAGAGAGCATGAGTGGTCACTATGATTGTTTACGCTTGCCGAGAGACCATCATCTATACGCTAAGTTCGCAAGTGCGAAGCCTGCCATCGAGGAGATTTTTTGGGACACGAGGCTCGCCTGTGGAGTTTCAAACTCAGAGAAGGTCGAGGTCGTGATGAGTTAGGAGAGGCCGAAGTCAGTCTTCGAGGTACGTAGTTTCGGGATTACCGGGTACTACAGAGATTCACTGGTGATTTCTCCGACAAGACCTATGACGAGATCAATCTCAAGGAGGTCAAGTTTGATTGGGATGACCGATGCAAGGAGGCAATCCATGAGTTGAGGAGGAGGTTTACTTCAGCTCCTATCCTGATAGTCCCAGACAGGGGACAGGGGTACACAGTGTATTGTGATGCCTCGAGGGCCTGGATCGATGCGTTTTTGATGCGCCGGAGGGCAGTGAGCTTACGGTCCCACCAACAGCGAATCATGAGCAGAATTACCCCACACACGATACGGAGTTGGCAACCGTAGGTCTTCGCCTGAAGATTTGGCGCCCACTACTTATATGGCGAGCGGCCTGAGGTACTCTGCACTCATAAAAGTCTCAAGTATATTTTCACGCAAAGGGGACCTCAATATGAGGCAACGCATGGATGGAGTTCCTAGAGGATTATGACTTCACTTTGCATTACCACCATGGTAAGGCAAATGTGGTGGCTGATGCACTCAATCGGAAGTCACGGGGAGCATTGGCTAGTATAGCTTCCCAAGAATGGCGAATGCTCGAGACTGTGGGACAAATTTCGGGGTTATAGTACGCCGAAAGCGTGCTCAGTACATTGGGGAGTTTAAGAGGCTACACCTTCTGGAGTAGAATGATCAGTCCTGTGACGTGACACGAAGATAGTGTCCGTCAAGGACCGAGTACAATCAGGTACAGGTGACGAGGGCTGGACCATCCACGCAGATGGTAGTCTTCGGTATAGAGGACGGGTAGTGGTTCCCCGCCGACCGATTCCGAGACAGAAGAGATTCTCACCGAAGCCCCTCACTACTCTCGATTATTGTAGATCCAGTGGCACCGAAGATGTACCAGGATCTTCGCCGCGCACTATTGGAGCCGGGATGAAGGGACACGTAGGGACTTTGTTCGACGATGTCTCACATGTCACAGGTTAAGGTCGAGCACCGTATTAAAGGTGGCTATCACCATCGAGGTGGCTATGGGATGGGAGCACGCCACAATGGATTTCATGACCCACTTGTCAGCGGACACCGCAAGGACATGACGCGGTATGGGTGATAGTGGACCTGGGCTACTTAAGTTGGCACATTTTCTAGCCGCATGGATGACCTTCACATTAGAGATTCTGCCGGTCAGATATCTAAGAGATCGGTCCGCTTACATGAAGTACCAAAGATCCATAGGTCGGGATAGAGACCCGAGGTTTACTAGCCACGCACCCTTTGGAAGATATGAGTTCCAAGGCTATGGGCACACGACTAACCATGAGTATAGCCTTCCACCCACAGACAGATGGTCAGTCAAAGAAGACCATACGGGTGTTAGAGGACATGCTGTGAGCATGAGTCATAGATCATAAGGGTAGCCGTAAGAGCACTCTGTCTTTAGTGGACTCCGCCTACAACAACAGCTTACTGCAAAGAGTATACAGATACTACTACGAGGCCTTGTATAGGAGGCCATGCAGATCACCGACATGTTGGACCAAGGTTGGAGAGAGCTCCATCACTAGTCCTGATCTGATTAGAGACACCTCCGAGAAGGTGAGCTTGATACGATAGTGTCTTCTCACCGCCTCGTATTCGGGCAGAAGAGCTTGCGCCGATGTACCGACGGCCGACCCTAGAGTTCGAGGTTGGAGATCACGTCTTCTTGAAGGTGATGCCTAAGAGAGGAGTAGTCAAGTTCGGCAAGCGCAGGAAGCTATCGCCATGGTTCATCGACCGAGATGCTCTGAGAGGGCAGGGCACTATACAGACTCGGCCGGCTTACCGCCCACATGTCGTGTCCACAGGTATTCCACGTCTCTATGCTCCGGAGGTACACTCTAGATCCAGCTCATGTAGTGGATTGAGGAGATGGGACATTCGAGGAGGGACCAGTGTGCATTATGGATAGCCGGGATTAGGTTTTGCGACGCAAGACCGTGAGGCTAGTGAGGGTGCTATGGCAGCATCGTGGAGTGGAGGAGTCAACGTGGGAACGCCGAGGACGATGGCGCCACCTATCCTTTCTTGGCTTAGGGATTTATACGTGGTTTACGTTTATTACTTAAATGACTAATAGTTTACATGCATGATATAGTGCACGTTGCATATGCATATGATTTGTTGTGATTGTACGGAATTTCTATCTAAAAAATCTTTTAAGGAGGAGAATGTAAACCCGAGAAAATTCTAATTTTCTCAAAATGGTAAATGGTACTAGGTCAAAATCCGAAATTTTCTAGGATCTTGATGACAAACGGACTTCATCGTTGAATCGTCCGCACGAATCTAGCTACCACATCGAATTTCGTCGACCCCAAGATAGTCGAAATTTCATCGCTTCGAGTAATCGGCGCCCAAAAGTCGTATGACGCCTTGTAAGAGACATGCATGCACAAAGTCACCTACTACATGTACCCATGTGACACATGTTGCATGATTAGTGAGAGGATAGAGATAAATGGTTTAGATGAAGCCATATGTCAAAAAGCCTTTAAAATCAAACTAAAGGACAAGGATGGAATTAAGTGAAAAGTTTAAAAATAAAGACAAAATAAGACTCCTTCTTCTCCATTTTGGCTACGGGAAAATGTGCAGTGAGGGGGGAGAACAAGTTTTAGTAAGAGAAAGTGCAACTTCTCTCTAGATTTCCCGGCTTCTACCGCTCTGCTCGTCGGCCAAGAAAACAAAGCTGACCCACGCCGCAAAGGCTACGCATGGACATCTGGGCTTATCGGAGTTTCGGCTAACCCAAGAGGTAGGGCCTCTCCTACTTTGTTTTATTCTTTGGCTAAGAGTCATTTTAATGGACGGGATTTGTTTGGAGGCCTGGATGGTTATGTTTCTGCTTCAAAATATTTGAACCGGTGCAAGAAATCCTCAGGCCGTGGAACAAAGCAAGCCTGTGGTTTTACCGCTCACGTGGATTTGTGTGTTATTTTGCGGTTGCCTGGGTGATTCAAAATGAATTGCTTGAATTGTTTATTAGCCCATGTGAGCTAATTTTGATGTTATGGCAGGAATTAATAACATGATGTATGGGTCTAATTTTTGTTAATATATGCATGTAAAATATATTAACAAGGAATTGTTTGAAATGGCATAATGTATTCCATATGCACCAAAGTAATTCCTAGAACTATAGGTGAGTGTACACATGAAAGAAAATAAAAAAGAAAATGGTTGTGAAAGGAATTTCAATGGAAAATTTTCCGAAGAATTGCCTTGGAGGGTTGTCCAACATCTCATCTCAGAGGTGGGCCCATGACTGTTTCGGAGAATTACCCAGCAATTCGCCTCGGAGGGTTATCCAATAGATTTTACCAAAACTCGATAGTAAGTTTTCGAGAACAAAAACCTTTTGTTTTGAAAACTGTATTTTTCTCACATTGACTTAAGCATGTGCGAGGAGCCTAGTGGAGGACTCGAGACACGTGATCGCATGACATTCAAGTAGGATCATATATTTGCTTGAGTGTACTGGTTGCCATTTACATGTGCACTTAGTAGAAGTAACCCATGTAGGAGATTATCACTACTGGGTATTGCTCACCCTGTCGAGGGATCATTATTTCAAGTATTGTGGACTGGGCTCGGGAGATCTACGCTTGCTCAGAGGCCGCCTTTTAGAAGAAAGCCGACATGTAGCTTTGGTAGATACTTTTGTATAACATGTATTAGAATTTTAAATTTTAATATATGTTCATATTAAGAGTGATGTATTAACTCTTGAACTATGGTAATATAGTTGATGTATTTTTTGTGAGTATTGATGTATGGGCCCAAGTGGCCATTTTTACTCATGTATGAGTCTCATGATATGAGACATAGGTATTCTGCAGGTTGACGGTGGTCAACGGGACACCCCGGGATTTGGGGCGTCACAACTAATCCGTGCAAAGCTCAACCACTAGTTCTAATAAAAGTCCTCTTACCTGCATCTAAGGGTGGAGAAAAGATAAGGTGAGTTCACAACTCAGTAAAAAAACTTTATAATCATTATATGCACACCCTTAATGCTTCAATTAAACATATAACAATATGTATGTGTTGTGGTGACTTTTGAATCTCACACGAAACATACAAAATATAAGAGTGCGGGCTTGCTAGGAAATTAAAGTGTTTCCAAACTAGAATGACTCGTAAGATTAAACTTCTAATCGGGCTATGTAGGCTCCCTGGTTCCCTTAACAGTTCCCCATAATCAAAGTGGAAAACGTACGAATGGAAATATTGCATGAATTAATTTTTGAAGAAAGGTGTTAGATTTCCTTATGAATGAATGAAATAACACAATGCTGAAAGTTGACATACTTGAATAGGACTTGCAACCAAAAAGCTGGAATTGATGAAGTAAACATTGGATTTCACTGTGAAAATAGTATTGTGATGGAAAATGATAAAAAATCAAATAGAACTTGCAACTAGAATGGTAGAATTGATAGAGAAAAATATTGGATTTCACTACGAATGAATGAAAGAATACTATTGGAAATTTGCCAAAAACTTGGCTAACAATAGGAATTAGAATGCTGAAATTACTGAAATTGCTGAAATTGCTGAAAGCTTGTTGAAAAGCTAGGATTTGCTGAAGTAAATTGACATTGAGTTGATTTATTGGTTGGTTGGCTGCTCCTTTTTTTCCTCCTTCTCTACTCCTTTTATAGACGTAGAAGACTTGTTGCCCAAGTCTCAATTTCTCTACTCTCTCCACTTCTTGAAGTAATTGTCCATGTCTTTCATTAAGGAAACTTGTTCCTCAAGAACTCACCCACGTCTCCATTCTAGAGGTTTGTTCCTCAATAATTCTTCCACGTCTCCACTATGGAAACTTATTCCTCAAGAATATTCCACATCAAGCACATAACTGCCCTCACTTCTCTACCACCTCTGATAATTGGTAAAAGCTTCGCTTAACTTCTAAATTTTTTTAAATTTTCAAAAATACCCCTAGACTTCTTCTATGAGCTTGTACAAATGGATGCCCCTTTCTTCTGGACTTTTATTCATGGGGTTGAGCTTAGGCCTAACCCATTATTGGATCAGGCCAAATTTTCAATTTGAGTGCAAACAGTATTATAACCATTTATAACCATGAACAAAGTATGAAATAATACCAAATATTCAGGCATGGTTGCAATGTCTTCCTCTTTGCTCATCTCATTCATTTCCTTCCATGTGATAAAATAGCTTTTACCATGCTCTTCCACAAGATAACTAGCTATTATCACCAATAAACATATTTACCATCAATTTCTTCAATCGGAGATTAACCATAAATAATTACTATTCTGGGACTATCACCCAAGAACTAGTCTTATCCCATGTCTTTTGGGATTTACACTCAAGGGTAGAACCAAGCTTGTGTCTTTTAAGACTATAAACCCAAGGGCCAGACCAACCTCATACACATTTATCTAGTTGTCTTCCTCAAGAGTTTAGGGATTTTCACCCAAGGACCCATGGTCCCACATAAATAATAAATCGGAAGGTAATATTGTGCTTATCAACAATATCTTCCTGTATCCGTATAATCATTGAATAATATTTTCCACTACCCAAATCATCCTTGATGTATAACCAAACCATAACCATGTCCACCACACGGAAACCATGATTCTCAAACCAATGTCTCCACATCTCAATACCATGTTTCAAAACAAACCATGCACAGCAATATGAACATCATGAAAAAATAAAATGATTCATAATCCATATCAATTATTAAGATTGCAATATATATTTAATGAAAACTATCAAGGATGAACAATAGAATGGTATAAAATTCTCTACCTTTCACCGAAGTCTCCTTTGAAATTCTTCTATGCAGACAACTCTTATTAATTACAAGGAAATGAAATAAAATAAAAAAATGTAACTTAGGTTATGACATTTCCTTCTTAACTCATATTATCAATTTAAAACCCCAAATTTTCTAACCTTACCTACTAC
This sequence comes from Tetrastigma voinierianum, assembly GCA_016808115.1. Taxonomy (NCBI): domain Eukaryota; kingdom Viridiplantae; phylum Streptophyta; class Magnoliopsida; order Vitales; family Vitaceae; genus Tetrastigma; species Tetrastigma voinierianum. The sequence goes on along the minus strand of JAEQBH010004291.1, from coordinate 114,451 downwards.
TTTTCAAATCGATTTTAAGTTATGTATTAACTACTTTATTTTCCCCTAATCTCCATCTATAGCAATTAAGAGTGTATCCAATCTTAATTTGCCCTATATTTCTTTCAACTATTTTTCAACTAAAGCAACATGTTACAAGCAACAAACCTCTTTATAAAGAACTTAACTCATAGTACTAGGAAACCTAATTAACTTAAAATTCTAAATACATAAAAATGTGATTAACACTAATTAACTCAATTTATAAACTAAATATACCATTAACATTCATCACCAACTCATTAGAAACTCAAACTAGCAAAAACCACTTCTTCTTCTTCCTCACAAAAATCTTCACATTTCTCTCTAAACTCCCAAATTGGATATAGAAAATGACTAAGAATGAACACCATTACTAACTGAATCATTTTTAAGACAAAATGTATCATTAATAGCTCCTTAGAAATCCAAAACAAACAAAAATTACTAACTTTTTGTTCTTCACATGAAGCTCTAACTCCCTTTCTCTATACTTCCTCCCTCTAAGCCCCAAATCTACAACCAAGAAATGGCTAAGAAAGAACACTACCAGTTTAGAAGCTGCCACCTAACCACACCCTTAATCATTTTGCCCATTAGTCCTTCTTTTGTTAGCTATTTGTGTTTTGCGATTGCCAACTAGTCTCTTTAGTTCTCTTAACAATAATTATTTCCCAAAATACTAATTTCAAATGTTTAACCCAGCATTTAATTGTAACTAATATTAATCTAATATTAATGCATAATAAAGCAAAAGTTGCTTTTAAACCAATTTAAGCCTCTACTTAAACTTATTTAGGTAAACTAAAATAAAAATAAAAAATATTATGATTATTTACTTATTTTGTTAGTATCGGGTATTACAAATTTGTAATCAATTGTTTGAATTCAAATTTATTCTTAAAAACTAAATAGTAATTAAATAGTTTAAATAACTAATTATAGCCAAGGATAAAAATATCGGTTTTCATGGATATATCGATACTTTGATTTTATGGATATATCGGATATATCGAAGATATATCGGTATTTATAAATTATTCAAAATTTAAATATATATTCATTTTATGTATCAAAAATAGTTTGAAGGTATATGAAATGAAGACCTTTCATTTTCTCCCCTACCGTTTTAGTTTTCCCCAAATTTTTATAATAATTAATGATAGCAATTAATAATAGAAGACATAAGAATTCCAATTGTCTCTTGATCTTCTTCTCTTTCTACAAATAATTAATGATAGAAGACATAAGAATTCCAACCGTCTCTTGATCTTCTTCTCTTTTCTATAAATAATGAACATCATAGTAATTATTATGAAGACATACAAGAATGATATTAATTATTAAGAAGACTTTCATTTTTCTCTCTCATGGTTCTTCATCTAATACTATTTATTTACTCTATAACGAGACACTCACTTTAAATTTTTTTTTTTTTTTTAAATTTTCTCAAAAACACCCAAACTGGCCGATATATCGGCATATCGGCATATATCGCCCATATATCGGTCAGTTTGGGTGTTTTTTTTAATTTTTTCACAAGCTTGCATTTTTGTGTCGGATATATCGGTAAATTACCGATATATCGGCAATTTTGAACGATTTTTTCCGATTTTTCCAAAAAACGATTTTCATTTGCAAAAATCGTGTCGTGATGGCTCAATTCGAAATATCGATTTATATATCGTCACATATTTCGACATTTTTAACCTTGATTTATAGCGACAACTTATAATTATTTCACGCAATTTTAAATATATATTTGTGTGGAACAAAGAAATCATAAAGTCATAATTCATAATATACTAACTTTGTCTATTATTTTTTTTAACTTTCTTTTCTTTTTGTTCTACCCACTCATCTTCCTTAAGTGACAATGAATATTTTTTTTATCATTCTTACCTTAAAATCACTTCTTTACATCCCTTTTTATCAATGGACAATTGTGTTTAAATACATTGTTGGACCAATATGAATGAAAAAGAAACTCAACTCACCCATATTACGTTAAGTTGCACTTTTTATATCAAATTAATGAAAACATGCACTCTCCCCCTATGAAGATCAATTTGCCCTTAATGAGTTGACTAGTGAACCTCATAAATTTGCCACATAAGAGAGAGAAAATCATCATATTATATCTCCCTCTTCTCTCTTCCCAATACTAATGCACTACTCTTATAACACTAATGTAATATATTAATCCTTAATGTAATACAGTAATAGCAATGGTACATTAGTTTGAGAAAGAGAGAAAAGAGATATTTGATTTGATGATTTTCTCTATTATGTGGCAAATATATGGGGCCCGAAATCTCCTTCTTCTCTCTTTCCTAGACTAAAGTACTAGTGTTAAAACACTATTATAACACATTTATTCTCCATGTATAACACTAATGTAACTTATATATCCTTAATGTATAATACTAATGTAACATATTTATCCTTAATGTAACACAATTATTGCAACGATACATTAGTTTATGGTTATGTTACTGGCATTCGATTCATTGCTTTTTTCTTCTATGCCAGTAATATACTTAGCCCATCATCTACTCATATTAAAGAATAAATTTGTCTTCATATGTATGGGGATAGTACATGTTTTCATTAAAAGTGCAACTCAACATAATATGGGTGAGTTGAGTTTCTTTTTCATTCATATTGGTCCAACAATGCACCTAAACATAATTGTCCCTTTTATCAATTTATTTCTTAAAAACATTGTTATTCCACATAGATCTGAGTTTTATTTTGTTTTTTCGATTTCGCTGCTTGCTACGGCAGTTGGCTGTTGTTATGCTTCGACGCTTGTTTTCTACGCCATCTTATTTAACGTTATTCGCAAGGCTACATATTCATATACAAAAGTATATTGACAGAGCTCAATATATCATGTAATTTTAAACAACAAATGGTAGGTTGTGAGTCGGGATGACATGTTATTAACACAAGGTTGCTTCATCCTATTATTTTATGAAATGGCGCTTTAAATCAATAAAATTATTTTCCTTTAAAAAAAAACCTTTATCTATTATTTTTTAATAATTAAATGTATTTTTAAGTTTCAAATTATTTCTGGAAATTGTTAAACCCAGTAAATAACTCAATATAAAGTATCATTTGATTTGATATAAAAATATAATTATGCGCATTAAAAATAATAATAAAGAAAATATAAATTAATTTTTACCTATAATTGTTTTTGCTATTAATGAGTTTATTATTTAAATTTCAAATTATCTTTAAATAATATTAAACTTATTAATGAATCAAACTTTTGGATTTTAATTAGCTGATTAAAAAAAGATAACAATAATTATATTTAGAAGAAAAATATATCCCTATATATATAGGGCTTAGGAGGGGTAAATGCCGGGGAAAATTTGTTTGCAAAGGGATTTGAACCCTAGATATCTTGTTCAAAATATATAATACTTAACCATCACACTACCATAGCCCCCTAAAATTACTTACATTCCCCTTATATATATATATATATCTGGACATCTAAAATAAATTTTGGTCTATGACAATATTGTGAGTTGTATGACTTTTTAGGATTAATTGAGTTTTAAAATATTTTCAAAAATTAATTGATTCGATTCATCATGTACAAGTTGGCATCCAATTTAGTTTATATAAAATAGAGAGAAATTGGGAATAATATTAGGTATAATTTTGTTTTTTGTTTTTTTAATTTGTTTCCATTTTTATAAGGGTGTCCTCCAGTTTACTAATAGTAATTTTAAAAACAGATCTCTCTTTTTTTTTCTTTTTCTTTTTTCTTTTTTTTGAATAAACGGTTCTCTCATTTTAAATAAACGGACTCGTACTTTTTTAGATCATAAGATCATTGTTTAGATCATAAGCCTATGTCTTACTTTTTGCCCTTCCCATTTCAATTTGTATTATAATTGTAAAATAGCATTTTCACATCTTTACAAAAAATTGTTATATGAAATTTAACCCAAAAACAAACAAAAAAAAAGAAAGATTATAACTACCTAATAGAATTAGGTATGAAATATGGGGCCATTTATCATAGTATCATGCTTAGCGGAAATAATTTTTTTGAAAAAAAAAATTATTAAATTAGTTTAAAAACCGAAATAAAGACAAAATAATAAGATAATACCATATGAGAATTAAGAATTTGACTTATAATCATTAACGTTATCATCTACTATTAATCGCTGGCGATATTTGACAGTTTCAATTACCGTTATCCATTGTATTTAACTTTTACAGCTGTTTAAATTTTATATTTTCAATTGCCGCTATTACACATTATTTTTGCAATTATTTTGGTTTTCAAGCTAATTTAATATTTTTTTTTTCAAAAAAATTATTTCCGTCTAAAACTCCTTAGCTCACTCCTAGTTATTTATTCCTTCTTAAAACATTGTTGGAATGGCCTTTTAAACATTCATAGCCGGTATTCTGAAAGTATACGATTTATTCTATTCACACGCAGCAAGGTAGATGGAGATACAAGAGTTCAAAAAGACTCAGTGACTGCCAGACTACAATTAGAACAAAAAAAAAGAGTTAGCAGATCTGTTTCAAATATACAAGAAGGCCTTATCTCTTCTACAAAGGGTGAATGGCATATCATGGAATCAGGAATCCTATCAGCTCTAGATCACGCTGGGCGGCCGGGCATCCTGCTAAAATCTTGTTCGACAGTCATGCCCGGGTTCTTCCTCTCTTCTCTTATCAATCTCTTGAAAGAATATATATATATGCCTAATCAATTGAGTTAAATGGAATAAGAAGCTACCTCAAATGAGAAAGAATGATGGCATTTATTTTCCTTTTCGATTTCCTTGTTTATTTACATGTTCTCCGGATCTCCTCTGTCAGTGTTGTGAATGCCACTTCCCATTCTGCACTTGCGTAGTCGCTGCAGAATACCCTGTATATCGTCATCAGTTCTTCCCTGTTTGCCTTCTTGAAGAATCTCTCTAATGTTTTCTTTACGTCTTCCCCAACCGAGTGATCACGTCTTCCAGTGCTTGAAGTATCAGGGTCTTGCTTTGTCAAATCAAAACCAAAGAGTTTCGGCTTTTTTTCCCCTGGAGAGCAACTCAATTCAAAAGGATACATCCTCTTATTACTTGTAGACATGTCATTAACATTTTCCTTTTTGATTCTACTCTTCTGATTCCAGTATTCTAAGCATTGATGATTTGGATCGAGAGACTCTCAATAACCTGCAGTAGCACACTTTGATTAGCATCCATATGTAAAATTTTAATGTTACAGCTGAAAATATTAACCATACATATCATATGACTGAAGGGCCATCTTTGGTTCAAAAACACAAGCATGTAATCAGATCACCAAACCAACAAATACTATCATAGTTCTGATGATGTAACCAACCAGCATTGTGCTGGGGATAGCTCTCAAACTCACGGTTCAAGAATCATTCAGGATCAATTTGGGTTTTGGGAGAGAGCAACAAAAGATCACTAAGACTTTGGAGAAAATCAAATCATAAATTTGAGGTTCTGAAATGCAACAAACTTGGAGAAGGATCAGTTATCATTCTATGGCTATTTGGAACAATCAGATATTTTGTAAATAGTTTGAAAACCATTCATAATGTTCAAGAAATTAAAGGTAAACTAGATGGGATTATTCGGCTTGAAATCGCAAAACTTTGAAATACAAGAATAATTTAAGCACGCTATTAAGGACAAGCTAGTAAGATTGTAAGAAGTTTACACGTTAAGTAAATATTTAGATGAGAACTAGATCTAAACAAATCCAAAAACCCCTTCATTATCACCAAGTAATTACATTTTAGTGTTACTTAATCATGGAACGGTGGAAAGATTTGGGAACATGGTATTGAAAATATTGAGGAAAACTCACATTAGATGAGTTCTGCATAGTTAACTTGTTCAAAAGTTAAAATGATAAACCAAACTACCGAAGGCACTCCAAAGATGAGAAACACAATGGCTACCATTCATTTGTCTACATGCAACTGTGTGGAATCATTTCATATAACAAGGATATTTTTTTTATTTTTTTATGGGTAACACAGGATAAAATATAGCATATCGAAACCATAAACACCCAATGACAAAGTTAAAATTATAACTTGAATCCTGTAATATTCTAGAATATGGATTTCCAAATATAAACATTTGGAAGACAAATACATGAATTAAATGAAACACAAGAAAGATGACATACTCTCAAAGAATTAGTAGGAAAAACTAAGGAATCAAATCAACTCTCCCACTACGTGCTTCAATTGGTTAGTCGTACTAAAAAATGACTCGAATACTAAATAATTTTAAGAAATTCATTTATGTGGCCTATTAATGAAAAAGCTCAAAATGTCCCCATCAAAATAACCTTTCAGTCCAAAAACAATAAACCACAAAAATCTTACACATTCCAATTATGCTCCATATGAGTATCCTTGGAAACTAAAAATTTTTCAAGTGTACATTGGAGAGGAAAGGTAAAAAGGGATTTCATTCTTGATTTATAATGATCTTTTCTTGACTAGCTCCATCACAAAGCACAAACCCAATAAGCATCTTGGGTCTTATGAGGCATGCATATAGCAGCATTAACTAATAACAAGAAGAAAATAATACAAATAAAGGAGATAGCTATACCTGAACAATGGGTTGTGATAAAAACCCAAACATCTCAAGGCCATTAACACCCTGCAAATATTCCAAAGGGGGCAGCTGTTGTTTCCCTAAACTTCTGTGCCTTATTATCTCTTGCTTAAGTTTCTGCAGCACCATTTCCCAGCATTTTCCTGGTGAGACATTTGCAAACGTCTCATCTGGATACTCCTCTAAAGTAACCTGAAATTTAGAGAACAGAATAAATAAAGACAAGAAAGACACCGATGGCATTAAGAAAAAACCAAAAATAAAAAATATCTTTTGGGGAGTGTTTGGATGGTAACTATCTTGTGATTCATTATAATAAAATACATGTTCTGGAAAGCTTTTTGGCAACTGAAATTTTCTTCACAATTGGCACAATTGGATTTTTTGACAAAATTGTCCAATAAAATAACGGAAAAAGAAAAAGGAAAAGACTCCAAAACCAAGCTAATGTATTGGGATATGGATCCAAGCAAACATTTTCCATTTATCAAACTCAAATAATAAAATTACAAAATTCTAAACTGCCTCATATGACTTTCAAGGCATTTGATCATCAAAATCAGCAACTATACTTCACCATAACATCAAAACTAATAAATGATAAAAATATACTTGCCAAAGGACACAAGTTTTGCTAAAATTAAGAAATCTAAAGCATAATACAACAATAAACCCCACCTTAAATAGAGGCCCAAGAAGTCCAGCATCCAGAACCTCTGAAATATAGTAACACATATGTGTTGGATCACGTATACTAAAGAACTTAACACGGCTTTTAAATCCTGCACAAGACCATTGAAAATTACAAAATAAACAACTTGGTAATACTAGAGAAGAAAGAAAAGAAACAAAAGTGGAAAGAAAAACTCCTAGAACTCAATAATCTCTTAATAAGCATACCTTTTGGGAAAATGGCCTCCTTACTGCACCATGGCTTTCCAAACAACAAGGTACCTAAATGTATAGTCTCAACACGAAAATTCATCTTTTGTATGGGACAGGTTTGATCAGTCACAGATGCCTTTACATCTGAGGGACCTAAAATTTCAGTTTCTGACAAGTTGCTTGGAAGAATACTTGAATGTGGAAGTGAAACTAATATATCAACCCCAAACAACTTACTACCATCAGACACACAAGGATTCCTATTATCTACCGGATAGGAAAAATGATATTTGTTTGGACGAAGATATGAAATTGATGAATCAAAATTCCCACTCAGTACAATATCCGATTGCTTTGGAACTCCAGGAGAAGTAACCTTTTCTTCCTTGCAGACTGAAAAAAAGGTCTCAGCCGCATTTCCAGTTGCTTTACTATCACAGCTATAAGATACTTGCTGCAACCCACTGCCATGTTCATCAGACAAGGTAGCAAGATTCAAATCAATACAGAACCCCTGTCCCACCTTACTTCCAGAGTCCTTAGTTAGAGCTTCTTTACATAACCTGTCATTAGTATGCCCATCTGTCCAGACATGGGATTCAAAAAAACCAAGCCTTCCTGGCTGGTTTTCTGACTGAACTACTTCTGAAGAAACATGATAACTTGAACTGCAAGGCTCATTAATGTCTAAGTTTTCTTGCGTTCTTGAGGAACAAGGTGGACTGTCCTTTTGGTCAGAACCAATGGATCCAGATATCTCTCTCTCCTGATCCAGCATAGGATCACAAGCATCCTTATCAGCAGAAACTAATCCAAGGTCTTCTGAGGCCCATACTTCAATAGCATCTAATCTCCCTTCCAATGCTTCAACCAGGGTCTTCAAATCATCCATGGTGTGAAGCAGGAGGGCAAATTTACGATTTGGTTCACATGAACAAATCAGGCTAGCATGTTTAAGGCATGCAAATTGGTCAGGAGAGCACTCACAACTGGCTGCAGACAAGTGTAGGTCATAGAAACATGAAAAGCATTCTCTCTCGTTTTTCAAATCAAAGTCTCTTTTCATCTTCTGAATCCTCATACCAGTTGGAAGACGCTCTAGTCTTTCCTCTTCCATCTGTACTCTCGTCTGAACACAGAGAAAAAATTACAAAGATAAAAATATTAAAATACCACAAAAGAAAATAGAAGCTTGTCGAGGAAGAGGAATGAGGACAAAATTATACTCACCTTAACTGCCTTTGTAAGCATCCCATCCTTCCCACATACACTTTTCCAGTTTAAATTTTCTTGATTTTCTTTTCCAAGAACTAACAGATCCTTAAGTGCCTCAACAGCTTTTTGGGCTGATGCTAATAGCAGTTTGTCATGGGAAATTGATGTCTTGCGACACTGATCACTGTAGAGCTCCACTGCACTCTGCCCATGTGACAGCCAATCAACAGGGGCCACATTCACAGCTTCAGCACAGTTGAAGCCACAATTAAACCCTGAATGGTATGCTCTTGGAAAGGTAAGAACAAACTCCCCAGAATTCTGAATAGCTCGATATACTGGTACATTTTCAGATTTTAGAACTGAAGGAGATAACTGAGTAACCTGCCCCAAGATGGAAAAGGAAAAAAATAAATTAATGTACTTCAAAATACGAAATACCCTCACATAGAATTCAATGGAATTTGAGGTAAAGATATAAAAGCAGAAGCCTAGATGCTCTTGAGATATACGGGCACACATGGGATAGGGAACTTTGACAATTGACCAAAAGATCACTTGTGCAAGATAGTCATTGTGCTTTTTGGTTGAAGAGTGTGGTCAGCAAATAAAAGGCCTATACATCTGATATTTTACTAATCATGACAACAGTACAAGGTTCAGAAGTTCTGGATAGAGTTTGGTGAATGATTAAGAACGTTATACTCCAACCTGGAACATCTAAAACCTCAGGTAAAGAGTAAGGGATTCAAATCAAGTTGATCTGACTTCAAGTGAAGCTTATTGACAAACATCTATGTATCTATCTATATACATTGATGTATATTTAATAGGTATATTTTTGTCCCAATTGAGACTAGAACCAAGAACTCCGTATAGGCCTTTCCCAAATCTTTACTACTTGGGTGAGGCCCAAGGACATCCTGTATCTTAATTCAATATAAAGTAGGACTGGTTGCTCAAGTGGTTAGAGATTGGGGATGGGATTATGGAAAGTTTAAAGTCCCAATCCCAGTGGGGGAAAAAGGTCCACCCTCCCAAGAAATAAATAAATAATCATTTCTTACTGTATCATTAGCTGGGACAACTACGTGTTCCCAACATGTCATGAATCCTTTCCAATTTCAACACCCACTAGAATGCAGCTTTCCCATCCTTATACTTGTTTTCTCCTCCTCTTAGCCTCCTTTTTGCACCTTTCTTCACATACCTAGGACATACTAGGGTAGACTACTGGATATGGAAGCTCCACTATCTTTTGAAAGGAAATTTTTCTAGGTAATTTCACATTTCTAGATCCTTTTCTAGCTAGTGACTAGGAATCTGTAGCCATTGTTATTACGTAGCCATACCTTTCCCCTTATTTATTTCAATATATAGGCTACTTCAACATATAATCGATTAATGATACACAGTTAGAACTCGGAATATGCATCAAAAAGGTTATTCAGAATTCTCTATTTCTAAAATGCAGAAAACATGTACATAATGAGATCATATTATGCGACACAATTTTATCAACTGCATTCATTGCAAAGTAATTAATATCTTCTTGTATCATAATCTAATCCCCAAACTGTGAGAAACACATGGACTCCAATCCAGTTATAGACACAACAAATTGTGAGAAATATCATCCACTTACCAGTTCATTCAGTAAATATGGTTGTTCTTCAAACAAATCAGGTAGATGCTTTTTCATTGCATTCTCCAATGCTGAAGCATGGCTTCCAGGTACTCCATACCAAACTTTTGAATCACCCCAGTGTAGATAATTTAGTGAGTATAGGTGGTGGTCCTCAACATGCTGCTCCAAAACAAACAAACAAACAAGAGAAAAAAAATTAAAAACTAAAAATAAAAAAAATATAAGAAGCACAAGAGATCAGAAAATGAGTAACTTCCCACTACAAGACAACTAGCTGAAACTAGAAAAGTCTACCATCAAATTAGATTTTGCAAAAGCTTGAAACCGTGCTAGGGACTGGTAAGACTCCTTTCACCTCATTAATATTTCTATTCATTATCATTCTAGTTTAAGAGTAAAACTTCTAGGAACTAGGATTCTATCCAGAGGAAAGTGGTTACTAAGCTTTTAGTTAAGTCAATGAAAAGTGTGTTTAAATTTTCTGTGCATAATTAATAGAAATAATACATGTCAAAATTATGTGAAAGAAAACAAAATCAATACAAGACAAGACACTTCTATAACTAATTAGAAGCCCTCACTCTTCTTATAATGAGTAATTAGAATTATTACTCTTTTGATCTTTTTATTTAATTTTTCTTTTTAGCTTCATGAACAGCTTTGACAGAGTAATGCCCATAACTCACCCAACAAAATGATGAGAAGCACATCCCAACATAGAGCCATGGGACCAGCACTCCTGAGATCTCATTTTGTTCAAAACAAAGTAAAGAACCTGGCAGTCGAGGGAAGTTATTTAAATTCCATCCTGATGTCACATACTGAGTCGACTCATTTTCCAAAATCAAGGCCGATGCCTTAGGAAATCCACTCACAAATGCTTCAGTTTCAAGATCAGCTCCATAGTAGACCTGTGATAACACATAACCAAAAGAAAAAATAGAAAATGAGAGAGAGAGAGAGAGAGAAAGGGAATATATATATATATATATATATATATATATATATATATATATATATATATATATACTTCCATAAACACAAGCATAGGGATTGGAAAAAACCACAGTTTCTTACCTCAACTTCATCTGTTGGTTGCTCCACTATCCGCCAGTATTCTCCCTCAATATCTTCTACTGAAGGTTTCCACCTTTTGCTATCAGAACTTAATTCAACCTTAGCATCCTTTATTCCAAAATAAAATTCTTTGAAATTATCAGCGTGTTTCTGAAACTCCTCTAATGTGAAATCTGATCCTGAATGGAAGCCAAACTTCTCATCAATATCAGAGATCATGTTTGCTTCTGAAACTTCAGATTTGAAAAGCCTCGTGGTTTTTCCCATCCTCGAATGCCTTCTTCGTTTTCGCTTCCGGCCTCTGTTTTTCTTTCTTATGGGCTCCCTATTTTGAAGTAAGTCCACTTGCTGCGTCCTTGTAGGAAACTTTAAATGTTTCCAAATGCTATCCTCCCTAAGAGGGCAGGGTGGAACCCAAGAAGGTGGTGGCACAATCCTACATATACCATATGGCTCTGCTTTTGGACGAATGCTGGCTATATACTTTAAAGTATCTTGAAACTCCTAAAATATGGATCATCACATCAAGGAAAATATAAAGTCATAATCACAAAAGAAAACTCAAATGGTCTCTATGTACAACTAGTGTCATAATCACAAAAGAAAACTCAAATGGTCTCTATGTACAACTAGTAGAAGAACACAGAAACAAATAATACCTCAACAGTTGGATAGAAAACAGGAGCTTCTTCGATGATTGGCCTACATGATTCAGTAGGATCCCATCTGGCTGATATCTGTTTTAACAGATCAAAAATGTTATTACAAAAATAAGCACCATAAAATTGAGAAAAATTAGGGAGATTTTGGATGTGCACATAGTTTCTTGAGTGTATCAACTGAAAGGAATATAATTCTGAGGGATTTATTGGTTAAACTCTTTTTATATATTAAAAATTGTGCAAGTGTGGGCAATGTAAGAATCATGAAAGGACTCTATGTTTTCTTTTCAGAAAAGATTTGTATAGCATTCACAATCATATTCCCCAAAAGTCCCAATGTTCTTTTATTTCTATGTAGATGGATTTCTGCTGTCAAAGGCTACAGAAAACAAACCAGTTAATTCAATTTCCCCAATACTCCAAAAGATGGAATATAATTAGAAAATATTTAAATATATTTTCTTCTACAGGACAAAAACATTAAAAAAAATTTGAAGCCATCAAAATGGGTCCCAAATTTTAGACATTTTTGGGATGCCACACCCTACTGCTGCCTACATTAATTAACAAACTGAACATCATATTAAGTTTTGCACCTTCTGAGTTGGAGGAGTGCCTGAGCACTCAATATTGCCATCATTTTTCAAGGCATGATTTGATGAATGATCCTGAAAAGAATATAATATGTATCATAAATACACATAGGTGGTTAAGATTTTAAACTCTTCACCAATCTACGCACTCCAACCACGAACAACAGCTTATAAGATAAAAGGACAATAAGATCATATTACAGGATAGTTTCCCATTTAAAAAATGCTAATAAGCAGATGAATAACAGAAGATTTGCAAAAAGAACCAAGCATTAAATACCGACATTCAAGAATTTAAGAACAAAAATCATTACAAATGGTTACATAAGAAAAGTCTTTCTTTAGGTAAATTATGGTGATGGGATTAAAACATTTAGAACTGGTGGTACAAATTCAATGTACACAACCAAGAATAAGATTTAGTAAGATTTTCCAATCTTGCAAAGGAAAAAAAACATAGATGAAATATCATTAATAGTTTTTTCACAATCAGATTCCTCATATCCTATCATAAATGCCCACCAATCAACTGAAATTCACTCTGAGGGATTGCTTCAATTCACCAACATAAGGTCTCATAAATGAAATTTCATGTCAATATTTGTCCTTTTAGGAACCCTGATCCAACCTAAACCAATTCATATTTTTCCCAAAGATTATTCGGTCATCCAAGACCAATTTCATTATCTATCTTACAATAATAAAATAGTAAGCTATAAATGATTCCATTACTTTCCATTCAACAAACATTGACAGAACAAAGGTCTGGAATGGCTCATTTACAGAAATTCGTGTTAAGAATCAGAATGCGGCAAGTCAACCGTTTATTTCTTCTTGCTTCGTAAGGCTAATGCCTTGAGGCTTACCCCAAAGCAAGCATCAGGCACAATAACACCTCAGAGAATATTTGAGCTTAATCTAACACCTACACTCTACCACCCAACAAGAATAGCATCCAAAGCCATTTAATTGAGTTCTACCAATTGGAACAATGAGACATTAAAGCCGAATTTTAATACTAAACATTCAGAAAAGGGTGTCTGAAGACTGCCAAACCCTCCAAGATATAAACCAAGGATAAGACATTGGTACCATTATCATATCTTAGCAAAAAAAGAAACTCAGAAAACATAATAGAATAAATGTTTATAAAGACCAAGGAACGATTCCCAATCAGCTTGGTAAACAGCAAAATACTAAAAGACAACAAGAGCCAACTAAACCAAAATCTACAATACCTGTGATACCAAGAATTCATATAGAATATAAAAAAAAAGCTAAATAAACTGACACAACTAAATTACAAAGAAAGATAAGAAAATTCAACTCTGATCCACTCCGCGTCAATGCAGACTGATTCATCGACAGAAACAAAACATCCGACTAAAACCACTAATCATTACACCTTATAATGTCTTTCGCTGACCTGCAATAATACCGACCTTATCAGCCAACATCTCAAAGAAACAATATTTCACCTGAACACACGGAAGTTTCACAACAACCTCCACTGAAACCGGTGAAAGAAAACAAAAGATGATCCAGTTCCTTCGGTAAGATCCCCAAATGCACCTCATTAATTAGTTGTCGTTATTATCAAAACAAATACAATAAACTATAAAATTATAAAATAGAAAAACCTAAAGTGATCGATCGTATACACCAGGTACCTATTCAGCCCCAAATTCACACAAATTTCACCACAATTGACTAACGTGATTTAATATTAGAAAAATAGATTGATCCAATAAACCAAATTAAAAAAGCAATAAAATTGGAAACAGGTATTGTCGGGTGTCGGTGATTAGCAGATAAACGAGTGAAAACCCAATACAAATCTTCAAGATATTTTAATCATAAAAAAAATTGGAATTAAGGCATAAAAAATTGAAGGAGAAGATACCTCAGCAATGGCTGATATTCCAGGGTGAAGTACTGGGTGCATCTCAAAGAGTGCCAAAACAACAAAAATTAAGAGAAAAAATAATGGGTAGCTGGGGAAAAGGAAGACTGTTGGTCAAGAAACGGGGAAGTTGGATCTCTGTAGAGAGAGAGAAAGAGGAAGAGTTTGATAAGGAGACAGGGTCAACCAGAAAGAACAAAACCCACTCGCGCACGCAGTATTAACGACACTGCATTCTAATGAACTCACAACTTTAAAATATTAAATATTTAATGAAATGAATGAAAACGTCTCTTCCTCCTTTATATAAATAAAGATTCTTTCTTTTCTTTTTAGAATCTGAAGATTCAGTTTGTATTTAGAAAATATGGTTAAAAGAAACTAAATTTATTCAAATTATAATTAGATCATATTATTTTTCTTTAAAATAATTTACTAAAATATCTTTTTTTTCATCTCAGATATTTATATTAGTTATTTTGCAATAGTACAAAATTACATTTTTATCATAATTATTCCAAAAATTAATAAAATGTCAAATTTTCAATTTTAGACTTTTAAAATGCATTTTAATCAAATCACCCTTGTATTTATCACAAAGTGAAATAGGCATGTAGGTTACATTTTTTTTAATTTAGAAGTAAAAGTTTAGATAGAGTACAGATTCTTTTAAAAATTTTAATTTTTAAATTTTAAAAATAAAAATCCCCATAAACATATTTACTTTTTTTTTTTTTTTTGACGTTACATTTGCTTTCTATACTGTATTATACTTTATAATTTTGAAAACAATAACCGGAATATAAATCAGGCATTCCTTTTTGAATCATACTATAAATAAATTTGGTATTTTTTCTTATTCCTAATCATATCTTCCCCTAACTGTCACCTCAACTAATTTTTAAAATCATTAGATATTATTATTAAAAATATTATTGGAATTTGATTTATATAGTAGGACAAATTTTATTCAACTTACAATTTTAAAATCAAAAAAAAAAAAAAAGGTGTGTTTTTACCTTTTACCCATCCATATGAAAATAATTAAAAGGATACCTGGTTGAGCTGGTAGGAGGTAGTTGATAGGTTAGGCTTAATAAATAAGTTCCAGTAAACCCTTTTATGAAAATATTCAAAATTCAATTTTTCTTTTTATGATTCACTCCTATTTTTATCCGATGAAATGTCATCTTATTATTTTTGTATTCTAGTTTTTCTTTGTATAAAGAGATACAAAAAGATTTTTTTCCGAGCATGTATATGAAATAATCATAAACAATTCAAAAATATGGTAGAAGAAGATTAAACAAGATTATCTATTGAAAATGAATAATAATTTTTTTAAGTAAAAATATTATTTTATCAATTTTTAATTCCTATTTCATATCAAATTATAATTTCAATCAATAAACAAAAGAAAATGAATATCAAAATAAAATGTTTTTTGGGGATAATTTACATAAAAATAACTATATAAAATAGAATTTGATGTAAAAATTCATTATGAATTTTAATTCTTTGTTTTTATTTTGCTCTAATTTATTTTTAAGAACTCACTGTTCATATTTCTTAGAATTAAAGATTACTCCATTTTAAAAAAATGAATAATATTAAATATTTACAAAAAACATGTAACTTAATAATTTTTCTTTAAGTAAAAGTTCTTTTAACACCTCTTTCATTCTTTCTTTTTTATTCAAAGTATTTTTAAATAAATAAAGAATGATAATTAAATAACACTATATATATATATATATATATATATATATATATATATATATATATATATATATATATATATATATATATATATATATATATATATATATATATATATATATATAAGGCCTTAGAAATTAAATTATTCTCAAAGGGTATATTTAGAATAATATTTTTCTTTTGGTTATAAGTTATAATTTTAATTTCATATTCTAATAATTATATGGGTTATTGTATATGTATATTATTTTTATATCTCTATAATGCTTTTGTATTGGTAAATTAACTTCAAATCAGCATTTAATTATTTTACTAAATGAATAATTATAATTATTATCAACTATCAGTTGAACCAAACAAGACCATAAAATAAAAATCATCTGAAATTATACCGAGGGTTAAAGTAGCACCTGTGAGTGCACTGATATCATTTTAAAGGTTATCCTAACTGAGAAAGAGAAATAAATTATTTAGATAATTGTTTTAGTTCTGTAATAATAATTTAAATTTATTTTATGATTTTTTTTTACTATAGAACCTTTTTTAGTGGATGAACACTTTTAACTTATGCTAATTGAAATTTCGATTAAATACATTTATATAATTACAAATTTTAAAAATTTTTGCAACAAAAAACAACTCATAATATATAAAATAATTTTTTGCAAGATAATGCTCTTGTATTAAAATTTGCTACATTTATCAAAACCATGATGCATCCATCACAAAACAACTAAATTATTATTTATATATATATATATATATATATATATATATATATATATATATATATATATAAATTGGTATTTGTTTTTTATTTTTCTTGTTATCTTGAATATTCTTCATTTTTTTCCTTGATGCATAAGATGCTATGATACATATAACTCATTATTTCCACAATTAGAAACGGTTAATGGAAAGTGTCTCAAAATTATTATTTTTACTAAATACTTTTGAAACTATTGAAATAAAATAAAAAATATTAATTTGCTCCATGAAGTCATATAAAAACATATTTAAAAAACAATATGAATTTGTCTTTTATAAAATATAAGAACAATCTTTTTATAATATATATTTCATATAAAAATATTTTAAATTTATATTAAATTCTAATTGAAATTTTGATATTCACTCTCATGTAATTATTTTTTTTTTATATAAATCTTTAATGAAATAACAAAATTCATAGGATGGGCACCTCCAACCTGGATGTATAACTATAAGTGCCGACGGCAATCATGAAGGGGGGTTCTCTATCAAGTTGGGCAAGGATGGCTTGGGAAACTGGGATTAGACTGACGGGCCACAGACATCTACTAGCCTGTTATTATTGGCTCAAAGTGAAAGGGTAAACTCCAGCCAAGATAAAAGACGCCTCCGTCTCGCTGACCCAAAGTAACAGGCCTGCCCCATCACAGCCTCTCCCTGCGATTGTTCGCCGACGAGCAGCCAGCAGATTTGTGCCCGCCATTTGACCACATCAAAAAACGGATTCTGGCCCGATTCGCTTAAACTTAATAAACGACCGATGGATTTAACGAAGCCACGAACGCCGAGTAGCTCACGGTAGTTCTACCACATGTTCCTGGTCTAGTTAAAACGCTCATCTAAAATAATTTCCAACATACAATTAAATTAAAATGATAAGACAATAAAAATTCAATTAACTTGATTGAAGTTAAAGATAAATAACTGCATTATATCACTGGTAGGAAATTTTACAAGATCAAGTCTTCCATGTTCACGAGAGCCATTCCAGTCGTCTTCACAGCCCAGCAATTAACTCGTCTTCACAAATTTTGGCCCCACTGAGCCTATTGGCGAGTCAGACGGAATGAGTTTAAGGTGTTTGAGCCTGAGAAGCCACGGCCGCTGAATTTACTTAGCCTCAAAATGATGCCGCTTCAACATTTAATTCAATAAATGAGTTCGCCGAATGAATGAATAACAACGTTTCACTAGTGAGTTTAACTCTGCATGCGTGCCTCTAACCCAAAGGAAGACTTCAAAAAGTGCAAACACGCAACCATTACGAAGGAATGCATGTAACTCCTACATCAAGAGTGGACAATTGACCTAAAACACATCTACAAGGAGAGAAACAAGGTAGCGGACTTCCTAGCATATTGAAGAGTCTCATTAAGGGAGAATTAACTGTTTGGCAAACCCCTCCCAGAGGGATAGCAGATATTCTTCAACAGGATGCATTGGGGATTTCTTAGCCTAGGAAAGGGAGATGTATTTAGGCCCTGCTTCGATGAATTGATTGGGTAGCTATCAAAAGTTGATAGCTTATTTATCATCAATCAACTCTTGTTGCTTGTTTGGTAAAAAGAATATAAATTGTGAAGCCTTAAACGTTCTTACAATATCCAACTACCATTTTTGATCCTGATCCCCTATTACTGTGGAAGCGTACAATGATTTCACGGGATTTTATTTATTTTTAAATCTATTATATAATATGTAAATTATCTTTTATAATTATATAAATTTTTATGAACTTAATTTTAATAAATGATAGATAAATGGTATTACAAAACACGTTAAAATCTTATCTTCTATAATTTTATTTAAAATTTGGAATTTAATAAATATTAAAGGTTATAAATATTTTAGGTTTTATTATGGTAATTGGAAACTTTTAATTTTTATTATTAATTAAAATCATATAAATAATAAATATTTTTATTTTTTATTTTATCATAAATATTTCTTTACTATTATTTTATAGTCATGGATAAATAAAACATATATTATTTCCAATTAAATAAGATATTCTGTAAAATAAATATCATGTTGAAAATATTTATTCAGTGTAATAATTTTTTTACATCCGTAATAAAAATAGTCTTAATAAATGCTCCCAATGTAAAAATAACAAGAACACAAAAAATACTAAATTTCGATAACAAAAACAATTCTTAGAGAACATTCTCTATGTTTTCAAAAATTATTCTTGGCCAATAGCTTTTAGTGATTCATAAAACCAATAAAGCCCAAGATACCATTTGTTTTGCCCCCTTTTCTATATATATATAAGATATATATATAGTATATATATATATATATATATATATATATATATATATATATATATATATATATGCTATATCAATCACATCTATATAGATAATTAACCTTTAATCAGCTACTTTATCTTAGCTATTAACTATCATCAACCAACTAAGAAAGTTGTCATTCTGTATCATCAACCAACTAAGAAAGTTGCTTTTGTATCACTCATTCAACCAGAAACTGATCACATTTACCATTATGTAAATACCAGTCACTCCATCAAAGCTGACACAAAACTCATTCCTTAGTTGGTCTTCTTCCAATCGGGAAAGGAACCCACTTAGGTATTCTGAGAGGTAACGCGAACCCCGTCGATCCTTTTTCTGTTTTTGCAGAGAGCCTCATCGTCTGAGAGACATCAGTCTCATCTCAACGACCCCAAAGATGCTCCAAATTGGCCCGCTTGGCAACATCATCACAATAATAACAGAACCGCCAGCCTCAAATAAAGCTAATCTCTCGGATCGTGGTACTGTAACTCTAAACATAAGGTGAGCCACGCCTAATCCTCTAAAGACAGAAAGATCACCTAAGCGACGTGGACAAACACCTCCCAGGCATTTAAACCGTGACAGTCGACTGATCAGAGGTGGAAATCATCACTCAACCAACGCTACGAGAGAGCTGGAGCAACTGCCACCAACAAATACAAATCTTTCCAGAGACGCCTCGACAGCCCGAAAAGGCCAAAACCCTCGTTAATTCCAGAGAAGAACAACACCTCACCCTCATCGGTGAGAAGCAGAGAAGGGAGAAACCTAGTCACACTGGTGGAGCATGGTCCTTACCAACCCCAGTGAGAGGATCACTGGTAAACGAGGAGAGGCATGGTGTGGACAATAAGCATGGCCGGGCCCCATCCTTTATCGAGGGAGACAAAGCGGAGATAGCCGGGAGCAGAGGCTTAGGGACATCCAAGTCGAGAACTTAGCCAAGGCCAAAGGAAGCAGTGAAGGGTCGAGCTCCAAATATGACTCGTGCAAATAAACCGAATCCTATCTGCACTGGGGCTGCATCTCCCTCTTCGCAAAATCTGCACGTCGTAGGATCGAGACATTCGGCCTAAACGAAAGACCCCAGACCACCCCAATACATACAAAAATCACAAACTTAATCACTTGGGGATATCAGACCTCTATACAAGGTGCAGCCTCTTATCACACTAAAGGGCCCAACAGCTGGCTTAATACTCCTACCATTCTTCCATCTCAATTACATCCATGTAGCTTCCATCGATCTGCCTCCCACTTTGATCGGAGCAAGACGGCTGGTAGGTTATCACCACCTTCCGAATTACAGCGTAGCTCACAGGAGAGCCCCAGATCGGCGTCCGTAGATTCAACGCAGACCAAGAAAGTGGATATCCCCAATCGAAAATTCGCCACATTACCGCTTCATCGCAGTGGTCGAGGAAAATGAAAAGACCCATGTTCTATCTCAAATAAACCTCGCTTGCAGTATGGCTTCAGGTCCTTACCAAACAGTAAAGTATCAACGACGGTTGAAGCCCTTTATTCTCGTAAAACAAAAGAGCTCTTCCACTCAAAAGGAAAAGAGCATGGGCGATAAGAAACGGGAACGAAGCCCCAGGAGACAGGCAGACAGGGACAGATCCCCAAGGAGGAGCAGAGAAAATAGGGAGAGGTCCCTAGGAAGATGAGGGAACGTCGTAGACTCTGGGGATCCGTCAAATGAGCCATGCCAATGATACACCCCAGTCACCCTTCCTGACGCCTTCGTCAGGTCCCACGTGAAGTGCAACATGAAAGATTCCCAGATGGCCATCCTGGGACAGAAGTCACCCAAATGACAAGAGACGATACTAAATATCGTGAGTTCCATGTGGGCCATGGACACCGAATAGATGACCGTGATCCAGCCTAAGAAAAGAAATTGAATACTTCAATCCACGCGTGGCATCTCCTACCACGCATGGTCAGGAAGGCCGTGACCAAAGGGCAGCCACACCACCTCGTCACCGCACCACCTCAAGATCAACTACCTCGAGAGATCCATGATCTCCCGAGGATTCGCATTCCGGCTGGAGTCCAACTCAAACAGAAGGCCCACCTGCATAGTATCATATCAAGGGAACCCTAGAAGTGCAAGCCATATCCAAACTCCAAACTCCCCTCACCGATACCAACATTACCTTCTCACCCTGACATGGAAGGCCGCCGCATAAAGATTCCCATGACAATCCGCTAGTGATAAGGGTCGTCGTGGCTAATAAGACAATCCACAGGGTCCTCGTCGACAATGGGAGCTCTAATGACACTTCATCTTCACAGATCACATAAAATGGTAATAAGGGAGTAGCTAGAGCCAACAAGACTTTCACTCACGTGGATTCTCTCAGAGAAAGGTGCCTCTCGATCTACGCAACTGGGTGCTCACTTTGGGAGACCCCCATGCCAAAGCACGCAACAAAGAAGGTTTCTACAAGAGATTCCATCACCTTCAATATACCAAAGGTCTCCCTCAATGCGTCATAGGGTCGCTCCTCCGCTTATCACATGGTTCACAAATTTCCAATCTGCAATGGAGTAGGAATGGTCCGAGGAAACCAAATAAGATACCAGTGGAATTTTGTTACTCAGCATTAATGAAAAAAAAAACAGTCGACACATCTACATGGACGAGCTCGACATGCGAGACGAGGTGCGTAATCTCGACCCTACTCCCTGTAAGAATTAGAGCTCAGATGTTTTGGCAACCAACGTAACACCCGTCACATAGGGTCTAACCATTACAGTATCAAAAGCCCCATCCGTTTTCTGAGCAGAATGGAGGTATTCGCCTCCTGAAACAGGAAGACATGGGCGGGTCGACCCGATGTTATTACTCCACAGTCAACCCCCAATCCCTCCCTTAAGCCCCTGCCAAAAATAGAAGGAGTTTCGCCTAGAAAGACGTAAAGCGACAATGAAGAGGCTCAGTAAGCCTCCGCAAAAGCAAACAGAGAAGTGAATACACAAATGGTCACAACTACCGCCAAAAAGCAAACTAAGGATACGGTACTGGTTTACTGCATATCACTGTGGTCTGCTTGGGGAGGATAGTTTCCCACCCTGATTGATTCATTAGTGGACGCTACTACAAATTTCATGAACTCCCTTAACAACTCATGGACGCCTCTCCTGCTATAACCAGATCTATGATGGATCCTTGTAATTAAGATAGAAGACCTCATTCGACCGGTCGTGAACCTACTCTATCGAGGATGCCCTCTTGACTAAGAGAGGAGTTTCACCCATCAAAGGCCGGTGCACAAGATGTTCTAGAAACAAATTACATCTATGAAAGTATATATAGATGACAATATGCTGGCAAAATCTTATGCTGAGCTCCACATAACCCGGTTTATCCCGCGTGCCTGTGTCCCAAAAGCTACAATATGAAGTTAAATACAACCAAATGCTGGAGTCTCCGCCGGAAGTTCTTGCCTACAGTCAACAACCAAGGAATAGAGCAAACCCGTGATAAGATAAAGGCCACATACGCCCTGAGACACAAACATTCAACGCTAATCGTAGAATACCGGCTGTCGCTCAGATCTAAGGCCACGACAAACGCCTGTACCTTCTTTCCAAGTTCAAAAGGCCTTCCCGCTGGGATGCACACCGCCAGAGCATTCACTGCACTCAAAAACTACCTAAGCTCTCCCCATTCTGGGTGAAGCCCCTCCGAGGGGAGAGTCCCTCACTCTACCCGGGGGTCGCTTCACTCTCAACTATCGCCCGGTCGAGAACGGAACAGTACAACAACCGCCTACTATTACACTTAGCTCTAAGAGGGCTTTTGCAGGGAGAGGTATCCAAATGGAGAAGCCGGATCCTGCTGGCACCATGATCTAAAACCTCATCTCGCCTCCCAAGCTTCATATCACAGTTCCAACCTAATATCCGATGAAGCAAACACGCATAAACCAAAACCTCGGTGAAGGCTAATAAATGCAAAGCATAGAGCCGAGTGAGTTCATCGTACAAACCAAGGATGTCGATAAAAAGTGTAGATCCTCGTAGACTTTCATCATGGAATTTACCCCATGGCTTCATGTGAAGCAACCCAAATTAACACCCACCTCCCCATTTGAGATTATCCGGGACTCGGCCGCTAATGCCCAAGGAAGGTGTGTCTGATCTTCACCTCCCTGTACGGATATGTAAATACGCCTCCGATCGGGCTTCCAAGCCCTCCAATAGCGAGCTAAGTATGAGGCTGTTACAATGGACTTAACCTCGCCTACCCATGGAGGACAAATAGAAAGTGAGCAAAGGACTTAACTGATGGTAAACAAATAGAAGACTCCACGGCTTATGGGGAGAAGATGATCCTATATCTCAAAAAGGTGCGAGAATTGCTTAATAAGTTCATACGAGTTCAGGTCAAACATGTACCAAGAACAGAGAATTCCCGAGTTGATGCCTTAGCAAACCGGCAACAACCTCACAAGAAGACCTGGGCAGACTGATACCTGTTGAGCACCTCCCAGAACCCTCAGTAAGCATCGACAATGGAGAAGTCTCCCCTGTGATGTCCGAACCGAGTTGGATGGACCCCATCTGGGATTACTTGGTGGAAGGAACGTTGCCAAGAGACCCGAAGGAGGCATCCAAACTCAAAGCAAGGTCGACAAGATTCACCGTCCATCGAGGGACCATTTATAAACGAGGCTTCTCCACACCCATTCTTAAGTGCGTAGGGAAGGAAGACACCGATTACATACTCAGGGAAGTGCATGAAGGCATCTGTGGCAACCATATCAGAGCTCGGACCCTAGCAAGGAAAACCTTGAGGTAGGGTGGCCACCGCCCAGCAATGCTCAAAGACACGATAACTCGGTCGAAATGCAAAGCTTGTCAGGATCATGCTAAGATATCTCATCTCCCATCTGAGCCGTTGACATCACGCCAGTTCCTAAATTTTCAAGAGGGGAAGGGGAGATATTAGGACCCCAACATTGAAGGCCAAATGTAAATTTATCATTGTTGCTATGGACTATTTTACCAAATGGGTCGAGGCCGAGCCCTTACTGAGCACCCGCCGCAACGTGGCTGCACGGAACTCACCGCCATGGCGTGTGTTCAGAGGTCTCTCGGTCCGATAATGGGAAACAGCTCGACAATCCTAAGCTCAGTGGATTTCTGTCGAGCTCAAATCAAGAATTACTACTATCCCCAAATTTTTATCCATGGGCCCAGCACGGGCAAGTAGGTCACATATAAGGACTCAAGGCAAAGATGAAGACTAAATTAGAAGATCTAAAAGGAAAATGGGCTGAGTACCGAGGTACTATGGGCATACAAACCAGCCGCAAGTCAAGAACTCATGAAACCCCGCTCGCTCCTCGGGCCTGGGCAATCGAAGTAGTAGATTCAGTCGAGGTCGGATTAAAATCACTAAGGATTGAACTCACAAGCACCGAACATAACGTAAGAGGCCTCGCCAAACCCGGATTCCTAGAAGAAAAGCGTGATAGTCCTCGCCGCAGATGGAAGACTATCACAGAAGATACGTAGATACTATGACCAGCGGGTCAAGCCTAAGAGCTACAAGTCAGCGACTGGTTCTAAAAAGCTTATGCCGCCAGGGTTGCAAAGACCCCGCACACGGAAACCCGGACCCTAATCAGCAGCCCTATCGGGATCCCGCATAATCCGACCTGGCAACTATGAACTCAGAACGGAATAAGGAAAAGCCCCGGCCACTCAAGGGAACGTGAGAACATCTCAAACGATGAACGACAAGACCTTCGAGCAAATAGGTCTATAATAAAGAATCCAACGCCTCGATTTCGAATAACACTCTATACGTCTTAAGTCGCTTAGTATTACTAGAGGGCCAAAATAAGTTATAATAATGTGCCATGAGTCGCCTAAAGGTTTAGATAATTAAATGTATGATTCACAAAGGATCGTTTTTATTTTCTGCAAAGAAGTATCAGCAAATACAAAGAATTACATTCAGCGACTCAAACATTACAGCTAGCCAAACCATTCTCCACATCAGCCAACACCCGGTCAAGGCAAAAGCCACAAGAAAGAGAAAGAGAATGAGAGAGGGAAAGAGAAAGAGAAGGAGAGAGGGTAAGAAGAAGAGAAAGGGAGTGAACGGAGAAAGCTGGTGACTTAAAAGTTTTTAAAGCACACACCCCTCCGAACACGTTCTAGATGGGCCTTCAATGGGCATAGCTAGGGACAACACACAACTCCCACAAGGGAGGAACTAGGAAAAACATAATCTCTACAAGTGGTAGACCATCTGACCAAATCGCCACCATCACCTGACAACCTACGTAGTGATGACCAAACCCCACGCCTCCATCATGCGATTCGACTTTCATGGGGCCGAAGGACAAAGTTTGGAAAGCATAGTCCTACCACAGAGAGACCACTATTTATAAAGAAGCCAGGACGCTTGGGAAGCCTAGCCAATCCATCCCCAATTTCCATAGATTCGCATTAGCCACACGTGTTTCCCAAGAAAAGGAAGACGAAAGTGGTCTTGTGAGCCCTGAGCCCAAGAGTCTAACTCAGAGCTCAACAAAGACAAGAAGGCCTTAGCGCCGGAGCCCATTAGTTTCGCTTAGAGCATAACTGGTCAAAAGGGTCTTGTTTGAGCCCAAAAGATTCTCAAATTCCTTATGAGTCAACAAAACAAAGGCCTAGCCGCCTCCGGAAGCAGACTTAGTTTTTAAAGCATAATCGTCGCTGTGGTCTGTGAGTCCCTGAGCCCAAGAGTTTCGCGCCTTTAGAGTGATGAACCGGTCAAAATGGTCTAGAGCCTCAAGCCTAATAGCTCGCTTTGCAGCATAACCGCTTGTGGAAGGGTTCCTGAGCCCAAGAGGTCGGGGGCCAAAGCATAACCGCCTAAAAGGCCCAGGAACCCCTGAGCCTAGTAGCTCGGGCCAGTGCCACAACTGCCTCGGGCCAGGAGGCACCTGAGCTATGTAGATAAGGAGCCCAGCCTGGGACAGGAGCAAAACCGCTTAAGAAGTGCCAAAGAGCCACGGCCACATGTAGAAGCTCAAGAACATGTAGAATGGACAGGGAAGCATAACTCGTCAGAAGGCCAGAGTTACAAAGCCATAGCCTAAGCCCAAGAGTCATATTGCAAACACAACCCGCTGTGAAGGGGCTAAAGAGCCACAGAGCCATGTAGTCGGAGCCTGGAGAGTCACTGCAGAGCATAAACAATCCTATAAGGCCCAGATTCTAGGAAATCAAGAATTAGCTTTCGTGAAATTAACAAATTAGGAAGGCCTTACAGCCCAGAGCCTAGTAGGCTCAACTTTGCAGAGCCTAACAGCCTGTAGAAGGCCTTAGCGCCGGAGCCCAAGAGTTCGCTCGAGCTAACAGCTCCCAAGGCCAGAGCCGCAAAGCCATGTAGCCCAGACCTTAGTACTCGGGATCACAGCATAACTGTCAGGAAAGGCCAAAGGGCTGGCGAGACATGGGAATGTGAGCCTGACACTCACTTTATGTGAGCATAACTTCACAAGACCTCACAACCCGGGGACTAAGCCACTCAAATCGACAAAACAATAAAAGGAGCGATAAATTAATCTGAACTATTATAAATACGAAAAGCCACAAGAGGAAAATCAACTCTCGTTCACGCCAGATATAGCAGTTAAAGGTCATATCGGCTCTGCCTCACTACAAAGAAGAGCTGGTGCAAACCCCAATGGGCGAGGCAAGAATCGGGCCTGAAGTATCCAAAGATCACCAGTGGAGTTACAATCAAAATCCCGAAAGAATTTTTGGCGCCCATCAATCTCACCTTTAAGATATCTTCACCTCCCATCGGAAAGATGCATGTTGAACCTAGGTCAGAAAGCTCGTAAGCTCACGCTAAAGGTGTCACCCCAAGCCTTTGGCTTAGTAAGCCCGCCTCGAGCTACCCGCTTATCACTGCCCCCACAGCCAGCCCTCCCGCCCAAGCAAGGTCCATCCGAGCCTGCCGAGCTCCTTCGGGCCAAGCTGCCCCAGCAGTTCCTGAACCCTAAAGCCTTGGCGAGCCCGCTCCAATGCCGATATCTTAGCCCACAGGTCACCCTTGATGACCTGCAACTCCTCTCTGGCCAGCCACAACTCATCTTTACGACTCAATCCTTCTGGGCTCCTCCCCACTTTTTATCCTAGGGTCCGCGCCTCGCCACCGGGGGCATGCTTCGTGTCAAACCCGTGGGCTTCACAGCTCCCGCCAGTCCCCATCCCAAGCCAGCTCACCTCCTGAGGTTGTCAGTGGGCCAACCCAGCCTCAGGCACTCGCCGCCGCTGAGCGCTCCCTCGGAGCAGGCCTGCCCTCCGCCAAGCCGTGGCATCCACCGCTAAAAACAAAAAATCTCAAATTAATAGAACTGAAACACAAAGAAAAAGACTGACGAAACACTTGGACGATAAAAGTACCTAAGGTAAGAGCTGCAGCCTCCGATGGATGTGGCCTCCACCTTCCCGAGGTCGAGCTGTGAATGATGGAGGAAACAAATTTAACGGCGCGAGCTCCGCATGAGAAAGCAGAGTCCTCACTCCCATGTACTTCAAAGCGACACGATCCCCCGCCACCTCATCCGCATTGCAAGAGGGAGCAGCGCCCCGCGGCTGGACTCCAACAGCTACCCCAGCCTGGCCCTCGACCTAATCTGAGTCCGAACTGGAAACTGTGGACACTGTTTATTTTTTTATTTTTCGTGTTATTAAAATTTTCTTTTCAAATGTCGCAACCTGGAATCCCCGCCCGACCCGGCGGCGCATCCGAACCGAGCCCGCCATTCGGGACGCTTTCATTTATCTATCAAAACATTTTATTAGTGTCATTTGTCATGGAAACTGCCGCTGGGTGTTTATAATCATTTACAAATTAATGTAATTGTAGGCCTATAAACATTTAACAAAATATATTTACAAAGAAGGTATCTATGCCTTTCGTAATGATATACAAAAACTAAGGTTCTAGAGTTTTAACCCTTTCGAATACAAAATACCACTTGTTCAAAAGAAATGATATGCAAATGACGTATATACTATACGCCGCATTTCCTTTTATGAATCCGCGCTTCGATCTTGACCCGCCTTTTGCTTACTCGATACTTGCATAGATAAATTATACGCTAAGCATTTTCATGCTTAGTGGTTCTAGAGGTCAGCTTCTATTTCAATATTCAATTTAACTTGACATGGATTAACATCAAATCCATGCCTATTATATCAACATATACTCATGCTATTCATTTTTCGTGATGCTTTCATTTTACAAATCATTTATCATATCACAACATGTTTTCAATTATTAACTAATTCACAATTCAATCTATGAGATTTAAGTATATACATAAAACCCCCTTTTACACTCTCGGCCAACGTTGGTTACTTCACTTTGACTATTCAAATCACATTTCACTGATTAAGCCGATGAATCTCTCATCCTTATTATCATCTCTAATGTGTCTACACATTTTTAACACCCGGTCTCCCATCATGATATCTGATGTCGCTTAGTGCACCCCGACATGTAGTATCACTTGAATGCCATACGCCATCACAGATGGATCGATTGGTGCATCCCGCCATGGACATTTCTTCAATGCCATACGCCATCACGACGATGTCGATTCGCATCCCGCCAAGTGGGACATTGGACAACTGGCGCCTTTGGTGACGATGTCGATTGGTGCATCCCGTCAAAGCGCTCATTCAAGATATCGATTCAATTCAAGATGTCGAACTTTGACCTGGATTTGTTTACAATTCGACTTATCATTCACATTCATTCGTTTTCAACATCATATATTTCAATTCCATATTCACTCAGATATCTTTCAAAGATACTCAATCGGTGTACCTAGTTTCATATACTCATTCATGTACTCATTTCATATTTACCTGGGTAAACTACCAAAATACTTAAATAAGAATAAAGTCAAAGAACTAATCGGGTTGTCGGATCTAGTTTCCTCTCTTCGATATCGATCCCCAAGTTAGGCGATCACCCGCCTAAATTAATAACAACAATCACGCCTAATTTTATTGGATAAACAATTATCATACGGAACGAATATCACCGAAGGCGGCTTGAGGCTACGAGGCACGGACGCTTTTCACTGAGTCTCATTCTTATTTGAACCCCATTAATCGCTTCTAGGTCCCAAACAATCGGGTATATGAATACAAAGCTTAATCTTAAGGCATAATCATGCAAAAATAGTGGTCGGCCGAAGCAAGGGTACCGGTGACTAATTTTGACCTGGTACCGTACCAGTCCCTCACTACCTGGGTATCAAAATGGGCTTTGAGGGTACAAACACCACTTGCCCATCATATCACGTGGTACTGTACCACTCTTGGTACCGATACCACTTACCGAAGCCTTCCGTAAACGTTGGATTTTTGCATTTTCATCCATTTTTCTTCCACAAACCTTCTCCAATCCATCCCTTATTAAAATTCCACTATGGAATCCACCCAAAACAACTCCAAAGGTGGTTTAGAATCAATGAAAACCCTTTTCTCCCAAGTTAAGGCTTTTTCCCAAATCGAAAATCACAAAAAGATGAGGTTAGGGTTTGATTTTCTTACCTTAGCTCCTCTTCACCTTCTCTTCCAAGTTGTTAGATTCTAGGGGAGAAAGAAGTGGGGAGCAAAGCCAACCAAAACTTGATCTTGTAAACTCCAGCTATTTCTCTCTTTTTCTCCTCTTCCTTTCTCTCCTAAAAACATGATGTGCCTCATGGAGCATCCAAAGACCACTTTTCGTCTTTAAACCATTTAAGGGCCTTGTTTGGCATACACACTTATATTATCATTTCTCATTTTCTCCTTTTGGGTCTTAAGTCACTATTTCATATAAGGCCTTGTTTACCACCAATAAATCCACTTTTCCATTTTCTTCACTGGGTAAATTTCTGCTTTCAATCAATTTTCATTTAGTATATAATATTTGCCTGGGCTTTTAGCCATATAGTCATTTATTCATTCATTTAACAATTCCTAAATACCCAAGATGGCTAAATTTTTATACCGAATATATATGAATAATTTTTATTATAAAATTCTGTGGTATTTTTTGGGGCACACCAAACCGAAAGATAAGGACATCCAAGTTGGCTCAACCCCCCTCGAGGAATCTCCACCCAACAAACGGCCAAGGAGAGAAAGAGGCTCCCACCTTTAGGATCCACCCAAAGTGTGGGGCGACCGCGAGGTGGTAGAGGCTGGGCCTCCCAAGGGGGGGGCCCAACCACCCCCCTGAATCTCCACCCAACAACAAACGGCGAAGGAGAGAAAGAGGCCCCACCTTAGGATCTTACCCCAGCAGAAGACCGCGAGGCTCCGAGGCTCTCACAGCTTCCACTCCTCTCTTCTTGCCAAGACCTCTAGGCTGCCAAGCTCCTCCCAGCTTTGTGATAAGGGGCTCAAATGTATGTGAGAGGAGGACTGAGATGTGAGGCTTATGACAAAAGGGAGAAGATCTCGTGAAAGTGCCGCAGCTTGCACTGAATTAACCGGGATATCCGAATTGAGTTTCGAATAGGTACGCGGCGCACTTAACTGGGGCCTGGCTTCACCTCCTTTTGGTTTTCGTGGATCGAGATCAAGGTGAGCACCTAAAGACCACGCAACCAAGGCAATATTAGAAATATCCCATAAATTTTCGAAAACCAGGACAAGTCCAAAGCGAAGGAGAGCTCACGAGGTTCTCGGGGTAATCCTGCATCTGTGAGGAACGCGTGTCCTCCTAGTCGCTGATCAGACTTCCACCGACGACCGCTAACAAAAAATAATGCTCCTTCCGACGTGGGAGGACGAGATCCAAATAATCAAATTAGTATCGAACGTCGAGATATAAAGGAAGCCTCTCACAGACTCTCCACGTCAAGAAGTCCGTTGTGGCTATGCTAGGAATACCCAGGCCGCTGTCCCTAAAAACAACTAACAGCCCCCACCGTAATACCCCGTAAGTCAGGAAAGCTAAGAAGGGCGCATTGAAATGCCGCAGTAACCCCTTTTATAAAGGATGCAAAGTAGCAGAGCGTCTCGAACGCCGCCTTAAAAAAGCACACCATCTTGGGCACTTGGACGACGTAGGTGGTCAGCACGTCAAGGCACCAAACTTGGATCCCAAACGAGGGCCCATACCGAGCCGCAAAGATTTCACCATATAAAGGTTCGACCCGACTGGGGCCCACTAATTTCAAGATTTCTCAGTATGGCGTACCTCAAATATCTGGGTGCCGCCAGTATTGAATTTTATTAATTTCGTCTACCCTATCCATATGCTGGGAAAGGAGGTTCCCCCGGGGCAACTCGATGAACCACCACAATCAACCATCTGACTCACACCGGGCCTGCACCCCCGAACTAGACGCCCCAGGATTTACCCCTACAAGAAAAACAAGAGCGACCAAGACCCATGGAGATACGTAGGGCTAAATAAGAAGAAAGGAAATCGAAGAAAATGCATAACCCCAACCAAGCAAGCTCTAGAGCCTCGTAAGACTTCAAAACCAAAAAGACAAAGGAGAAGAAAAGACGTACCAAGACCAAAAACAAGACGAGGGACACAAACCCCAAGAGAGCTATCAAGGACCACCAAAAGCAGTCCTGAACAATAGAGAAAAGGAAGCCCAAACTTACAGAGGCAAAAGCCTAAGAACAGGAATAAAGTGCAAAATAAATGGGGATCGTTTTACAAGAAGCTAAGAGCCACAACCGAAATAAACGCAAGAAAACCAGAAGCCATCATTATCAACATTGGATCTGATTTAAAAGCCCTAATCAAATGCTTCTCGAGTAGCCACGTGCGGGTATCACACCC
Organism: Tetrastigma voinierianum; assembly: GCA_016808115.1. NCBI lineage: Eukaryota > Viridiplantae > Streptophyta > Magnoliopsida > Vitales > Vitaceae > Tetrastigma > Tetrastigma voinierianum. The sequence continues at coordinate 82,181 of JAEQBH010004291.1, read as the reverse complement.
GATTCGAATGAGACACTCTCGCTCTACGCCACTTTAGTCAAAGGTCAGGGGCAACCGATCGGTTTAAAATAACGGGCGTGCAGCCTTAACGACGCCCAAATGCCGCCTAAGAAGGTTAAGAAGTGTGCCTAGTACCGCCTCGACATCCCCAAACATGTGCCCAAAATCGAGGGCCTGAGCCCCTTCCAAAAGGCCGGTATTATAATCAAAAACTCGGTATTAAAGGAAAAATAACCCAATCCTCCACCACCAGGAAAGTAGGATATTTCCTAATTATTGCCCATCAATTATCCCTTATTAATCGGTTTACGACAAGGAAAGAAAATTCCTCACCCAATGGGAGAAATATCGTATCATCAACCAACTAGGAAAGTTGTCATTCTGTATCATCAACCAACTAAGAAAGTTGTCATTTTGTATCATCATCCAACTAGGAAACTGATCATGATGACCCATTATAAATACCTCCGTGCCACTACCACAAAGGTACGCGACAAAACTTCATTCCCTGCAACTGATCTTCTCTTCCACCGAGCACCGACCAGTATCGTGAGAGTTAGGAATGAAATGAGCCCCGCCGATCCTTTTTTCTGAGCTTTTGCAAAGGTTCAACGTCCAGAGACAATGGACATTCCAAGACCCCAACACGCCCAAATTCTGGGCCCTATTAAAAACATCATCAGTCACAATTCCCTAAACTTGTTTAGTAAATACCTTTTTATACGGTTAGAGGGTGCTACTACCACTACCGACCTACCCGATATATGTAACATTGACATCCGACCGACTTGCCTTTGTGGTAGACACGTCTTTTCCTAAGTATGGAGTCACATTATGGTTTTATTTCTTATTTCGTTTTCCCTTTAAAAAAATAACTAAAATAAGTGGCGACTCCAAAAACCATTTTTTTTAAAATGGTTTTTCAAAAAAAAAAAAAAAGTGAGTCTTACCATCGAGTAGGGACGGACGTGAAATATGCGGGTCCATAATGAGATTAGATAATTTAATCACAATTTTTTTTAATCAACCACATGTTTTAACAACTTCAATAAAAAAAGAAACTACATGTAAAATAATCACAACCTATATGATTTGGTTTGACGAGATTAGATAGGTTCAAAGAGTGTCTTATATTATATATTGTTATATACTACTAAATTACTAATACAAGTATATAACCATAAAATCTGGTGCATATTGTCTTCCACCAGTTTCAAAAGAAAACATTATATCAAAATATTAATGCAACCTATCAATCGAAAAAATTATTATAATAATTCATCCACAAAATTTAAGAAACTATGAATATGAAAGTGAAATTATATTGATAAAATATCAAGATTACCTTTGTAAGATTATTTCCATCATATATATATATATGGAATTTAAATTATACACAATGTTGACCTATAATAAATTTATTTTCATAATATATATTATACACATTATATTTTATAATTTTAGTATAATATTATTTTTTTTTATTTTTTAGTTAGTTAACCGAAACTACGGTTTTTATATTTTGTAAACCTAAACCTAAACCGAAAATTATATATATAAAAAATAAAAAAACAAAACCAAATTGATCGGTTCGATTAACTTATTTTTTGGATTCCGGTTTGATTTCTCGATCGATTCGATTTCTTAGGTTTTTTCTTAAGGTTTTTTTGCCGACCCCTAAGTATTCTAAGAATCTCTTGCCCAACTGTCACCTCAACTACTTTTTAAAATCAATAGATATTATTATTAAAAATATTATTGGAATTTGATTCTTATAGTAAGACAAATTTTATTCAACTTACAATTTTAAAATCGAAAAAAAGGTGTGTTTTTACGCATCCATTTGAAAATAATTATAAAATAAAAACCATCCGAAATCATATACAGGTGTAGACCCCAAATTTGAGCTATAATTCATTTTTATTTATTTTATTTTATTAGATTTTGATTTTATTTGGTTGGATTTTTCTTTATTATTTTTATTATTATTTTTTGATTATTTTATTATTTTTCTTTTGAGAATGTACATTATCCTTTCGTTTTTGGGAGTTTTAGGATTAGTTTTTTTGAACTTCCTATGTAATAGAGAAAGAAAAAAAAAAGGGAACGAGAGAAATTACTTTATTTTATTGTTAGTTTTTTCTCCTCATTAATTCTCGTTTATTTTATTCTATTTTCATTCCTTGATTACTTTAATTTCTTGTTGATTTCTGTGACTTTTGTTATCATCATTGTCTACTCTCATATTTATTAGTATTATATCTAAAATTCAATTTATATCCCCTATTACCATAATAATATATTATTGAAATTACACTGCAGATACGTGTCTTTCTATATATAATTTTTTCATATTTGCATATTAATATATTAAATCCTTATCTAATCATGGTATATTTATTTCACTTAGTACTTTATTCATAATCCTTTAATTCCTCTCCCCTTAAATTCACGCACACTGATCTTCATTCTTTTCTCTTAATATTTAATTTAATACTAAGAGTTAATACTTGATTTAATACTTAACATATAACCTAGTCCATTAGGTCTAATCTATCTTAGGATCAGCCCATTAGGTTTAAATCATTTACCTTAAATTCAAATCTATTAATTATTCAACTCATTTACCTTAAATCTGACCTACTTAACTCAAGCCTGGCTCATTACATTCCAACTCACCTTATCTTAGGTCTAGCACATTTACTTTAAGGTCAAGCCCATAAGAATCAATCTATCCATTTTCTTAGATCCAATTCATCAACTTTAGGCCTATTTCCATTATGACCAATTCATCCATCCTTAGGATTCATTGTCATATCATTGTCACATTACTGTCACATCACTTATGACACACATCTTAAAAAATGAAATCTCAAATACAAATTAAGGAATTGAACCCATACATATCCTTTGTGTTATAAGTTAACACCTTAAACCACTAGTCTAAATCTCCTTTTATGTTAGTCTTAAATAATATTTCTAACATCATTAATTTTCATCAATTTTAACTTTCTAAAATATTAACTTTCAAACAAATATTATTATTATTATTGTTTTAACTTTCACCATATTATTTACATTTTTCTAGATAAAATAATACCTTCTTTATAATCTTTTTTTTTTCTTTTTTTTTAAACCCATTTTCTTTAACTTCAAAATTTCAAAAATCATTTTCCTTAATTTTTACAAAAATTATTTTTCTTAATTTCATAAATTTCAAAATCATTTTCTTTAGTTTCTAAAAAAAATCAAATCAAATCAATTTTTTTTCTTTAATCTTTAAAAGGCCAAAAATCAAATTTCTTTAATTTATAAAAAAAAATAAAAAATAAATATTTCTTTAATTTCAAAAATTCAAATTTTTTTATTTTTTTTATATTTCAAAAATTCTTTAGAACTCTAAAATTCAAACTTTGCTTTCTCTAAATTTCTCAAGTCAAATTTCTATTTTCAAAAATTATATTTTCAACATGATTTTAAAAATTCTAAAAACGCAATTTACTCTATAATTCCAATAAAATAGAACCAAGTGGAGTCGATTTGCATGCTAAATAAATGGGCTTTGGTGGGGGCCCGACATCTTATGTATCCTTCATTAAATAATTTGGCGCTTGATTTATACTCCGATTTCTTAATTTAATTATGAATGTTTCCATATATGTTATTGTACTAACTTTGTTTTCTATTGATAACGCTTTCGATTTGCCTTCAAGGTACACACTCTTATCTCGTTTGACTTTGCTCTTTTATTCATTTATTACAAGTTTGATGTGCTTTAGAGTTATAATTGTTGCTTATTTCTTAGTATCCTTGGATCGATTCATTAGTTGTCATATTAGCTTGCTTGATTATTAGAGGCGGCTAGGGGCTTAAGAGTCTTCACGACTTTTCACTGTACCTTCCCAATAGGTAACCTAACCCCCAAATTTAGACTCGGTTTTCATAAACTTGTTTTTCCTATTATGAGTCACATTTAAGGTTTTCTTTTTTATTTTTCTTTCCCTTAATAAACGACTCCAAACCATTTTTAAAAATGGTTTTTCAAAAATACAAAAATGAGTCTAGCATTTTTAGTGAGAAACACATCATAACCAAAATGTGGTGTCTACAATAAGGTTAAAGTAGTACCTAGAAAAGTTAATATCGGTATCATTTAAAGGTAATCCTCGATCAAAATAAATCTGAGATATCATTTTTTTTTTTAGATAATTATTTTGAATTTATAATTCATAAATTTGAAAATTTTATTTTATGAATTTTTTTAGTATAGAAACATAACTTTCTTTTACAAAATTCACCTTTTTAGTGGATGAAAAATTTTAACTTATGCTTATTGAAATTTCGATTAAATATACCATAAATAAAAATTTTGTTATAAACAAAATTAACTCATGATATATAATTTTTTTTTATGGGAATAATGCTCTTGTATTAAATTAAGTTACTTATCAAACTATGTTTTACTACATTTCTTAAGAAAAAAATTATATGGTGCATCCATCACAAATAATATATATATATATATATATATATATATATATATACTCTATATATATATATATATATATATATATATATATATATATATATTTTAGAATAATGCTCTTGTATTAAATTAAGTTACTTATCAAACTATGTTTTACTACAGTTCTTAAGAAAGAAAAAAAATTATATGATGCATCCATCACAAAATAATATATATATATATATATATATATATATATATAACCTTATATATATATATATATATATATATATATATATATATATATATATATATATATATATATATATATATGGTATTATTTTTTTTATTGTTATTCTTAATAAAATATTCTTCATTTTTTCCTTGATGCGTAAGATGGTTATGATAAATATAATCCCTTATTTCCACAATCAGAAATGGTTAAAGGAAAGTGTCTCTAAATTATTATTTTTACTAAATACTATTGAAACTATTAAAATTAAAAAAAAAATTTAATTTGCTCCATGAACTCATAACAAACAAATAAAATAAAAATATATTCAAAAACAATGAAGTCAATTTGCCTTTTTTGAAGAAGAAGAAATGTCAATTTGTCTTTTATAAAATATAAGAACAATCTTTTTTTAATATATATTTTATAAAAAAATATTTTAAATTTATATGAAATTCTAATTGAAATTTTTATATGCACTCTTTTTCCCTCTCATGTCTTTAAAGAAGTGAATAAACTGCCTTTTTAAAGTTTTTAATGATTCAATCGTTACATCATTAAATCATTCATCTACTTATCTAAACATGATTTGACAATATCTATCAAGTTGTTGACAATTAAACCCGAATACACTTGAAGGCCCCACTACAAATAAAGAAAATAAAAGTACGTTAAATATTATTCATATGAAACTATTATTATTATTATTATTTTATATTTTTTAGTTACAAATTCTCAATAAAAAATGAAATTTAAACCTAGTTTTTTAAAAAAAAAATTCTCATATCCTCTCTTGATTTAATCTATACTTTTTCAAAGTTATCTTATGTGAGACAAATGAGAAAGTCAAGTATTAAAAAATATATAAAAATAAAATATTTATCTCATTTTTTCGATTACTATGAATGTCTTAACTAGCTTGTGCGCACCTCAATTAATCTTATAATAACCTTGAGGGGATTTGGATTCGAACTGATGATCATTGATATTTTGGTATTTCTTTGGTATCTTAATTAAGTGTTATAAGAAATGTAATAGTAAGAAAGATTATGCAGGGTGGGTCCACATCTTCAAACATTTATTAGAAAAGTAGTAGTCTTGAGGCACATGTGAATCATATTCATTACAACAAAATTTAAAATAATTAGTAGTCCACCAAACCATGAAAATATGTTGAAAATTAGATGTGTATAAGTAGTTATCCTAGGGTGATCTACGATGAAAAACCCTAGCCGCCCCTCTCTCTTATTTTCCTTCTTCAGTCTCTTTTCTAATTTCAAGGAGTGATTTTCTAGTTATTCTTGGTCTGAATCACCCATTTGCATCTTTTTCTCATTTTTTTTCTCAATAATATGGGTTCTTTCTCACAAATATGGATTTCTTTCTCAATAAAATGGTTCTTTCACACATATTTGACTTTTATTTTGTTTTTTCGTATTTTTTTATCGTCGCATTCTTGTAGTGTGTGGTAGTGTTTTGGTGTTAGTGATCTAGTGATGGTCGTGCGGATGCCTCGCTCGTAGAAGCTTTTGCTGCTGGTCAATGCAGATGTGGTTGCTATCCTAGTCTTGATCTGACTTGTGCAAGCGTTGAACTCCTCATTTTGTTTTTTTTTTAGTTTTCTACTTAGAATTGCCAACATGGTTGCTGATGTTCTTGGTAACATCTTCCTCATCCAGAGTTGGAGATGTTAGGGTTTTGTACTTACAACTATCCAATGAAGAGTTGTGGAGGGTTGTTCCACCCATGTTCTTCATCGATCTATTACTTTTGGATTTAGTTTGACTGCAATTGAGTTGAAAATGTTGGGCCAAGTTTATCCACCCTATCAAAGCTTCGTTATTCTTATTTCGATATTTTTAGGATATTCTCTAAGCCTATATATAAATAAAATTAGGAGATTGATTTTATTGTTAAAAGTGATTAAAAAAGAAGAAAGAAAAGTTTGGTTAGTTTTTTACCACTATTGATAAAAAGCAAAAATATAAGGAGCTAAATGTTGACAATTTTTGAATAAACTGTTTTTTATTCTAAAAAATATAGAATAACAAGGAATACAAAGAGAACACATTTAGTTCTTTTTTTTTCTTTTTTTTTATTTGTTCTGAAAACCACAAAAAACACTAAACTTATATAATAAAAACAATTTTTAGAAAACATCAAAATAGTGTTCTTTACAAGAACCAAGCATGCCCTGATCTATTTTGCTAGCTTTTTGGGAAAAATTTATATTGCAGGTACACTTTTTTTTACGTCAATTCATTTTGCAATTTTTTATCATTTATAATTAATAGAAAATGTTAGTATACAAATCATTATTGTTCCATTTTCAATGATTAACACATAAAAAAATATTTTCTTCAAAAAAACACATAAAAAATTATAGCTCTCAATGTTGAAATTTTCTTAAAAATTAATTTATATCAATTGATTATAAAATAATAAACTAATTCATTTCCTTTTATGATTAATGAATAACATTTTATTTTAAATTTTAGCTAGTAAAATCAATTTAAAAATGAAAACAAAACAAAATTATTCATTTATTTAGAATTATAGATATTAGGATTGTAAATAATTATAATTATTTTTATGTATTGAATGTACTAGTTAAAATCAATTAATGTTACAATACATATATCTAGTTAAAATATTATTAAAAAAAATAAGAGAGCATATACCATTAACAAAACATAATTTTATTCAAGAAAACACTTTTACCTTTTAAAATTAATGAACGATCCTTGTCAATGATAAAAGAAAAGCATATATGTCATAAACTGATATTCTTACAAGTGCAAAGTAGGAAAAATCTTTTACTTTTATCTCCTTAATGGGATTTTAAATTGTTCAGGTCTATTGATTATGGTTTTTTTTTAATGAGTTGAAATTTGAAGGCAGCCTTATTAAATAAAATATAGTTAAGATTAACTAAAGATTTATATATTTTAAAATTATTTAATCATTATATAAAAGAGTTAAAATAAGTGAAATGAGTTTCAAATCTAAGTTCAAATAATTTTTTGACTTCACATATATATCCTTTTTTTTATTTTATTTCATTTTTTTTCTTTTCACTTCTATTTCTATTTTTTCTTTATCACATATTTCCTTGAATTTTCAAAGAACCAAGATAACTTTAATGTTTCATTTGATCAATTAAAAGATGATATACCTATTTCAAAATGAATCATAAGACTTTTAATTAGTATCCAAAAATTAAATTTGTTTTTGAAAATAAATTATCTAATTTTTGGAAATTTTCCATATAAGAGAATTATTATTCTTACTCCTGTCTATGTTTTTTTAAAAACTCATGTTACTTGATAATTTGGATGTCATATATTATCAAATAGAGAAAAAAAATAAAGTAATATAACACAACAAACAGAGAAAATAAGTTTTTTTTTACACTCTATATCTATGAACTCCTAGCTCTTCACCATATTTTCATGTCGTGAGTATAAAAATGTTTATGTACTCATCGTGTTGATTTTTTCTAGATCGTTTTTTTTTTTTCTTTTGGTGGACCAAATTTTACAGAAATGCAAAGTAAATTCACCACAAATTGATCATTCCATGACATATGTAATAAAATTAAAGTTGAGAGTAGAAAATTAACATATAAATCATATATATATGGGAAGCAATGAAGGAATCAAAAGGGGTGGTGGCATGATGAGTAGTGGTAAGTTTTTGGTTGTGAAGTTTGATAATTCTTTTGGTGGACCAAATTTTACAGAAATGCAAAGTAAATTCACCACAAATTGATCATTCCATGACATATGTAATAACATTAAAGTTGAGAGTAGAAAATTAACATATAAATCATATATATGGGAAGCAATGAAGGGATCAAGGGGTGGTGGCATGATGAGGAGTGGTAAGTTTTTGGTTGTGAAGTTTGATAATTCTTTTGGTGGGCCAAATTTTACAGAAATGCAAAGTAAATTCACCACAAATTGATCATTCCATGACAGATGTAATAACATTAAAGTTGAGAGTAGAAAATTAACATATAAATCATATATATGGGAAGCAATGAAGGGATCAAGGGGTGGTGGCATGATGAGTAGTGGTAAGTTTTTGGTTGTGAAGTTTGATAATGGAGATGGCAGAGATGAGAAGCAAGAGAAGAAGAGCAATGAAAGAAGGAATGAGAGCCCCACCACCCTGGTGGCAAAATCTTTCAAATTTGTGACAAATCTTGTTCCACTTTGTATGTGAATTCCCATTCTTCCCAAGCTCTGCCATGAATGCTGCTGAACTTGCTCCTGCTGCCACCATTGCCAATATCACCTGCCAATTTAATCCCCTTATCATATTTCTTTTTCCAAATTTTAGGATCTCCAATTTTTAATTAAAATATTGCTTTGTTAACAACTGCCCTTCTTATTTTTCCTTAGTAGAATAAATAAACAAATATTATTTTTTGGGTCTTAAATATGAAAATATATTTGTTAAATTATTAGATATAAATGAAGTATAAGCACCAAAACAGTTAGACGGTGGGATTGGTTTGGTTTATTTTTATTAGAAAAAAATCAAACAAGAATTATATCAAAAGATTACAGACCCACTTTTGTGGATTGCTTTGAAAAAAAAAATATATTTTTTGATTTAATACTTTGAAAAAAATAAATAATTTTTAAGGGGTTTGGTATGAATATGGATGAGAAACAACTGAAAAAAATAGATTGAAAGATTTTGATTACATACCATGTCCAAGATGGTGATTATCACAAGGCGAAATCCCTTGCAATCAAGCTTTCCTCCAAAGATTTCCAGTGCTAACATTACTAAGTTATGAACACTGGCCAAAGCATTGGCAATCACGAAGAACCTGCTCCATTCATTCGTGCTCATCAAATGACAAGATTTAGGCTATGCTTGTTGTCAAAATTTTGAAAGAAAATGCAAAGAAAAAAAATAAAAAATAAAAAATTGACAAAAAAAATCAATTAATAAAATCAATAAATGGTTTTTATATATTTGAATTTCATTTCAACTGAATAACTTAAAAATACACACATTTTTCATTAATTTTGAATTACATTCCACTCTTTATATGTTTTTTTATCCTTATAATCCAAATATGTTTCTTTCTATATATATATATATATATATATATATATATATATATATATATATATATATATATATATATATATATATATATATATATATACTGCCTATATATATTTAATTTTCTTGAACTAAATTTAATATCAACAACTTTTAATTTAAGAGTTTAAAAAAGAAAAAAGAAAAATATAATCTAATTGTAACTTTGGAAGGGTTTCAAATTCTCTTTTATCACTCCCACATACACATATATGTATATATTTTTTAAAGTGAAAAACATAAAATCTAAAAAATTGATTGTGGGATATGTTTTTATTTTTTAATTTAAAAACCCTAAAAAAATCATTTAATTTTATTAAAAAAAAAACTGGTCACTTGTAGGCGATGTGCTAATAATGTGGACAAGCATGCATGGGTACATATATGGAGATGAATGAATGAATGAATATACATACAGAAATGCTGGGGTTTGCTGAAACTTGGCCCGGAGACTTGCTGTGATGGGGTTACTCCCAATGGCCCCAACCACCAGAGTTTTGGTTTCTTTGTTAAGACCCATCACTATTGTGGCTGTTGCTGTTGCCAAGAATGCAACCACCCTCAACACCAACACTATCCGATCATGCTTTCCCTTTCTTACTCTGATGATGTTTTCTTGTTTGATTCCAACTACTTCTGGCTTTTCTTTACCTTCTGAAGCCATGATGATAGATTTTGGAGATCAAAGTAATGGAATGAGGATGAGTTTGTTTGTGTTTGATTGATGGGGTTTTATAGGGTTTGGAGGAAGAGATTGATGATAGATTTGCTCTTTTGATTTTTGTTGGGTCTTACAAGCCAAGTGTTGAGTATTTATAATTTCTTTGGGTGGTCTAACCACATATATCCACTTCATGGGATGGGGATATTGGTTTTGGGGATGTGGAATTCAATCTCTTATTTCCTTTTGGTTGGATGTTTATCCACAAAATAAACCCATTTCTCATGGGAAAACTTAAGAAACCCTTTTAGTAAAATCCAGAAATCTCTTTGGATTTTTTGAAAAAAAAAAAAAAACAAAAGAAAAATGAAACAACTGAAATGATGCCAAGAAAAAATCAATGAATTTTTCTGACATTTGTCTTCAAAATTATTCTGCTGGATAAAAAGTATTAATGCTGGTGAGGGCTTTGTTGAACAGTATTGGATTAGTCTGAGTTTAACTCAATTACTTAATCACTTCATAAATAATTAAATTTAATTAAAAAAAGTGTAGTAATAGTTAGGTGGCGTTTTCCCTTTAGTTGGGCTGATCTTCCAACCTAATCAATGGTTTTCCAGTTTGGGCAAGGCATTTTCATACCCAACCCTTTGACCTATCCAGAAAAAGAGAAAAAAAAAAACAGTAGAAGAATAGAAAATGAAAATCCACTGGATTTTGGAAAGCCCTGGAAAGAAGTTTCATAATTTCTAATTTGGAATTTATTCATAACCAATGACATTAAAAACATATTAATATTTTGAATCTTATTACATAAAATAGTATTACAATATAAATATATTAAAATGAAATAAAAAAATCAATTATTTCATACTAATTAATTTTCTCTTTGTTAATATAATCTTGTTTTCAATTAATATTATATTTTTAGCAAACAATAAATGTAAATATTTTGTGTTCGTTTTGTCAAGCAAGGAGTTGGATGTAGCATGGTGGTGCCATCTGATCAGCTCACTTAATAAAATATTGATAACTGCATCAATGGAGGGTCATCGGTCTAATTTAGTTTTACAATTCAAAAAAGGGTTCAGTTATAAAAAGTTTGTTCTCATATGAGGTGGGTGTTATCTTAGTTATATAATGATTTTATTTTTGAGATCTGTATTTTACCGAAGCGAAATTTTATCTACTTGCAAATACCGAAAGATGAAATCATCATTTAAACAAACTTTTTATAACTAAATCCCTCAAAAAAAGAGAGACAATAATAGTAATATCTGAGGTGGTTGAACACTTTGTTGGGACTTTGGAAACCACAAAACCCATAATTAAATTAAAAGTGTGTCACATATCGAATAAAGACAAAAAGGGAGATGGGTTTAAATAGTTGAGTGCCGAATGGGTTTGGCTGCGAGGGCACCCGGCTTTGTGGGAAGAGAGGACCTACGCCAAGCTAGGTCGGTGTCCCCCCACGCGTGTGCCGTCGGTCGGTTCGGTTCCCAAGTCCACCCTCATTTTTTCGAGCAGGGCCAACGTTGTTTAGATGGGTTTTTCGAACAGGCATGCGTTGGGTGGAGCTGACTTCTTTGGCGTATATATTAAAACTTTTCAAAAAAATTTAAAATGAAATTCTCACTTGATGCATCACGTATAAATACATGCGATTGTTTTCTTGAAGCAAATTAGGAGTTCGTCGGAATCACTCTGCATGCGGCTTGGAGGAATGAGGTGGATTATCTGAGAGACGATTGTAGTATCATCGTCGCGATTGAGCGTGTGGCAGGATCTGGCGTTGACTGGTTGAAACCGATCGGCGTCTGATTGTTTGTTAGTACTGCTGCTTTCATGTTTGTTTCCTTGACATTTTAGTTTTTGTTTCTGGTATACGAACATCACCGACTACACACTTGACGATAGAAAGTGATGGTAACGGGTGGCCTTAGTCAACCCTTTCAATTTTATCATTTTTCATATCCTACCCATTTAATCTTATTTAAAAAATTAAATGGATCGGGTGGGGCGATTACAAAAAATTCTCATATCAGACCGTTTAACTATTATTTTTATTTATTTTAAAATTTTAATTATATAAAACCAATATATTTTATGAATAAATAAAATAATATATTTTTTTATAATTCATTTTATTAAAAAATAGTTTTTATTGTTATTATATATTAAAACATATATAAAATATATAATAAAATTTTCTAAAATTATTTTTTTTTATACTTGATGTAGGACAAGATGGAATCTGGTTTGAAAAAAACTTTTCCGTTAAAACCCGATAAGATAAATTCAAAATGGACGTCAAATTAAGGGTGAGCGAATCGGAAAGCAGGCTAAGCCAACTTAGGCATCTCACGACCAGTATAAAGATCGATATCTAAGTTATATTTGTTCAGCAATTTTTTGAGATTTAGCTTAAAGTTAAAGGGTGTGAATTCGATAATAGCGTCTAAAGCTTTTTATTTATCTAAATCTGACCAATTTTACATTTCTCGTAATAATTCATCATTATCTGCCGTTCGTTTATGTCGTACATAAAAATGAAATTTACATCGCCTCATTCTTTATGAATGATTAAATAATATTTGCCCGAATATTGATGTATTGATATGTGATCGCTTTTCTTGAAGGATTGCTCGGCCTCTTGAAGCAGTTTTTTTTTTAGCGCGTCCCATTTTTCTTTTCTTTAAATTTCAGCTGAAGATGTATGTGATATTTTTATTTTTTAAAGATTCAAATACTAATCAATTGTTTCATGTATGAAACTAGAGTAAAAAACCTTTTTCTTTTAAAACAATAAAGGTGATAAACGAGCCAGTCCAACCCATTTCGGGTTAAAGTCAAAATAGGTTGAACTAATCTGATGTATTTCGTGAGCCCAGTTTTCAAAAGTAGCCCAACCCAACTCATACGGAGTTGCGAGGTCAAAGCATTAAAAATCTTAAAAAATTAATTTTATAAATTTATCATTATTTAAATAAAAATAAATAATATACAAACATATAAAATGATTAAAATCTAAACAATATAATAATAGTAAATACACTTAAATAAATAAATAATATTAGAACTAATCAAAACTGAAAATAAGATACAGAAATCCAGAGAGTAGTTCCAAATCCTGAGAGTAGATTCACTAGCAGACGGATAGATAATAAAAAATTTGGCAATGCGGCTTACTAGTTCACACATAGGAGGCATAGACAAATACAAAAAACACCTCATCATGATCAAGCAACATCCCTGCTCTTTCCATCACTTTGTTTCTGGGGATGGCAACAGTGGATAAACAACAGATACAAATATACCAATATATTTAAGTCCAGAAAAGTTGTTCAATTTATTTATTTATTTATTTAAACTTCAAACACATTTGCTTCATTCTGGAGAACAAACATACAGCAAACAATGGGGTTCAATCCCGGGATAACCACACATTTCACAAGATCCTTTCCACTTCCACTTCTCTTTTATGTTTCTTAATGTACACCACCTATTAAAATTTCATCTACAACCTCATGTTTGGAAATAGTCTGTTGAATCTAACGTTATAAACCACCCCACCCCCCCCTATATCCACCTTAATATCCACAATCAATCTCTAAATCCACCTTTCCGTTTTATGCGCTGCGCTATAAGAACAAGTTGGTTCTCTTCTAGGTAGACTAACCGCATCTGGGAGCAGCATCATCATCATTTTTTCTCTGTAGTGACCCCGACAACAACATTGCTAACCTGAAACGTTTCATGACATAATCATAAGATTTTTGTTTTTATCATAAGAGTTAAAAAGGGAAGGAACAGTGGCAGGGGAAAGAACTAGATGGCGAGGGACTTTACCAATTTTCCACTTTCATCAACGGACATAGGGTTCTCGACGACCACAGTCTGGCTCTGGGAATGGCCCATTGGCTTCACAGAGGGTTCAAGTCGACTTTGTTTAGTATCAGGTAAATCCACACTTCCCAAATAAAATGCAGAATAAAAAAAAATTAACAACTTACTGATGAAGTAGAGGGTGTTGATGCAGAGATTGCTGTACCATTAGGTCTGTGCACAGGAATTGGAACCCTAACGTTAGCCATCTGCAAGGGAGGGGAAAACAGAGAATAGACTTTTGTTATATTGTCTGTTATACTTTTAGCCCTCATTATATATGCAAAACTGAGAATTTACCTCTTAAAGTATGAGAGAGTGAGTTCACAAAAAATAAATAATAAATCTGTAAGTCTTACAAATAAGATTCTTAAGGACATCAGAAAATTGTTGAATTAAGCTAAACCACCCCACTACTCCATGACTATCTTTGTTGGCCCATAAGAAGTCTTTTCCTTTTCATTAGGTAAAGAATCTGTAATTTTTAAGCATTCAAACAGTTGAAGAAATACTATATATATATACATAGGAAGGGTCTTTTCTTCTCTGTAAAAATGTTGCAACTTTCAAGAGTAATTCTTAGTTCTTGTAAAATCTAATGTTGACAGTTTTAATTCAGAGCCCCTACTAGTACAAAACTGCTAGATCCGGTGGACAAACATTGCTAAATTCACAGGACATAAGTATCCATCCCAGGACAAAATGCAAATTGATGCGGATCCTATTATAGCATGAAAGATGTAGCCACATAAGAAACATCAATTGAACAATACATGCCCACGAGGAAGCAAGGGAGAAAATATCTATTGTGAAAAAGTTGAGAAAGTAACTGAAAATCAAATAGCAAAGGCAATATATAGATGAGGAGTGTATAATTAATGGCAAAACATCCAAATTTTCAATGTAGTTTTAAGAAACTAACCTTAAAAAGTGAAACAATGAACAATACTGAACACACGTATAACACAAAATGCATAAATGAAAAAATGCAATTGCTGGTTGCAATCTACATGCTCCATTTAGCATCCAAAAAACAATCAAAAATAGAAATGAACTCATGCATATGGAACAATCTAGAAAACATCTATAAGTATAATAGTTTTCATCATAGTTGTGAAAGGCACGCCTGTGGCACGCACGACTCCCACTGCCATCGTCTCGCCTCAAGGGAGGCACATGGACTTGAAGCGCGAGAAGTGGCACCACAAGCCCCTTAGGCGCAGCCTCGTAGCTCTCGAGGTAAGTTTTTCAGCCATTTCACTCCTCTCCCCAGCTTCTCTGATTCCGGCATCTCCCTGTGCTATCTCTTGTTTCAGCAACAAAAACCAAAACAACGTTGTTTAAGACTCACTGGGACCAACATGACATCGTTTTGATTCGGTTTAAATTTTTTTTAGCAATTCAAAATGATGTCGTTTTGGACTCGTAGGGGCCAAAACAATGTCGTTTTGGATTGGACATTAAGTTTTTTTTAAAAACCTCCTGTGGTCTCAAAACAGCATCGTTTTGGCCCCAAATGCCTAATTTTCGAGATTTTAGCCCCTCCAGTTCCAACCCTCATTTTACGCCTGTTTCAACTCTAGAAAAAAAAAAAAATCTCTAACCCTCTCAAACTCTTATGTAATCCTACATAAAGAGAGGAGAAGAAGCAAAAAATCAATTAAAATAACGAGAGAAATTGCGAAAGTCATGTAAAAATAAGTATTAATAATAAAATATATATTTGACATATGTTTTATAAAAAGCTGCGCGGCTTATAGCCTCAAGGCCCAGGAAGCTTTGCGCCTCTGATCACGCCTTCTTGTGCCTCAAATAGTATAGTATTCATATAAACATCTATCATATATTCAACCATATAGACCTCTTAGGGAAGCTCACAACCCTCATCACACATCTGGGAGGAGAACTTTCTTTCAATAATATATAATGTTAACCTTCCAAGATACCTTAAATACTGATTCTATTAATGACAACCTAAAGAATATACTTAATATAATTAAAACTAATTTATTATACATAACCATCGATAAACTACATAGATCATTAAACCTATGCTAATGATAGAGATATCATTAACATTTTATTTCAAAAAATGTGATCTGCTATCTTAACTAGCAATATACCCATTGAAGTTTAGATAAAAACTAATTTTATTAAACTACTAGTATGTTTAAAATTAGAAATATGTTATCAGTGCGTTATCAATTTTTGAATAACTCACGAATCTTTTAAGTAACCCAGAGAAACTAGTAAAACGACAACTAGTAGACATATGGTCAGGATCTATGTATTGTATATACTACTTTCACTATACCAATAAATTGGTCAGTACTTGCCATTTCAGAATCTCTTTAAGAATTCCCATACCTTGGTTGATATGCTTGACCTACATTTTAATAAATGAATAAATATTCCTTCCATGAATACATTTGGCTGTCTAGGCCAGCAACTTAGAAAACAGGCATGAGTGAATAACATGAATTTCATTAATTAAGTGCACAAGCCAGTTGTATGCATGATTGAAGAGAAAAACTGATAAGGAGCTAGGAGCTCATTGTAAAGCAGGTTCAGGACACCAGGCAAATTAGAAGAAATTTTAAGACAGTTTGCAAAAGGTTGTTTAAAACTGAATAATGATTCCCCTGATTAACATATAAAGGAAATTCTTATTATACTTACACCAACGCTTGTAACATAGTGGCAAACTGCACATTTGACTGATGGAGCTCCATACGGATCATAAGTGTTGTTCGGCGGTTTCCGCGCAGTTGACATGGGCAACCTGGTTTGGGTGTCACTTTTTATGCACAGGGAAAGAACCCGAGTATACACAGAACAAGTCAGTTGAAGCACTGAAGTGAGCAACATAATGGGAACTAAGAAGATCCATATGTGCAATTTAGTACTAAAATGGTATGGAAAACAATTTTTGATCTAACAAGTCTACACTCTTGCATAAAAAGTAAAGAAAAGAATGAAATCAAATAATATTAACACATTGCAGCACCGAATCCCAAAAAGGTTCTGAGATGTCATCCAAGATAGGTTTCAGTGGGTGGGCATAGAAGGGTATCAGAGAGAAGAAACTTGAAAGGTAAGTATTATAAAGGCCTAGATAGAATAGCATTATTGTACAATATCATACAAAGTTGAAGGACATTTGGGTATTCGCTAATCTACCTAAATACTAAGGACATCAAGAAGGTGCTCAGAATGGGTTTGTTTAGAATAGGCATCCAATTTACAAGGAATTTGGAGGAGCTTTCAATTTTGTTGGGTTCCGGATAACAAGCAACAATTGGTGATCTTTTGATGGATAGCTCTTCAACATCACTGTTGTGGAATGAAAGGTTGTGGCCTAATCAGCCATTGCATAGCATTTCATAAGTTCTGCTGAGTGTTTCTATTTTAATTTGTTTAGAATCTCAAGGGTGCCTTTTGACTTTAGGGAAGTTCAAGGCTAAGGAACACATCTATTGTGACTGTCAGATTCATTGTTTTAGGAGAGGCAAATGAGATGATAGTGAGTATGGGCAAGTTAAGGGAAGTTAGTATGGTGGCGATAATCGCACCGTTTAATCTAGTTTGGAGGTTGCCTTGATCCTAGAAAAATTTGAAGTTAAAGCTATTTTGAAGGCTATTGACATTGACAATGGATAAGGAGGTATTTCTGGAGCTGCTGAAGGGAGGATAGTTTCATATTGGGTGCTTGAAAAAAATTGGAGGTTTGAGCAGATAAATCAGTTTTTGTATGAAGATCTCTAAGGAAAGGTGATGAAGCTATTTGTTATTGACAGTAGCAAGATGAGAAAGCAAGTGTTGTGCAGTTCTAGGAAATGGAAAATATAGATATGGTGGAATTTTGTGAGGACCAGAATTTGAGAAAACTCTTATCATCCATTTAATAGGAGGTAGACAAGATGCAGGAGGCACAAGAGCCACTGGATCTGCAGTTGGCTGCTGTATTGAGTGCACCCTCTACAGAAACTTTCCAGCACTTAAGACATGTAAAAATACTTAGAGATTGAAATAAATCTCTATCAATCATTGTTCATGTTGCTACTTTATGAAATTTGGAGGAAAATCTAGTAAATGACACTTTCTGTTGGAAGGATTCCTCTGCAATTGGTATTCTTTCTAATTGTTTTACAGGCCTGTTCTTCTATGATTCATATTCGGTTAAAAATATTGGTTCATCCTTGTAGTAATTGGATGAATTGAGTCGTTTACATGACTGTGTAAGAACCCAATGAGACACGTCACAGACAGACCCCCTGTTTGCTCTCTCTCTCTCTAACCCAATGAGACATGTCACAGACAGACCCCCTGTTTGCTCTCTCTCTCTCTCTCTCTCCCTCCGTCCCTCCCCCTCCCTCCCTCCCTCCCTCCCTCCTCTCTCTCTCTATAAAAATAGATAATTACTTTTATTCTCCAACCTACACATTTTTTTTTTATAAGAAGCTTGTACATATTAAAAAAAAAAAAAAAAAAAGACGTCAATACAAACAACCCTGGATATAGATTAAGTATACACCGGCCACCAAAAGGCTCACCCAAGTGAAAGAGGGAGATAAACAAAAAACAAAGGCCCACATCTACATACACCCTAGACCAAGACCACAAGTTATAAACAAACTAATTTTTCATCTATGGACAGAAAGCTGTGCATTATCAACCTCTAACAGGTTCGTTCCTTCCAGATTGTCTAAAACATATAGAATGAGATTGCCATCCAAGTCTTTTACAAGCTTTACCAATAAAGGACCGATGCCACCTAAGAAGCCCCTCAAAGGGGAAAGGAACCAAGAAGCACCAAGGAGAGAGAAAGAAGAGTAACTGCCATAGAACTCACATCTTTTCGTAGTAAATAAGAATAAGATCACCTATTTCTTCTTTCTTTTGGCAAAGGAAGCAATTCTTTGCCAAAGAAAACACTTTCCTCTTGACTTGATCTAGAGAAAGGGCTTTCCCCAAAGTTGCTTCCCATGCAAAGAAAGTCACCTTAGGTGGCACACAAGATCTCCCTCTTTGAAAGAAGTAGGCTCATTGGGATCTAAATAGAGCAGCGGGATTTAACTGAAAAAATCCCATGCTGCAAAGCCATCCAAATCACCCTATCTTCCTCAACCCTTTTGCTTTAATCCCCAATAGAAAATGTTCCACTTTCTTCCACCTCCCAATTGTTAAATGGCTTAAAGAAGGGGCCCACCCACCCCTTCCACCTTCAAAATTTAAACATCCATCACTCAAACATCTTTAGAAATGGCTAAGACAAATAAGGAAAAGAAATACTAAGTGGCTCATGCATGCATCACATATCCTTCCAAAATCATACTCTTTGACCATTTTCTATTAAGAATTCTAATGCTTAGAAAATCCTTTCTTTTAACTTTCCAAATATTAACATTGTAATCATAGATAATTGAAGGAAAAACTATTTATTTTATTGATCACAAACCACCTATTTATATATAAGACAATCCCAAACCAAATAGGAAAGAATATGAAGTTTCCAAACTCTACATGAGTGCAAGTTTCCTTTTTCCAACTAGGTTCTAATTTTACAATACTATAACACTCCCCCTCAAGTTGGAGCATAGATGTTGATCATGCACACAAAGATAACTAACCCGATCCTCACTCAAAGGATTTGTAAAAATATCTCCTAACTATTCTCTAGTCTTTACGTATCTTGTAGATATCAACCACAATTGGATCTTCTTACAAACAAAATGACAATCTATCTTTGATGTGTTTGATCCGTTCATGAAATACTGGGTTAAAAGTTATATGCATGGCAGCTTGGTTATCACACGAAAGCTTTGCTAATACTCAAGTTTCAATGCCCACTTCCATCAATAGCGCGTATCACATGATCACATCACAGTTGTGTCATGACGATCTACATTTCTGCGGCTAGGCAAGCGAGATAGCAGCACAGCTAACCTTTTCCATGAGATCAGATTTTATAAAATAAGACACAATATCACGAGGTGGATCTCATGTCTTTTTAGATCCACTACCGGTCTGCGTCGTAGCACTCTCTCAATTAGAGTAGCTCATGCTTCTTATATAATAGTCTAAGTCCAGGCGCTTCTTTCAAGTAGCATAGGATATACTCCAAAGACTGATTGGGAGATGAAATATACTGACTCAAAACACTAACTAAATAAACTTAATATGTGTTTGTGAGTTCTTTCGTAAGATAATTGATTTGTGAGGGTCTTCAAATAGGTCTCCTTCCTTAGTGATCTACACGTTAGGAGTACAACACGGTTTAGCACCCAATTTCCCTATCTAGGATAACAAATCGAGCACATATTTTCATTGAGATAACAAAATTCCCTGCTTACTTCTCATGACTTCCACACCCAAGAAATACTTCAACATTCCTAAATGGTAGAAAACAAACAAAGAGATTAGGTGAGCACACTGACGTTTACCTTTATGGAGAGTAATCGGAAGATCATCGATGCTGAATTTGGATTTGGTAATGACGTGGGTATTGAACTAGAGGCCCGAAGGAAGGATTCTAGGAGGTTTAATAGGACAAGAGAGTGGAGTAGGGTGGGTGAGAAATGATAGTGTACACTAATGATCCCATCATCCTCCACTTGACTAGGAATAGGAGAAGAAAGGGAAAACAGGGTAGTCTCAAAGAATGTAACATTAGTAGACACAAAGTAGCGTCGAAGAGTGGGACAATAACACCTATACCCTTTTTGAACACGAGAATAGCCCACAAAGATACACTTTAAGGAACGATCAGAGTTTGAGGCAGGAACAGGACCATCTTGAAACCAAACAATGGCATCTGATACCTTGGGATAATGAGAACAGCAAATTTATTTGAAACTGCCCAGTGTGGTAGGAAGTAGCCCGATTAGAGCAGAAACGAGGGCATCTATTAATAAAAAACAAGTTTGTGGAGACTACATGTTTAAAAAATGTTCGGGACATTCATCTGGAACTAAAGGGCAGGCAGTCTCAAGAAGATAATATTCTTTACTCTTATTACCCCACATTTTGGAGGCGTGTCAGCGCAGTCGATGAAAGAATCTCATGTTGTAACATGAAGGGCGAAAGGTTCGACAAATACTCTTTGGCATTATCACGTCTCAATGTTTGAACAGAGACATGAAATTGTGTTTGATTTGGCACTAAAGCTATAGGAAATGAGAAAAAAAGCTTAGACGACTTTTCACTTTACAGGATAAAGCTAAGTGACTACGAGGAGGAATTGTCAACAAAGTAATGAAATCTTAATCCATTGTGGAGACATAGCGGACAGGGACCCAACATCATATTGACTAACTTCAGAAAGGCGGAGGCCGTTGTGTGTTGACTACGGAACCAGTACACGATGAGTTTAGCAGCATATTGACGACTCCACAATTCTGTGGGGATGGGCTGAAAGTGGGATACTTAGCTGCATACTATTGGCTGAGAGAGAGGGGGAGATGTCGGTGACCAGATGTATGTTCAGATGGGATGACAACTCAGCAGCATGGGACTTTGGCTTTTCCCTCATTCGGATGTAGACCCCAGACCTGCCTGCATCCTCTTGCAATAATTTAGATTAGTTTGATATCCTTGTCAAAATAAAATCAGAAGATAGATCTTTTTTTTGGTGTTCATTCTAGAGTGGTTTCTTGAAATTAAATTAAAGATATTGTGACTCACCCCAGATTGTGGTGGTGATTGAGGTGGATGGGACATTATTTCAGGACGGCTACAAGATGTTGAGCTTTATCAAGTATGTGCACTGACAGACACGAAATTTTGGGTGAGACTGGCACGTATCTTCCCTTGTATGCATTGAATTCACCTTCTGCTGCAGGTGATGTTGCCTTGGCTCAGGTGATGGCTTTTATGTGGAATAGGAAATAAAACATGTGTTGGTTTGCCTGCCTGGCACTCGACAGGTGTAGTATGTAGTGATAGAAGTAGATGCATCTTGGGTGGGTTTCCCTAATACTAAGATGACTGAAATCTTCAATTTTTACACTGCAACCTCTTACACTTCCGGCGTACATGGCCTGGATTATGGCAATAATAACACACAACTCCTCCTGAGGGTTTCTTGTTAGCCATAGAAGTGTATCTAACTGAAACCGGTCACTGAAAATTCGAAAAATTCCAAAAAAATTAGATCTTGCAAGGAAAAGGACTACCTTTCCATGAAAAACACTGCACTGGAATAGAACTTGGCCCTACAATCCACAAAACACCTCTAGACCTCGAAGAAATCAAGGAAGACAAGCAAAAAACCCTAGACATGTAGGCTGCCAGACATAAAAATGTTTGAAAAACATTGTTGCAAGGTTCGAATGTAAAATACAAGTCGATGAGCTTGTTTCCAGGTCGGGCGACACCGTGAGGTGAAATCCAATACAGTATATACCACACCGATGATGGCAATTACATGGAGGCGCATTGGACATCGGTTAATGGGAGAGATTCCACGGCGGTGGATATAATTCATAACGGCAATCCGTGGAGTGGTCCCCCTATCGAATATGAGTTGCCAAAAAGTTTGCCGAAGTTGGTACTCAACATTAAGAGGTTTTTTCTTCGAAAATTTCCCAAAATTTGCCCTTTTTTGATCAAAGTCTAGCCCTAGGCTCTGATACCATGTAACTAAAAATAATTGAAAGAAAAAAAAATATTTCATTCATCATAAACCACCTATTTATATACAAGACAATCCCAAACCAAATAGGAAAGAATATGAAGTTTCCTAACTCTACATGAATGCAAGTTTCCTTTTTCCAACTAGTTTCTAATTCTACAATACTATAACAAACATCATAACTATCACCCACCTCCTTAGACCTACCCCTAACCATAATTCTAAATGATTGCTTCAAATAGCCCCAATTTCATTGGTAAATTGTCAATTCCATTTTCAAAGAAAAGAACTTCATTCATACGCCTCATACCTAAACCCCTCTTTTTTTTTTCCCAAACAAACTGTTTTCCATCTACTCAAAAGAGATTTCTGTTCAAGAGTCCCACCACCCCAAAGGAAATCCCTCTAAATCTTCTCTAGCCTCAACCTAAGCTTCCTCGCCATTCAGAAAAGTGACATGAAAAGATAGGCACCATCGACAGAGTACTCTGTTGAAAGAAGGTGACGCTTCTCCAGTTGATTATTTTATATCAGTTTATTAACTTTTTTTTTTAAATTTGAAATTCCCTCTAACTAAAATTTGAATTATGTAATTTAGAGGGAAGAATGCAAGCCATGTCCTTGTTAAATAGGTTTTGTAATTCATTTTCAAATGTAATAAAAGATTTCATCTATTTTCTCCTAAATTCTCACATGGTATCGTAGCCCTTCGTAACCCCCGATTCCTTTCTCAAAATCCCCCCATTGCAAACTCCTCATCATGACCAAATACAACATGAACTCACAGCACTCTCCTTTCTGAAATCAGTCCCAGACCTAAACCAAACTCTTCAGCCAACATCCAAGAAAGTTCATCCCTTCTCATTACCAATCATAGACTTAATGGCCAGAATTTTCTTCAATGGTCACTATCTGTCCTCATGTATGTTTGTGGCAAAGGGAAGTATGAATACCTCACAGACGAGATCTCCATTTCAGAAAAATCAGATCCTAAGCATCGAATCTGGAAAACAGAAAATCATATGGTTATGTCATGGTTAATCAATTCCATGACCACCAAAGTGGGAGAAAATTTTCTGCTTTACAAAACAGCCAAAGGGATTTGGGATGCAGCACGTGAGACGTACTCTAGTTCAGAAAATACATCAGCGTTATTCAAGTTGAAACTAGATCCGCGATCTGCGACACAGACTCTAAATGTCACTCAATAGTTCAATATTCTGCACGATATTGGCAGACCTTGACATGTTTGAGATCTACTCTGAAATGCCCTGGATGACTCAGCCTCAGGCCAAGAAAATTGTTGAACAAAAGAGAACATTCCAGTTTCTTGTTGGTCTCAATAAAGACCTAGATGAGGTGAGGGCAAGAATCATGGCAATCAAACCCCTACCTAGAATACGAGAGGCTTTTTTAGAAGCTCGAAGGGAGGAAAGTAAAAGGAAATTGATGATGATAGGTGATTCAAGCACCACTTCAACTATGGAAGGCTCAGCCCTATATACACATAGTTTTCAAAACCAGGGCAACAAACTGAAGAAGGGGAGGCCCCGGTGTGAACATTGAAAGAAACCTGGGCATACAAAAGAAACATGCTGGAAAATACATGGGAAACCTGCAGATTGAAAGCCTAATTGTGCAAAAAATGATCAAGAGAGTCATGCCAATGTTGTTGCAAGATCAAATGATGCCAACTTTGTTGAAACCAGTCCTTTTACCAAGGAACAACTTGATGCATTGCAGAAATTGTTTGGACAGATTTCTATTTCTTCTAAAGAAGCTCCAATGACATCCCATCAGCACACTAGTATGTTAGCACACCAAGGTACTCTCCTCTCCGCCTTTACTACAAAAACCAGGAACTCAAAACCTTGGATAGTAAACTCTGGAGCCTCTGACCACATGACAAGAGATATCAGTATTTTTCAGCACTATAAACCGAACCAAGGTGTTTCTACAGTTCGGATAGCAGATGGTTCACTTTCAAAAGTCGCTGGAATTGGAACAATTCAATTAACAAAGGATCTTATTCTCTCTCCTGTTCTTCATGTTCCAAATTTGGATTGTAATATGATTTCTATAAGCAAGCTCACTCATGATTTGAATTGTGTGACTAAATTCTATCCAAATCTTGGTGAATTTTAGGCGATGGATTCGGGGAAGGTGATTGGCAATGCTGAGCTATGTGGTGAACTCTACTTGCTCAAAGAAAGTACTTCACTTCATCCAAAGGTTCCTTCTACAAATTATGTTTTTCAATCTATTTTCAATTCTATGTCAATTACAAATGAAAATGAAGTTATGCTATGACATTTTCGTCTTGGTCATCCAAAGTCTATGTGTCTTAAAAAGTTGTTTCCTCATTTGTTCAACAATAGAAATCCCAATTCTTATCATTGTGAAATCTGTCAACTTGCCAAGCATTTTAGACGTGTATTCAAGCATTCCATATAAACCTTCATATCCATTTTCTATGATCCATAGTAACATTTGGGGGCCCTTGAAAGTTAAAAATATAAATGGAACTCATTGGTTTTTTGACTTTCATCAATGATCACACTGAAACCACATGGATTTTTCTCATGAAAGAAAAATCAGAAACAGGAGCGATCTTCAAATCCTTTCACTCAATGATTAACAACCACTTTAAAAGCAAAATCCAAGTCTTAAAAACCGACAATGCCAAGGAGTATTTCAATTCTATTCTTGGTCCCTATCTCTTGGAACAAGGCATCATACACTTAAGTTCATGTGTAGATACCCCTCAACAAAATGGAGTGCCAGAGAGAAAAAAATAGACATATACTTGAAGTAGCTCTAATCTGCCATGTTCTTTAACAATTGCTTAACATTTCTGTGGGAAGCCATCTTAATGCCCACCTACCCACCAATAGAAATGCTGGTCAGCGCTTTAATTTCCCGTAATCCTCACGAGTTCTCAAACCTTTCACACATCAAATCTTCCACTTAAAGTCTTTGGGTGTTCAGCTTTTGTCCATATTCACCATCAAAATCGGACAAAACGTGGGATACTCAAATGCATCTTCTTGGAATACTCATCCAACCAAAAAGAATATAAATGTTATTCCCCCCTCGCTAAGGTGTACAATTCCATAGATGTCACATTCTTTGAGCACCAGTCCTATTTCCTTAAACCTGAAATTCAGGGGGAGAATTGAGGGAATATCAGTTTTGGGACATTCTTCAAGACACTCAATCTCAAGTCCATCAACCTCAAAACTTTCACCAACCTGAAATCTCACAAGTGATTCCTCTCTTAACTAAATGGGCTTCAACTCTCTCATAAATAAGCTGAATCTCTCACCTGAGTCAACCAAATGCCTGAACTTGTTTCACAACAACCTAAAACCAACAACTAGAAGGAACTTAAAGTCTATTTTAGGAAGAGGAGGAAATCTCCTGAGCAATTAGAGCACATTACACAGACCAAGGAAGGCCAAGAACTTGAACCGATTCCTCTTGCTTCAGAAATTTGCACAGATACGAATTCATATAATCATGAGTTCATCAGTTCTATTGTTGATGATTTTGACTTTCCCATTGCCCTAAGAAAAGTTGTTCGAGCATGCACAAAACATCCAATTGGAAACTATGTTGCTTATGAGAAGTTACTACCTCCATACAGAGTACTTTGTGTCTACTCTTGATGATACACAGGTTCCGAACTCTATTCAGGAAGCATTAAAATTTTCAACATGGAAACAAGCAATGGAAGATGAGATCAGAGCACTAGAAAGCAATGATACTTGATACTTTCAAAGTTGCCTCATGGGAAGAAAGCAGTGGGATGCAAGTGGATATTACAATTAAATATAAGGAAAATGGAAGTGTTGAGAGGTATAAAGCCCGCCTGGTAGCCAAGGGCTTCACACAATCTTATGGAAATGATTATCAGGAGATATTTTGCACCAGTTGCGAAGCTTAATACAATACGAGTTCTACTCTCCCTTGTAGTGAATCAAGACTGGCCACTACACCAACTTGATGTTAAGAATGCATTCCTAAATGGTGATCTAGAAGTATACATGGAAGTACCTCCAGGACTAGAGAACCTCCAATTGCCTAAATGGTATGTGTAAGCCAGTGGTGTTATCTAGTTTAAAGTACCAATTCCCATGCTTGGTTTGATAGGTTCGCCAAAACCATAACTTCACAAGGATACAGACAAAGTTAAGCTGATCACACACTTTTTATGAATTCTCATATGAGAAGAAGATTGTTGTCCTAATTGTGTATGTTTATGATATAATTTTGACTAGGGATTATGAAGAAGATATTATCAAGTTGAAGGAACTGCTTGCTACTAAGTTTGAGATCAAGGATCTTAGCCCCCTCGGATACTTCCTAGGAATGGAAGTTGCTCGATCCAATAAGGGAATTGTTATCTCTTAGAGAAAGTACATACTAGACTTGCTCAATGAAATAGGTATGCTTGGATGTAAACCAATTGACACTCCTATGGATCCCAACAAGAAAGCAAAGAAAGGTGAAGAGAGTCCTCCAGTGGACAAAGGGAGATATCAAAGACTAGTGGGTAAATTGATATACCTCTCACACTGCAACGTATATCGATTTGGCAAATGTGCTGTAGTGAGCTAGCACATGAACAATCCAACAAAACATCATCTAGAAGCTACAAAATTTGATTCGAGGTATTTGAAGATGACGGGCATGGATTACGACTTAAAATGTAAAACCGGGGGTGGTCAGAGATTTACTACATATGTAAGTTGTTAGGAGTTAACCGACAGAAGATCTTCAATTGGATACTGTTCATATGTGTGGGGGAACCTTGTGACATGGGGAAGCAAGAGGCAATCAGTGGTTTCTCGAAGCAGTACAAGCTCAAAATACTATGCACTTGCACTGGGCATTTGCGAGGGGATGTGGCTTCAAATATTGTTTAGTGAACTTGGAGCTACCAAAGAGAAAACTATAAAAATGTTTTA
The DNA here is from genome assembly GCA_016808115.1 of Tetrastigma voinierianum. Lineage (NCBI taxonomy): Eukaryota > Viridiplantae > Streptophyta > Magnoliopsida > Vitales > Vitaceae > Tetrastigma > Tetrastigma voinierianum. The sequence goes on along the minus strand of JAEQBH010004291.1, from coordinate 54,212 downwards.
TGACAGTCAAGTTGCCATTAGTATTGCCATGAATCCGGGGCCATCATGACAGACAAAACACATTGAGATGTGACAGATTTTATCTCTAAGAAGATCAACAAAGGGATAGCCCAATTGACCTACATTCCTACTGCTAAGATTGTTGATTGCTGTTCTCACCAAAGCCCTTCCAAGGACTAGCTTTGAAGAGAATTGAGCTTCAAGCTAGGATTGCATAACACATACAACCAAGATTGAGGGGGAGTGTTGAAAGGAGGTGATTCTTCTCCAATTGGTTATTTTAGATCAGTTTATTAACTATTTTTTAAATTTTGACATTCTCTCTAACTGAAATTTGAATTCTCTAATTTATAGGGAAAAATGCAAGTCACATCCTTGTTTAATAGGTTTTGTAATTCATTTTCATATGTAATGAAAGATTTCATCTATTTTCTCCTAAATTCTCACTCTGTATCAAAGTGATATCTCGTCTTTCAATATGTACCATCTTTTCCACATGGCTAACATTATGTGGAATATCCTTTCCACACTATCCCAAACCACCATAAATTTAAAAGAGGCCCCCAAAACAAGATCAAGTAGGAAGAGGAAAGACCAACCGCCTTGCCCTCCAATTCAAAGCCAACTCTTCACTATTGTTCACTCTCCCTACAAGGATTAGAAAACTCTTGTCTAGGTTAACTCTTAACCAAGAAGTCATCTCAAAACACATAAGCAACGAGCTTATCTAAGTCATCTAATCCAATGAAGCCTCTTAAAACATAAGAGCATCATTAGTACCTGGGTGATCTGAATCCCATTTCCACTCTTACATGCCAATTGGGGAGGTAGCCACCACTCTTCACTTTTTCTAGGAGACGACTAAAGGCCTTTATAGCTATCTCATAAATGGATAGGGAGAGAAAGGATCTCCCTAGAACTTTGGAAGAAACCAAATGAAGTACCATTGAAGAGGAGAAAAAACCTTGCTGCTGAGATGTACCAATTAATCCACTCTATCAACTTCTCCCCAAACCCCACAACTAGCAAAAACTTCCAACTAATGTGATCATAATCCTTCTTGTCATCAAGGTTACACAGGACACCACAATCACAACATTGAATTTTTAAATCAGTGGCCTTATTAGCTATCAGGACTACATCCAAAATTTGTCCACCCTCTATGGAGGCATTTTGGTAAGTTGAGATCACTTAATCCAAAACCTTCTTAAGTTTTGGCTAAAACCAAAGACAACAGCTTATAAAGGCTGCCCACAAGGTTGATCAGCCTAAAATCCCTCAAGTCTTCAACTTTGCCCTTCTTTGGGACTAAAACCAAAAAAAGTGGCATTTTGCCTTCCTCATGAAAATCTCTACAGATACTCATCAACACCAACCACGCCCCACCCTTTTTCACAAATTCCGATCTATAAAGCCAAAAGGCCAAAGTCAACACATGTAGACCATACGCTTGCTCCTTGCCTAAGTTTGAGGGGGTAACTACTGCATCCTCCTTAGAAAAAAGGCAACTAACTTGCAGCTTCATAGCCTCCTAGCTCTCAAAAGACAACCCTCCCAAGTTCAACCTTCATCCCCCTTCCCCGATCAATAGATTGTGGAAGGCCCTAACCACATTATCTTTAATTTCATTCTCTTCCAAAATGATATACTATTCACTTGACCCTAACCAATTTCTTCATATAGGTGTTATCAAAAGTTGGATATTACTATCATCCTCCTACATTTCACTCTCAGATTTCTGCCTAAAGATTTCCCCAAAAGCCCATTTTTACTGTGCCTCGCTTTTGCCCAACTTCATCTAGGATATGGAAATATCCTCTTTATCATACTAGAAAGCCACCTAATTGAGGGCCTCCCCCTTTCTAACTTCAACATCTTGAACTCCTCTTCCAGAATTTCAGAACCACTTTTAAAGCTCTTAGTTTGGTGCCATAAAAACCAAAATATGGAGCTTTTGACATTGAAGCCCCTCCACCAACTCAACAAGTTTTGAAACCCTCCTCCTTTAGCCACATTCTCTCAAATTTGAATAGAGAAGTCCCCTCCTTAGAGAGCCCATGCTAAAAGAATTAGGAAATAGTAAGAAAAACTAGCCTAGGTATAATACATTGAAATGCTCCATTGAAGAAGGTTTCCTAGTCTTTTGAAATTGAACAACAATTCCATCTAGACTGGGATTGGTAATTCAACCCACCCTTCCAAGTAAAGAGATGCCCCACAAGGAGATATATTTTAACTCCAAATCATCTATAACCTCAGAAAATTTCCTCATGGCTAAAGAAAGACCACCTCCCTTATTACATTCCCAAGGATATCTTATCACATCAAAATCACCTCCAATGTACAAGGGATCACTTCATAATCCCCTAATTGCCCTAAGCTTCTCCTAAAAATATCCCTTATACCTCCTACAACTTGAGCCATATGCCCTGGTAAAAATCCATAGACCTGATGTTGTCCTAGCAAATATATATATATATATATATATATATATATATATATATATATATATATATATATATATATATATATATATATATATATATATATTTGATAAGCAAAAGAACGATGTGTATTAAGAGAAGTCGTTAAAAGGGTAACTTAAAGAAGAAACAAGAGTATAAGAGACAAACCATCCCCCTCAACATCTGCACAAAAACCCCGCACAATACAAAAAACAACCTCACCCTCACTTACACCCCCAATCAATCAAAAGCCACCAATTTCGGAGGACCATCCTCTATAGACAACTTGGTCTTTGACCAAAGTAGATAAATAAAATAATATTTTAGTTTCTTCACAGAGAATACTTCATTCCTAAAGGCAATCCCATTCCTAGCCATCCAAACTGTCCACAACAAACAAGGGGGGCCCCGCTTGCACAAATATTTATTGTCTTTTTCCAAACAAAAAAAATGCTCCAGCATAAAAGAGTATCCTTGACCGTCCCAGGGATCACCCTCATGGTGCCATATAAAAAGAAAAGAACTCCCACAAAATTCTCATTCTTGCACAATGGAGTAGGAGGTGATCCATAGACTCCTCATCCTCCATACAGAGATAACACTGTCGACGAGAATCATACACCCTCGTGGTGCCATATAAAAAGAAAAGAACTCCCACAAAATTCTCATTCTTGCATAATGGAGTAGGAGGTGATCCATAGAAAAGAACCCCCCCCTCAAGTCAATCAAGAGCTGCAATCTACCCTGCCGCTTCCCAAGTGAAGAAGCTTATCTTGGGCAGCATCCTGAACCTCCACACAACATGCCAAGAGAAGGATACTGTAGGACCTTGCTGCAAGGATAGATACATCGAGCGAACTAAGAAGGCCCCATATCTAGTCAGCTTCCAAAAAATTGTCCTCGTAATCATGATGTACTACATACCATCCTAGCCTAAGTAACAACCTCTCAGCCTCCAATTCCCAATCATTCCAATCCATTGAAAAACCCACTCACTTCATTCCAACTAATTCAAGCACCTTATTAATCCTTTAGAACACCAAAATACTACCTAGTGCTCCTCTAGAATTGATTCCCCACCCACTTTAAACATTCTTTCTGGTTTCTAAATTGTATATATATTATTCTATATTATTACTGTGATAATATGTCTAAATTAAAATATATTTAATAAAAATTAAGTGATTCATTTTAATTCAAATGTATTATAAGTGATGATAAATATAATTTTTTTTAATATTTTTATTTTTTATACTTTTAAATTTTGTCCCTCTTGAAACATTTTTCAAATACAAAAGTTTAGCATCTTCACCCATATTTTTGAATTGGTCAAGATTCTTCTATAACAAGCATCATATATATTTCATCGTAAATGCAAAATAATCATCAAATAAAAATGCAAGAGGGATTAAAAAGATGCAAGTTCGTTTGTTAGCTTGGCTACTCAAGCATGGGCTAGCTCATAGATTTTTAGGCTTCAATTATCAAGGAATAAACTTTATATATGTGTGTGAGTATGCATGTGAATATCAAGCTAACTATGGTGGGTATGGGAGGGCGAATTGAACCTTTTGCCACATATTCAAATCCTCTTGGCAGCAAGAAATCCATTTTTGAAGTCAATGCACGAGGCTTGACCAAGTCAACCCACATTGACCAATAAAGAGGTCAAGAAATTTCTTGAAATGTCTGACAAAATATTGCTACATCATTGATGTATAGGCAAAATATCACCAAAAATGGAAAAAGTAAGGAAATATCACTAGATTGATAATTAATCTGAAATACATATTCACAACCACTGATTGATATAGCAATGAAAAATCACGAATATCCAATATATCAACGTGAAAATCACCGATATCTAGTATATCAATGAAAATTTGTTGATATCCCCAAATTTTTCAGCACTAGCCAAGAGAAGCAAGTAGAACCTTTTCATCCACAGCTAAAAAACCCTTTATAACTATCCCCAAGCATCTTAAACACATCTCTAAACCATAAATGAAGTTGGTGTCCAACCACCCTCACCAAAGCATCCTTTAGCATGGTTATGATTCTAAAAAACAACTCGCATTAGGATCCCATCTCTACAACTACAATACCTTCCCCTTGAACCTTCTGGCTCATCTTAATAACACTTCATCAGCCTTGCTTCTATTCACAAACTCAAACAAAAGAAGAGTTCCTTCTGCATCCCTCACTCCACCCCACCCCAACTTGAGCTACTCTTAGTCACCCCTTCACAACCCAGCATGATGAAGCCCAAGCTCTCAAGGAAGGTAGGCTGGCAACTAAGTCAGAAGACATTCTAAAGCAACCAACCAAACAACAATCCAACTGTTCCTTCCTCCAATGAACCACTTTGTCTCAGAACTATAGCCAAACAATTCTTTACCTTCACATCATCTGCAAAAGTCCCTTTATCCATTGCACAGTATACCACTCTCGTGGTAGAGGGTACAACAGGTACTAAGGAGGCTTTCCTTTCTTCATTAGTCATCACTCTAAGGGAACACAACTTCTCAACCAACAAAGCCCACCCCACCAAGAAGACCTTCGCTCTCAGGGAAAACCAACTACCAAGAAAGACTTCTTAGCCTTTGAATCCCAAAGCAGAAAACTTCCAGCCTCACACTCTAGCTTGAACTTCCTTCCCCCATCTACCCAAACTTTCGAACATCTTAGACTTATCTCCCCCTACAACAGGCTTCTAATTCTTTAAGCAAGCACAATAAACTACCTTATCCAATAGGAGGAGCCTCTGCTCCTCTCCAGGATCACCCCTCTGAGTTTCCTTCCAATAACTTCAGTCTCAAAATCTCTTGCTTTCCACAGAAACCAGCATCTTCCTTCTCTCACGTCTCATCTTGACTCAGCACTCATGGCTGCAGAAACAACAAATGCTTGATTTTTTTTCCCAACCAACAAAAATATATAATTAATCTTCAAAATTTTTAACACAATTAACCCAAAAAGGCATTACTACAAAATACAATATCATCCAATCTTCATGGCTATAAATTAGAAAATCGAGATTGATGGCTGACCCAAACTTTGTTTTATTTTTTGTTTTCGCTAGAATGATTAAAATGCCAAAAGTAGTCATTGAAACATGTAAATGAAGGAACTCATTACGATGGCCAAGCATAGTTCAACCAAAGAGAGCCCAGATGTCATTCATCAAACAAACGGTTCCAACCTCGAACATGCTCATTAGATGTTATAATTCACCTGGCTGGGCTACAGATAATAAGAACAACTTTATCTTGACAATCACAAGACAGTATGGGATATCAGGATATAGAAACTGACTTCGAACATTATTCTCAAAAGAGGGAATATTGTACCTGGTGCAAGGTTCACTGTATGACAGCAGGAGCATCTCACACTGGTTGCACCACGAGTGTACATTAGCAATGTTCGACATCCTCCACATATAAGTTGAGCCATTTCCAACCCTGCAGAGTCATTGATAAATGTTGGTGAATCAAGGGGATCAAGATGGTTTGCAAGGAAATCAATAGCCACATTGCCTTCTCTGTAAATATGGTCAATTCAAACCACATAAGATGAACCAACTATTTCACTTTTTGAATATCATACGGAATATTTCAAAGCTGAAGCATTTGTGTTGATGTTATCTACTAGGATTTGGGCGTCCACTTCCAATATTATTAGGAACCAGGTTTGAAATGTCATAATTTATCATACTATTCACTGATATTTTTGTGTACTGGCCCACGCCAACATGATAAACCCCATCTTTACTATGATCAAAATTTCCATTTTTTTTGGCTGACTTTTCAGCAAAATCTTCCCATCGCTTTTGCACCAATGTATCTGAAACATTGGCTATTTTTTGGCCATATTTCAGCCACATCAGCAATGACCAGAGACCTTATGCAAGAGCTGTGCTGCCTATACCAACAGACCAATCACGTTTTGTTGCTATTAAAGCACATATGATTATGTGTAAATCTTATATATTATATATTATAAATTGATTAAAAAACAATAACAAATAACTTAACTTTAATTATCTTCTTATATCTTTTATATAATAATTAAATACATGGTAAATAAAAAACATTTAAAAAAATGTCAACATTTTTAAATAATATATATGTAACGTTTCTTTTATATCTTTTCCATTTCTTTAAAATTAAAATTATGCATTAATAATTTTCTATTTGATTTTTTCACAATATTTTGGTGAATTCTTTCATTAATTTTCATTTCATTGACATTCTCATATATTCTCTATATATCAGTGTTTTCAACACAGCAACTACAAATGTTTACTTTAAGTATAACTTCTAAAGATTTTTCTAATATTGTCACAGAATTTTGATCAAATTTTGTCTCATCATTTAGTATCAAAATCCATTAATATTTCCTGGATATATATTCATAAAAATTAGATACATTGGTAAATCCATCAAAACTGTTTTTTTGGCATGATGTACTACACATCATGAGATTAATTTTCTATCTTGGGAGTCAAAACCGTTGTATGGGCGTAAGAAAAACAAAACATCATGATAGCCTCTAATTCATGCTAACATTAGTGCCAAGTTTCCATTAGTGGTAAAAAACAGCTTCATTAAGAAACAATGGTAACAAGCAAGGATTATATATTCACTTCAAAACATTATTTGATAGTGAGTAGAGGGAAAGTGTGGTTAAGAGAGTTTCCATAGCTTGAAAATTATGCTTTGGTTGGCCACTTATGAAGATATATATGGTGAATTGGTGTGGGAAAAGGACAATTGAAATCTAGTGCTGACATGCACTGAAAAAACTACTAAAGGATCTTTGTCAACTGCAATTTACTGCCCAAAAGAGATTTCAAATGAACTCTAAGATTATGTATTGAATAACAGCATAAGATTTATAAGTAAATCATGCACCTGACCTACTCAATATTTCAGTAATAACCTCCATAAATTGATCACCACTCCGGAATCTTTGCCATAATACCCCCTAACACCCCACCCCACATCGCCCCCCCAATATATTCAAACTACTGAAAATGAGTAGCAACAACCCTCCATATATTAGCATCCGTAAGTGAAACAAGGTGTTTAACAAGCTCTCAACATCTTCAGTAACCCCCTTTTTTTCTTGGTAACCGAGGAACAACCTTCTATGGCCGAGCCTTCAAACTCTTCTGGGACTCAACTTAGGTACTAAATGCTCTGCAACCGGCACTGGGTAATTCAGCATTTAACCAATAGGCGCGAATTGAACCTAGGACCAAGCATATGTAACAAACATCCTGGTATACAGCCCTAATCAACTGGGCACTGATGGGCAACATATCCACTTCATTATAATCTCTTGAGGATCTCCCCGCCCATGCTCAATCAACAATGATTCATGCAACACTGCAAATGCTGCAAATGTAGACCATAACCAGACTCCATTAACTTCTTAAGGAGTTTCCAATCTATCTCAAAGAAATAGTGGATTTCTATTAGAATTGTAAAATATTTGCATCTACCACATGACTACATAATTAAACTAATACAAACAAAAATACAATGTCTTTTAGTTAATCAAAGTAACAAAACATCATACTCAAGTTCTAGCATTCTCTCAGGATTCAGAGCACTGTGGTTCACTCGCTAGAACCTAAGTACTTAGATGACAACATATTATTTGAATGTCTCCACAGATCTAGTCCACCCTTCCTGCCAAACATTGATAATGCACTAACCCTAGTTCTCCACTTCAATCATCAAGATGGAGCACCCCATAAGGTAATTCATATTCTTAGTAGTGAATCATGTCAAATGAAGTTCATTTGCCTTGTAGTTGCTTTGCTTTTGTTCCTTTCTTTGTTATGGCATCGAGGATCCATGATGATCCATATCCCCTCATCCTTGTGAGTATTAAACTTTACTACTAAACAATCTCTTGTCCATAGGAGATAGAGGAATGGACATAATATGAAAACTACAAAATCATGTTGATTCGATGATTCAAAGTATAAGAAATGATATTCTAACATGAGGTGCAATCTATATGGATTCTATCTGTATCAAGCTTTTCAACTATTCTAGTATCAATCACATAACAACAGGAAGTTGGTTCTGTATTTATTCTATGCTATCTCATCTGTTAGACTGATTTGTCATCATAGGTATTTTTTTTTTGGAGCAACACAAGGCACGAGAAGCACCTGAGTGGGATTGAAATGTAAATCCTTGGATGCACATCAATTTTATAAAATATGAATCAAAATCTAATTGAATTAATGAAAAAATTAAGATTCTAATAAACCTCCCATCCGTTATATCTACATGAGGAGAGGCAAAAGACGGGGGAAAGGAAGCCAGGCATCAAGGAGTGCTGACATGGCAGGAGAAGGTAGCCAGCAGCAGGGGAATATGCTCTAAGACTCTTATTGGAGGATCTGGCTTGGTTGTTAGGGCACCAGCTTTTGTGGCAGGTGTGCTGGACTGTTTAAAGGAATGTTGGGGGCTGGGAGAGGATTCTCTCATTCTTGTTTTGTATTAAGGGTAAAACTGCTAGAGAGTGTACCTCCTCTAATGTCTGCCTTTGCTTTCTATTCGTTTTTTTTAGATATTGGTTCCATTGGCAAATTGGTTTATTATTGTTCTGTTTCCCTTCGAAATTTTGTTGAGTGTGCTTGAGTGTATCAAATTGGTATAAGAGCGAAGCGTAGTCTCGAAGGGAAAACCTACCGATTCGTGTCGACGCGAACATGAACCAGACGGAAGATTACTACTTCTGGAGGAGGAGGTAAATAAGGTAAAAGTTAAAATGCAATGAGGATCGGCCATACATGAAAGCCTACAATAGATGCCGATTCTCGGGAAAAGGCTTGATGTGTGATAGCTAAGCTCAACCAGATTCTCTGGCCAAGGAGAAGGGTCTAGCAACGCCGTACAAAGGTGAAAGGCACAAGGCGCACTAAGGCGTTAGTGTCTCTCCTGAGCCTTGCACGCAAGGCGCCCTTAAGGCGCGCTTTTTTGGGCGAAGGCGCACCCCATTTTACATATATATTTTTTTTAAAATATAATCTCTAATTATAACAACTATTTATCATCAAATATCATCAAAAATATCAATCAAATCAATAAAACACATAAACAATACCTCTAAGCATAAAATTCATAAACATGTCAACAAATTCCATCAAACTAATCGCAAGTTTCTAAAATCCATAGAAATTGACAATAGAACATGTCAACATGCAAACACATATCCCTTGTCCAAATTCATAAATCATCCAAACACAACACATTAAAATAACTAATTTGTCCACAACAATCCGATCCTCATTCATCCCTCCACATCCACATAATGATCATCATCATCATCAGAATCCTTCCTCATCCTCCATTTCCAATAATCAATTTCCCTTCATCTTCATCTATCAATGAAAGAGAAGGCATGAGTCTAGAGCTTAGCCTCGCTTATTCCCTGATGATGGCAACCTCGCTTGAGCTTCTTGCTCTAGCTCTAGTATCAAATCTAGGTCTTCAGCTTCACTCTGCTCTTAGCAACATCACCCCATGTCAAGTCATCATCAAACACTAAATCATCTTCAGGCGCCTACATGATCATGAGAATCTTCATCATCCATTCTTCCCATCAACCACTCATTGTCTCTAACAATTTCTTTCAAGATTGGGTCATCGGCATCACGCTCATCAGATCTTTCTTCAAGGCTCGACATACTCCTGATGTACACCAAATCATTCAAACGCTATGCTCTAATCTATTTCTCCTCTGGTATGGATCTCGCAAAATTTATAAGCACATAAATACTTAATTACTCATTTTTTTAAACTTAAAAATATTTATTTTTAAGGTTTTTAAAGCACATAATATTACTCTACGCTTTCAAAGATACCCAATTCCTTTTCACAACTGATGCACTTCAATGTTAGGCTAAAGACTTTCACGAAAACTTTTTCAAAATTCGAGTCAAGCCCAAATAAAGTCCAATATTCAAATTGTAATATAGATAATAGGATATAAAATGATTTAGTGATGAAATCAACAATTCACCTATTTTCAGCATCTAAAATATAATATAATAAATTAGATTAAAAAAAAATTTATAACTAACTTGCTTTGGTCTTCCTTTTCCTATCACCGAGCTAATTCCAAAATACTCTTTCTACTTTTATATATATACTCAATTCGCCCACAGCTTTCTCTCGTGTATCAACATCCTTTATCATTCTTTCAATGCATTTATATAATTATCTCATAATGGTTTCATCATACTCCAACTCTAGTTTATCATAGAAGACTTCTGGGTTCAAGAAGTACCCAGCTGCATGTAAAGGTCGACAGTCGACCTCCCACCTCCTATCAATGATTTTTAATATCCTCAGACTTTCTTCATTACCAAGAAAACTTTTTCACAATAGTTTCCTTTAGCTCTAGTCATGGCTTCATATATGTATCCCATATGAGCTTTTTTTTTCACCATCAAACTGCTTAAGCACGCGAACAAGAGGACTTGAAATCTTTAAACAAAATATGATAAGATTCCAAAAGGCATTATGACCGTCTTAGCTATCTTCCCTTTGCTCCTTTGCCCATCTACTTTCTGACCATTCTGCACTTGTGAACATCTTCCTCAAATTATTTTTTTGCTCATGTAAACGAGAAAATGTGATGAAAGCAATGGCAAATCGTGTCTTAGCGGGCCTAAGCAAGCCCCTTTGTCCAAGAAATGCCTCATCATGTTGAGCAACGAACGTGTTATAAATGTAGCCATTAGTGATATGGGCTCTCCTGAAAGTCCTCTTGATGTTTGTAGTTTCCAATGTCTCTTCAAATATCGTTAATGCAATGTGCGGCACATGGTGTCCAATACAAATTAGGCCGCTTGCAACATCCTCCTACATCATGTTATATAATAAATTAAAAATACATCATTCATATATATTAAAATCAATAAAATTTTACTTATTCAAGTCCTAGGAGTAGTATTTATTACTTGCCATCTTATAGCTTGAGTGACTATCTGTGATAACTTGAACTATATTTTCTTCACCAACTTGGTCCACCCACTTGTCAAGTAGTTCAAACATCTTCTCTCCCCGTCTAATCATTAAAGAAGCTGCTAATGGATCTCCATGAACATGGTTCCCTTAGAACAATCTACTAAAAGTTTTTACCAAAAGTTCTTCCTTCCTATCGGTCCATCCATCCGACATACTGGAGCATCCATTCTTTTTCCATTCCATTTCACGATCCTTCATGGAATATTTTGTAAGTTCCAACTCTTTCTTAAGGTGAGTAACCCTTATATCATAAATACTTGGTCCCTTCATCCCCACACCATATTGACCAATAACCTCAATCATGGGTTGGAAACTTGGATACGTGACTGCATTAAATGGAATGGCAAAAGATTACAAGCATCCACCTTGAAATAAGAGAGCAAGCTCTTCCCCTGCTTCCCTTCTCTTGTAGGCGCCATTCATAGTAGTTTAGTCATTTTCCACTTACTTTGAACTACCGCCCACATTAGTGAAAAAATGATTCATCTACCATTTCTTCTCAAGATCTTCACACTACCTCACTCCTATAACTTCCTCCACGTGTAATATTATAAGCAACTCTTCTACTTTCAACTTCTTCATCAATGTCTTCTAAAATCTTCATACAAATCTTTCATTTCTCATTTTTCAATCGTTCCTTTTGATTCTTTTTCCCATTCATATAATCTTCCATCTCTTGCCTAACATGAACTAGCATTTCAGACATTTTGGCATTTCTATGTCCACCAACAAGATGTTGTTTGTGCCTATAGATGTCTCCTTGGTTACTTTATCACAAAGATATAAATAATTGTATTCAAATCTTGACTATTAGGTAAATCAAAGTATTTCATCCTAGTCTTTTTTCTCTTTTTCACTTCCACGAGTAGTTGTAGAGCCAACTTGAGTCTCATTTTCATTGTCATTAGAATCCATTCTTCCTTCTTCCAACTTTGAAACAAATCAACTACAACATAATAATAATTGAAAAATACAAATTGAGACATATATTATAAAATATTTAAAAAAAATCAAATGAGTCATATGACTCATGTGAGTCATGTCATTTTACTACTAAAGTAAAATAAATGAGTCATGAATCATGAGAATCATTACTCATTTACATAAGCTTCATGAACCAATATCATCAATAAAGTGAAGAAAAAAAATTTAAAAGTAGAGAAAGAAAGCAAATACCAATGGAAGTGAGAGATTTTTCCTTTTTCCAAAATTTTCACCTTTCTTGGCTAATTTTGAAGATTTTCACTTCTACTCTTGTACGTTGTTTGGCAAAGGTATCTTCTTTGTTTGGCTTGAAATCGAAAGCAAAAATGGGGGCCGGAGTAAACAAATGGCGAAGCCAAGTTGCGAAGTATAAATGTCGTAGTTTTAGATCTTCGCATTTAAACGACGCCGCTTTGGCCCTTCGCACAAAATGACGCCGCTTTAGATGTTAGAACAAAGATTTTTTAACACCCGAGTAGTCCAAAAAGACGCCGTTTTGACTGGTAGGTTTAAACGCACGCCGTTTAGTGAAATCACTTATCCAAACAACGCCGTTGATATGACTTAAATCCAAAACAACGCCGCTTTGTATAGGTTTAAAGACCAAAACGACGCCGCTTTATGTCTCGTGAGAGACTAAACGACGCCGCTTTGGTCCTGTTTATTTAAACAAAGAACTTTCGCTCTGCACCCCGACAGAGAAAAACGGAAAAATGAAGAGGAAGATGAAGAAGAAGAGGATCTGAGGAAGATGACTTACCTGCATGGAGGCACGCTTGTGAAGAGCTTCTCGCCTCAGGGAAGGCGCGCGCCTTTTCCATTTTCCGTGCACTCAAGGTGAAGGGGCTCTCGCCTACCAAAGGCGCCATGGTCGCGTCGTCGCGCTTGTGCTCAGGGCGCCGCCTTAACAACTATGAACGCTGGGTTGTCAATGAGCCGAGGAAAGTAAGTCGTGGAGGAGTCGGGGGAAGTGCCGAACAGAATAGGGAGTGGGTTGGAATTGAAGGTGACTGGGTTGGAATCAAAGGTGACTAAAGCACGTCGAGAATGGGTTAGGGTAGAAAATACCCAACGATGGGACCATTGTGTTTGGCGACTCGAGCTACCAGTATTTGATGGCACCGACTTAGATGGCTATATTTTGGTCAACGCTTTCCGACTACGAATCGATGACCGATGACAAGAAGTCGAGGCGCACTACCGGCATGGAAGGTGAGGTTGTCGCTTGGTTTCAATGGGAAGATGGTTGGCGCCCATTTCAAAGGTGGGCGGAGTTGAAGGAAATAATGCTCGAAAGGTTCCAACCATCTTAGGAGGGGACGATGTATGAGGCGCTACTGGGCGTTGGAGGTGAAGATCGGTTAGGATTATCGATGATGCCTTTGAAACCACGGTTGCGCCATTGATAGCAGTTTTAGAGCGGGTATTAGAAGGAAGCTTCATGAATGGGCTCAAACCTGAAATACAAGCAGAGTTGAGAATATTGCAGCCTTGTGGGCTGGGCCAAATGATGTCTCTGGCCCAACACATTGAAGAAAAGAACTCCAGGTTGAGGCAAGCTAAGCCCATTATGGGCCCAAGAAACCCATGATCCATCATACACCACAACACAACGCATACCAATATGCTTTCAACCAGAAATCAAGCCCTAGCTTCATTCGCACACAAATCTTCTCCCATTGTCCAGCCAAGAGGAGGGTTACGAGAAGAGTCGCAATTCAAGAGAATGCCAGAAGCAAAGATCATGGAACGAAAAACAAAGGGACTGTGTTATCAGAGCAATGAGAAACTTGTGCCAGGCATCGCAGCGCATGAGCAAGTGTTGATGGGCGTGGGGATGAAAGGAAAGGAGGAGCCATTCGAAATGGGGAACCAAACCGATCGATGATGGAAGGAAACTCCCTAGAGATACATAGAACTGATGCTGAAACTGGAGATACTCGACCAAAGGAGGTGATTATCTCTAAAATCTCGCCGGGTTTGACATCACTAAAAACCATGAAATTACAAGGAGAAATTGATCACAACAAGTGGTGGTGCTCATCAACAATGGAGCGACTCACAATTTCATCTCCACTGAATTGGTAAGGAAACTAACCCTACTAGTAGAAGAAACAGGGGCCTATAGGGTGTTAATGGGGACGAGATCGGTACAAGGGGCTGGGATTTGTAAACGAGTGCTTATTCGCTTACAAGAAGTGGGGATTATGGAGGATTTCCTACCATTTGATCTCACCAATTCTGATGTTATACTCAGCATCCAATGGCTTGAGACTCTAGGGGAAATGCAAGTTAATTGGAAGCTACAGAAAATGAGATTCCAAGTACAAGGCAGATGATCACTATTCTAGTGGTTCCCGCTTATGCCGATAAATGGTATCATTAGAGGCTCTAATTGTAACAAAGATGCGTAAGCAAGGAATTTTAATTGAATGAAAGTGTGGAACTGATGAAGTAAGGAACGGAGCAAATACCCACACATCCGTATACTAAACAAATATGAGGTCAGTTCTCCATATGCCAAACAGCTCACTCTCCACAAAGATGCAGGATCATGCCATAACTCTCGAAGGAGAAACACACACCATTGAGTGTTAGGGCTTATAGATACCCTTATGTGCAGAAGCAAGAAATTGAGAAGTTGGTTGGGGAAATGCTCGCTGCAGGGATCATACGCCCTAGTGTCACTCCATTCTCAAGTCCAATATTGTTGGTTAAGAAGAAAGATGAGAGTTGGAGGTTTTGTGTTGATTATAGAGCATTAAACAAGGAGACTCTACCAAATAAATTCCCAATTCCTGTAATTGATGAGTTGTTGTATGAGTTACATGGGGCAACAGCGTTTACTAAGCTCGACCTCAGATCAGGATACCACCAAATTCGTGTATGCTAGGAGGATATACCTAAAATAGCCTTTAGGACTCATTATGGCACTATGAGTCCCTCGTCATGCCTTTGGTCTTATGAACCTACTACTTTTCAAGCTCGTGAACGAGCTATTCAAATCAAGTATTACGAAAAATATGTATTGGTGTTTTGACAATAGTTTTAATTCTATAGCAGACACAGGAGCATGTGCAAAAGACTTATTACAAATTCCCAGTATTCACTAAAAATCGCTAGCCAGGCGTCAACATATCAAATGTCAGATAGCCCAAAGAAGGTTAGAATATTTAGGGCATATTATTTCAAAGGAAGGAGTAGCCGCAACCAAGCAAAAATTGAAGCAATGTTGAGATGGTTTCCACCTAAGGACCTCGCGAAAACTCGCGCAATCTTTAGGGCTGCATCAGCAGAAAATTTGTGGTAAGGTATGGCAAACCACTTACAAAGCAATTAAAAAAAAATTTTGGGTGAAGAGGCATTTCAAAGGCTGAAGATAGCAATTTGATACTAAATCTGGGCTTAGCGCCCGACATTTTCCTATCCCTTCATTGTGGAAACCGACGCGTTGAGGCATGGACTAGGAGCAGTCTTGATGCAGAAACAACGCCCAAATTCTTATTATAGGCGTGTTGTAGCAACTCGGGCGAAACATAAGCCAATTTATGAACGAGAACTTATAGCAATAGTCTTTGGCAAGCAAGTGTATAAGGCTCTTAGACTGACAAGCACAAGTTCGCTTATACGCATAGATCAAAGAAGTCTAAAATCTATTAGAACAGAGGTTGGTAGCTGCTAAACATCATATATGGATTTCCAAGCTTATGGGATATGATTTTGAGGAGTAGTAAATTTAATCTAAAGTGGAGAACAAGGTTGCGTATGCCCTCTCTCGATTAGAAGAGTGAATCATAGCTGTCCTATCATCTTCCACATTATCAAAGAATAATTATGCCACTGTATCGCTAGGGTGCAAATGATGAATCATAAGATATTATTGGATATAGAAAGAGGGCATGGTTCCCATCCGGCTATATGTCAGGTGCAACCAATTGTCAGTTCAAAGGAGTGGTGGTGTTACCTAAAGGGGCCTCCTATCATAACTACTTCCCTTCAAGGAATACTGCGATGGGCCAATAGGAGGACATAAAAGTGGCATATTGAAAAACATATATAAGAGAATGCAAGTAGAATTGTATTGAAGGGAATGAAAAAAGACATTGAGAAGTATGTTGCTGCTTGTGCCATTTGCCAACAGCACAAGAATTCAACTTTATCCCCTTCAAGGCTACTCCAGCCACTCTCTATACCAAGTTCTATTTGGGATGACTTGACTATGGATTTCATAGAGGGACTTCCCAAATTTGAAGGTAATGATACCATCCTTGTTGTTGTTGATTGACTCATCAAATGCGCTCATTTTATTGCTCTTAAGCATCCATTCTCTCACTCAGTGGCGCTAGTTTTCACTAAGGAGGTAATTCGTTTGCATGGAGTTCCCCACTCTATTGTGATAGATCGTGACAAGGTGTTTATGAGCCTTTTCTGGACCGAGCTCTTCCGACTGTAGGTAACTTTGCTGAAACATAGTTCTGCTTATCATCCACAAACCGATGGGAAAATCGAGGTTGTTAATCGAAGCATTGAGGCTTATCTCCGCTGTTTTGCATCAAATAAACCCAAACAATGGGCACACTGGCTTCCATGGTCAAAATATTGGCATAATACCTCATACCATACTTCTATCCACACCACACCCTTTAGGGCACTCTATGGGAGAGACCCGCCTCCACTCATCCATCATAAGGTAACCTCTACCCGAATTTTTTATGTTGATCAGCTTCTAGTTGAGAGAAATGCTATACTAGATGAATTTTGAAGACTCGCTTACTTCGGGTTCAATCCAAGATGAAGGTGGTGGCTAATGCACATAGGCGTGATGTCCAGTTTGAGGAAGGAGATATGGTATACTTGAAAATCCGACCTTATAGGCAACGCTCCCTTGCAAACCATAGAAATGAAAAGCTAGCGCCTAAGTATTATGGGCCATATGAAGTCCTGAAAAAAATTGGAGCAGTGGCCTATAAATTGAAGCTTCCTCCATATGCCACAACCCACCCTGTTTTCCACGTTTCCCAGCTAAGAAAAGCAGTAGGAGCAACTCACCTGCCTCAACCATTACCACTTCAACTGGCTGCTGATATGGAATTACAGGATGAACCAGTCAATGTATTGAATATCCGCCCTGCCCAGGTGAGAGGGAGTGTTGAACAAGAGGTACTAATCAAATGGAAAAATTTACCTGAGTTTGAGGCAACCTGGGAACTGTATTCTGCTATTCAGGAGCAATTTCCATGTTTCCACCTTAAGGACAAGGTGCAACTGTTGGCGGGGGGGTACTGATAAACCTCCCATCCGCTATACCTACATGAGGAGAGGCAAAAGACAGGGGAAAGGAAGTCAAGCATCAAGGAGTGCTGACATGGCAGGAGAAGGTGGCCAGCAGCAGGGGAATATGCTCTAAGACTCCTATTGGAGGATCTAGCTTGGTTGTTAGGGCACCAGCTTTTGTGGCAGGTGTGGTGGCTGTTTAAAGGGAATGTTAGGGGCTGGGAGAGGATTATTCTGTTTTGTATTAAGGGTAAAACTGTTGGGAGAGAACAGACCTCTCGACTGTCTGCTCCTTTGCTTTCTGTTCGTTTTTTTTAGATATTGGTTCCATTGATAAACTGGTTTATTATTGTTCTGTTTCCCTTCTAAAATTATGTTGAGTGTGTGCTTGAGAGTTTCAATTCCTATCATTTAAAAGAAACATTCAATAAAAAAAGTAATGAAATTACCTTCAATTGGAAATTTCAAGAATAAGTGGTTGAAAAGGAAATTGAAGTCTACAACGCATGCCTCTTCAATAAGGCGTATGTCTTAAAAAGTGAGTTGCGCTATAACTAGGGAGTGGTTGTGCATTGAGTCTAGGTGCGTCTTTTAGAACTATGATCATATATTATTTTTTTTTTTTTTTTATAAGTAAAAGAAGTGTATTAGAAGAGGGCGCTAAAATTGCGCCCTACAAAACTCACCCCCTCAACAAGGACAAAACAAAACAAACCCACTGTACAAAGCAGCCCCTAAATCTCTTACATCCCTCCCAGTCAATAAACACAACTAAGGTCGAAGGACCACTCTCTGTAGACAACTTAGTCTCCGACCAAAGCAAAAGGAGAAACAAATATTTTAGTTTTTGTATAGACAAAATATCTTCCTTGAAGATAATTCTATTTCTAGCCTCATTAATTATCCAAAGCAAGCAAGAAGGAGCTGCTTACCAAACTTTCTTTCTTCTCTTGCCAACAAAAGCACCTTTACAACCCAAAAGCATCTCCCTCACTAATCCTGGCATGATCCAATTGGCGCCAAAAAGGGAAAAAAGGTAACTTCCACACTATGATCAAAGATTTATTATGCAGTAGAGAAGTCACACAATTTTTTTTTTTTTTTTGATACATTAGAGCATTTAAATATTTAACTTGCGCAAGAGCTTCCTCCATAAGAATTTTTTTCTTTATTTTTTTTAAATTGCC
Source organism: Tetrastigma voinierianum (assembly GCA_016808115.1). Classification (NCBI taxonomy): domain Eukaryota; kingdom Viridiplantae; phylum Streptophyta; class Magnoliopsida; order Vitales; family Vitaceae; genus Tetrastigma; species Tetrastigma voinierianum. The sequence goes on along the minus strand of JAEQBH010004291.1, from coordinate 35,246 downwards.
TTTTCCTGCTCTTTTTCATCTACTGGTAGCATTTTGCACACAAACAATATGTATATAAAGACAAGTAAAAAAATTTGTTGGCTGATTAAACATTCTAGATGAGCATAAAAAATGGAAAAAAAATAGCAAAAGGAAAGTAGTACCAGGAGGTGGAACTGAGGTAACTGAATTACATAATGCACAACAGACATTTGTTGCTCCTCTAGGATAAACAAGAATGCTCCTACACCCACTACACACGAGCTGGCTCTGCATAGCTGAAATTTCAGAGAGTCCATACATTAAAGCTTAACTAATAATATCCATTAAGAAAACAAAAACAAAAACAAAACAAAACTTGACGAATAAACTACATTACACCATAATTTTTTTTTGATTGATAAAAAGAGTAGTACATTAAGAAAGAGGCTCTAAAGTAGTGGCCCAAAAGGAACAAAGAAAAGATACCTTACCCTCTTACAAACAACATGAACAAAAAACGGAATAGGTACAAAAAAACTCTCCCCCTCAATTAACACACACCCAATCAATGAATTGGACCAAGGTCGTTGGACCATCCTCTATAAACAATTTGGCCTCCATGGCTTCCACAATTTCCCTGTGAAATTATATAATTAACATGGCCCAATTGTTTGTAATACAGTTTTGGTCTAGTGGAATCAAACTTCTATCAAGGCTATAATCTTAACAAGAAAAAACTACCCACTTTCATGACTAAGAAAGTTTTCATCAATATAAGAAAATAAGACGAATCTGCAGCACAATTTGACTACAACTCACTTAATTGGTCTAGTCAACACAAAATTTCTTTGAAAAGTACACTGGTAAATATATATAAATAAAGAGAGAGAGAGAGATTTCCATTCTCTTCAGCCAGGAGATTTTATTTACATAAGATATTAATATTAACAAAAGGCCTGCACCAACATTTGATTTAGGGTCTTTATTAAGGTACCATTGCAATTCTGACAATAATGGCTACTCACATGGAAGTACTGATGGCACATGCCTGCTTTCCTTACCTACACGTATGTACACCTGCCCCTCTCAATGCATTCTTTCATCGCATCCCCTCTGACAATCCCATTTTTGCTATCAAGTTGTCAGGGTCGGGTCAAACCCTGAGGTCTATCCAAGAGCAGCCACAACATGCTCTTTCACAAACCTACTCCCTGACAACATTCTGTCATACAATTTGATCAAATCACAAGTTCTTTTTTCATTTACTTTCCATTTTTTTTCCGGCTTAAAAAACCTTAACCTTGTACTTCCCTCTTTAAATCCTAGAAATGAAATCCTAGTCAACCGTTATTTGATTCTATGCTAGCACCTTATCTTGTCCTACATTAGGTTTAGCGTCAAAGGAAAAGTTCTTTGATTCAATGTACATATGTTAGAGGGGAATAATCCAAGCAACCATGACTAAAAGTTTAGCAGTCTAATTGGACCATTACCAGAAGCACCAAATACAAACAAAGAGAAAATTTGGGGCTGTTCTAGCCTGTTGGACCTCGTGTTTATTGCCAAGAGACATTATGCAAAAGACTTATGATTATCAACAAAGGTAGTAATTCGCATTATTACCCTACTTGGTAGGACACATGAAATGCTGCTGCACATGGATGGAGCATGGTGATCTAGGAATGGAGTGTCCACAAATTCTTATATTCTTATTACACAGAGACTTTGTGACTAGTATGGTTTGAGATTTTTGCAGATGAATCTGAAACATGGTACAACTTGGAATGGCCAGTGACTTCTTAATCTAGAGTCCATAGAAAGAAAATACCTGTAACTTTGTGCACAAGTGGTAAGAAATGCTTCCCTCAACACAGAATTCACTAATCAACCAACAAGATCCTTTGAAAGAAAAAACACCATGCCTTCCGTCTGAAATGATTAATATTCCTTTTAGTAAGTCACATCAAAGTGTCAAGATCCATTGTTGAAAAAAATCTGCCCCTAGATATTTACCAACACCCAAAACCCACAACTAAGACCGAACAACATAATTGTGCAGCTTCACCAGCTTGATTAGCAAGATTTTGGAGGGTTTTGATGTGAGCTGGAAATTAGTTTGGCTGGTTTTCAAAACTTCTACAAGCATCCAGATTAGAGCACCATCAAGATGCCTAGATGGCGAAAGCTCATTCAGCTGACTATTTCACTTAAGCAACAGTCCATTTTATTGAAGCAGAAAATACAGGAACAGTAATGCAGTTTTATGCTAAGTTTAATAAGCTGTCTTTCACATTTCTACTAGTGATCCCAGGCACTTGGTTAGATTAGAACAGTTAACATGATGGATCCTTTGTACATTGAGAAAAAAATCAGTTTCTACTTGGCATTTTACTGATGGAAGCGGCAGAATAAAAAGCTACAAATACATTGGCCACAATAAACATAACACAATCATTTAGGAAACCATTGACTTGTCTCATATGGCGTTCTTGGAAGTTGGTACTTGCCTTGCATAACATTGAACAAACCATGGAGATCTTGAAGCCACAGTTTTACATTGGAAAAAAATAGATTTGAAGAGCAGTTGGATGGCTTGGAATCACCTCGCTGCTGTTGCATTTTGAAATGAGATTATGCAGCTCTAATCAAGAGCTCAACATATAAATGCATAACTTAATACATTCATGACAGATGACAAAATAGAAGAATGGAAAATGCTAATTGGTTCTAGTAAACCATGGAAGTTATCTAAACCTGATATATATATATATATATATATATATATATAAAGAGAGAGAGAGAGAGAGAGAGACAACGGGGAAGTAACTCAATAATTTTTGCTTATTAGTTTTTTTATAGAATCAAATTTGGCAGCATATAGTTCTTAGTGGAAACTTGGATAAGTTTTGTCTTTTCTATACTTTTAAATCTTTCATTTTCTAAAAACTTCTATTTCAAACTTTAGAGTGGAAAGAAGCAGCAATTACATTTTGAATGGACATGTCTATATGAGTCAAAGTCTCCTAGTAAAGCATTGAATCTAACCTAATTTTTTAGAACATCTCAAATGGTCCCTCCTCATGACCAAGGTTTGTTCAAGAATTTCCTTTTTGCTTTGGAAGGAGCTGATTGAAAAATACCATGAGTTAACTGCAAAGAAGTGGGAGGATGCCGAGAATATATAACTTAATTTTCAGCACCTTGGGAGGTGCTAGATGAGAGCTAATGTAATTTGTATAGCTAAAACACAATGAATCCAGTCACTGCAGTGATTCTTCAATAACCAAAATCATTTAACCTCATGATGCTAATATCCTGGGTGCTCATTACATCATCTGGAGCAAAATTAGTGATTTTAAAAAATAAAATTAATAATTGATGACCAATATATCATACTTGTCATTTCTGATAAAAAAATAAATTAAATTAACAAAGAAAATACAATTTTTTGTAGGCCCACCTAGACAATATAGTTTGGAATAGAATTTAGGTGCATGAAATGAGGAACCCCGATAAGGACCTAGGAAGATGAGCAATAATGTTATACTTGAAATCCTCAGTACCTTTCTTTCTATCAATCTAAGAGTGAAACAGTTGTGTTAGTTATTCTGGCAGTAACATTCCTAAAGAATAGGATCAGAATGAGAATATTAAAAGATTTTTTTTTTTTATCAGATTGAATATTAAAAGAAAATTTCAAGCACCAAAGTAATCACAATCATAATTCAGGACTTAGAATGTGTATATGAAGATGTGCTGTAGGACAAATATAAAATGGAATGCCAACACAAAAGAAGGATATTACAAACAAAAAAATTACAAGCACCAAATATCAATCTATCCATTCATCTTTCAACCTAAGAGAGGTGAAACAGCCTTCATCCTTCTTCTACCTGTGTTCATCATAAAAACTAGATAAGAATAAAGAAATTAAAGAAAATTGCAAGCACCAAATTAATCCTTAATCCTAATTCAGGACTTTGAATGTGTATATGAGGTAGTGTGGGACAAAAAAGACATGGAGTGCCAACACAAAAGAAGGATATTAAGCGAAAAATTCAAGCACCAAATATCTATCTTTCAACTTAGGAATTGAAACAGTGGTGTCAATTATTCTAGCTGCAATTTCATAAAAAAAGAATAGATCAGAATGAGGGAATTTAAAGAAAATTGGAAGCACCAAATCAATTGCCAACCCTATTCAGGACTTTGAATGTGTGTATGAAGATACAGTACAAGACAAAAAAGAAATGGAAAGCCAACAGCAAAAAAGAAAATGGATAGTAAGAGAAATTCCAAGCACCGAATATCTATTATCTATCTTTTAACCTAAAAATTGAAATAGCATTGTTATTATTATTATTATTATTATTTGATCCGTTGAAATAGCGGTGTTAATTATTCTAACTGTAATTTCATCATAAAAATAGATCAGAATGGGGCATATTAAAGAAAATTGGCTTTTGAATTAATTGCAATCCTAATTCAGGATTTTGAATGTGTATGAAGATGCAGTATGGGAGAAACAAGAAATCAAATGCCAAAACAAAAGGACATTAAAAGAAAATTGCAAGAACCAAGTATCCATCCATCTATTTATCTATCTATCTACCTATCTGTAAAGAAATGAAGTAGGTATTAGTGGCCCAAGCTGTACTTTCATCATAAAATATAGCTCAGAATGAAGGGTATTAAAAGAAAGGTATAGCTCATAATAGAGAGATATTAAAGAAAATTGGAAGCTTAACAATTAGTGAAACCCTGGTTCAGGATTTTAAATGTGTGTATGAAGATGCAGTATAAGACAAACAAGAAATGGAATGCCAACACAAAGAAGGATAGACGAGAAATGTAGTGCCAACATGAAAGAAGGATATAAAATGAACATTGCAATCTCCAAATTAATCACAATCCTAATTCAGGACTTTGAATGTGTGAATGAAGATGCAGTACAGGATAAACAAGAAATGAGAAATCAACACAAAAGAATAACTAATATTCAAATATCTGTTTCTGAAACATTTTAGACTTAGAACATGGAAGTAAAAATACTTGAACGAACTACATTAAACATCTTCACGGTAGTGAATTTCTAGAACAAGTACAAACAAAATGGTAAACCAGAAGAAGATAAAAAAAACATTGTTCAACCATTGTTCATCATCAACATCAACAACAACAACATCATTTTGATGATCTTGATGATGATGGTGATTATAATGAAATATGATTAAAAAAATAGAACACTATTGAATGTTCTGCATACTCAAGTTACAGCTTTATCTCAGAATTATTAAATTAATAATAATAATTTTTACAACTCACCATACACTAACATTTGTATTCACACCTCACCATAGTTTTAAAAGACACGCCTAGGCTCAAGGCACAACCACTCCCTGGCTATAGTGCCTCGCATTCCAAGACATGCATCTTATTGAAGAAACACGCCTTATAGACTATAGTTTCTTTTTAAAACACATTGAATTTTTCTTTAAACATTAGAAATATTTATTTATTTATTAATAGAATCATACTTTGAATCATATTTTATAAAATTGATATCTCAAAGTCGTATCACTTCACAAAAGCTCCAGGCCGGTGCCTTGCGCCTAAAAATATTTGCACCTCACAGGCATCAAATGCCCAAATCCACACATTCAGTTTCCCACGTTGAAAAATAATGTTAAAAAAATAAATAAATAAAACAAGACAAGACAAATTGACATCCTAGAGCGACTCTTATCAAAATAATAAATAATAATAATTAAAAAAAATCCTAGAGCGGCTCTAGATATCATCGTTGTAATCACCCTTGGGTACAAGTTATCATAGGTGGCTCAGTTTTCTTGAACTGGCTTGCCTCCTCTTGATTGGGGCAAGAATGACACTGTCTGCAGATCGCCTTAGGCCGAGAGTATCGCTGCCCTAGGCGTATGCCATCGCCTAGGCCGATACCATTGTCATAGGCCGACGTCATGGACATGGACGACAAGGTGGCCTTTGGGTTGCCTGGTCATGGCGACACCAAAGGGGTACCATAATAACGCTGGATGACGCAGCGTGTTTTCCATTCCATCACTTATCGGTCAAAATCCCGGGTCGAAATTTTTTCTTAGTTTTTCTCACCAAACAAACAACACAAATCTAGAAAAGAAAAACGCCAAATCTAAAAACATCCAATGCAAAAACTGCTTGAAATGACTCACCTGATGGTACTCAATTTCCTCTCAAACCACGAAGAATCAAACTGTAGCCAAAATCACAACCTTAAAAACCCAAATTCCGAAATTGAATCAGGAACTCAAAGTTCCAAAACAAAATCAGATTTATTACCTAAAGATGATGAGTGCGACGCAAAAAGAAGACGGTGAAATTGTTGCAGAATTGGTGAAATAGGGAATTCGAGAAATAGAGATTCAGGATGGGTGTTTTAAAATTTGAAATTCCTTTTCATAATAACTGAGGTCAGATCCGTCACCCACAAAGAATAAAACGGTAAACCTCAAGATGATGTTTCAATTGGGGGTGACTTTTGAGTTTTGAAAACACCTACCAATTTTCTTTTATATGCCCGCCTTATTTTTTACTCACTTTACATTTATTATTATTTTTATTTTAAAAAAAAAAAAAAAAACACCCTTCATACAAGATCTTGACTACTTTAGCCCACTTTGATTGTTTGGAACCTACTTTGGTTTTGAAGACTGGAACCTGCTTTATCATACAGGTTCCCCTAAGACCTATTTTCAACATTTTAAACATCATTTTGAAATTAATCACTTTTTTATTATTTGTTAATCCATGAGGGTATATGTGTAATTTTCTATACATGAAGGATTTATTTTCTAATTATAGATTTTATCTTATTTTTTCTTAATAAAGTATTTCTGAGTAAAATGGGACAATAGAGCCAAAATTATCTTTTCAAAGGTAAATAAACATTTATAATTGAATTAAAAATTTGATTTTCTGGTATGTGAATAATAGTTTTTTTTTAAATGATGTGAATAATAGTTTTTTTTTATAATTGTGAACTTGAACCTTGGGCCCTCTTACTTGAATGTTCTGATTTTTTAAACTTTGAACGCTCAATTAATTGAGCTAGACATATGAACAAAAGATGTGAACAATAGTTAAAGGACATAAAGATATATATATATATATATATATATATATATATAATATGAATTTATATTGTGTGACTATATTTTGATTTACTGATAAACAATTAGTTTTCTTTTCTTTAACTTTTAATCTTCTAATGATTTATATTTAAAAAATAATTAAATATTTTTAAAATGATAAAAACTTGTTTTCATAGGTACACTTATTTAATTATATATAAAAATTGATTAACAGAAAATTAAAATTAAGGATATAACTAAAAGTTTATTAATATATTTATTATATTTACTTTTTCCAATATTTTAACATAATAAATAATAAAGAAGTATTATCAATATGTCAAAAATAATAATAAAGTATTATCATCTTCTATAAGCCTAATAGCCCCTCACTTTGTTATCTCTTTCAGTCCCTTCATCGTGCAAGGTTAGTGATTTTTCAACTCATAGTTTCTTATTAAATTTGGGTTACTGCCCCATCAAAGAGTTTAACTACACCATATCGATTTTACCTTTGTTTTTATCGTCGATCACGATGCGACGTGTTTTGTCGGCGGCGTGTTGCGGCGGGTGTGTCATTTCTTCGTGGGTTTTAAATGGCGATTCGGGTGAGTTACGGTCGGTGGTCATGAATCATGTTAGTGGCGCATTCTTTATAATCCCGAGAAATGCTTAAATATTTTAGGCGTTTTTATTATCAACTGTGTAGGTCTTGAGCGATCTTTGCTGTGCGTGATGTTGCATCTAAAAGTTTTATCACTTTGATTTTTGTATTTTATTGATTTTTATTGATAATGCGAATTAATAAATTTATCTCTTTTAAAAAACATAATAAATAATAAATAATAATAATTTTTTTTTAAGAAAATAATTAAGAGCTAAATAAATGTGAGACTTGGGAAATAAAAGGAAGAAAACAAAATAAGGTTAAAGAAACTTGAAGAGCATATAAAAATTAAAATTGGGAAGATGAATCCACATGCACATTTAAATTTCTTCATCATTTATTTCATATCATTAATAATATTTTATTTATATTCGTATTTTAAACGATAAATTACTTTGAACTAAGAATAAATAATATGTTAGCTTTTATTCAACAAATGATTTTTAAAAATAAATCAAAAAACAAAATTTTTTTTTTTTTGGAGCTACGCGAGGATCTTTAAACGATGTATTTTTAACGATAGTGCGGCGGCGTTGTTACAGGAGGTTTTCCTGCTTTCAGAGCCAGAGATCGGGGAGGTTCACCAGTTCAGGCTAATATACTTCTTGAAGATTTTGAAGTTTTTGAGCATGAGATTGAGCGGGTAAACAGGATGCGTGCTTGATGTTTGAATCAAAGCTTTTATTTGAAATTCAAACTTACAATATTTGGATATTGTGCGGAAAGTTGATACTGACAGTTACAAGATGAGCTCTCGAGAGATTTTCTCTTTAATTCTATAAAACTTAGTCTGCAGGAGACATCCTCATATATAGGATTTTGTGAATTAGAAACATTTAGGAATCAGTGGACTTGAAATAAAATTTGACGTCACTTTGGTAGCTCCCATGTGAACTTTGAAAAGGAATGAGGAATCGGCTTTTTGTGTAATCTTATCTTTAACTTTTGAAAAGAAGCCTTTTGAGTCCACGATCATTTGTCTTGCTTTTGATGATGAGAATCTGTTTTTGAAGCGAGGTTGTTTTTAATATTCAGCTTTTCTTCTTTTGTTTGCTTTTGTTAGTGGGAGACATGACGTTACTTTAGTCACATCATGTCATTTCTTCTTTGCTTAATTAGATCGTTGATCTTAGTATTTGGTTATCTGCATTCCATGGAGTCTTCTTCCAAAGCGATTGATGGTAAGTTTGAAAATTTGATGTCTTGGAGGTTTTGAACCTGTGATCTCTACGGAGCTTTTAAAAAATGTTAGGTTATTCTGAGAATGTAAGAGTCCATAACACAATCTTTCATTTTCTTTGGAAGGTTGGTGTATGTAGTATCTTCTTCGTGCGAGTCGAATCTGAGTTGGGGCAGTGTTTGTTCTTGTTCTTGAACGTTTTGAGATATAAGTGTATGAAATTTGAATTTAGAGAAATAAGATTTTTTGAAGGAGTTTGAGTAGGAAATTAGGCTTAGCGGAGGGTTGAGTCCCAGATGGTACCTTGACGTGAGCTACTGATTTGGAGCTTTTCTTGGAATCTGCCAGCCTTTGATGGACTCAAGGTTTGGGTTTAGGAAATTTTGAGAAGAAGAGACCCATGAATTTAATTTTGAATTACTAACAAATCTTTAGGGAAAGATTCTTGCAAGAAATGGTGGGAAGTTAGTTCCCAACAAGATCAAATTCTAGATTGAGGAACAAAATCTTAGTGAATATTTGTTTTGAAGGAAAAAAGTTTTCCACAGGTAAGCTTCTGGAAGTAGTCGAAAGTTTGCAATTGAGATAAATATTTTTGAGTGGCACCGAAGCGACCACCATTCACAGAAACCAATTTGGAAAAGCTTTTGGGATTTTCTCTGATTGAAAAACCATGAATGGAAGATGGTCTAACAAAGTGTTATAAGCCATTTTTGTAATAATGTAATCAAAAGTTTGTGAAACAAAGTTTTGGAAAATCTTTATGAGTAAGGGCTTTTATTCCCCATATTTTGAGAAATAATTTTTAAAAATTTTGCATTTGAATAGGCAATGTCAGGTACTCTAGGTTTTGACACTGAAAACATATAAGGCTCATCTACAATTTGTTAAATAGAATCTCGAGGTTTGGAAATTCTGTTAAAAAATATTTGTCTTTTTTGAAAATCTTTTTGAAGCTCGAGAACACAGGCTTGATTGATGATGCAGCTACAAAACTTGAATCAAAAGTTTAGGTTCTTTTGTAAGGTAAACTGGATTGGAAGAACTTGGAGTGTTTGGTTTGGGGATTTTTCCCAATACCTCAAAACGATTTGAAGTTTGGGTTTTTGGCATTGCATATGACTCTTTGGTTGTAGGTTTGATAGGATGCTGCTCTGTTTCCTGTAAAAATTCTCATGAAATCGGATAAAACTTGAATCCTTTGATAAATTCAATTTCAAAATAAAAAACAGATAAAATTGCTTGTCATCTGGAAAAAATCTGTTTTGAAACCAAAATTTGAACATCTTTTTGTAAAATTTCTTTTGCACTTTTACTGTCTGACCCTTGAAGAATTTCTTGATAACTATCACTTTAGAATTACCCAGATACCTGAAAACAATGGCTCAAATTTCTTTTTTAACTGTTGAATAATTTATTTGAGGACTACTCCAAACACCAGAGTGAAATCTAACAATTGAAATTTTGTTTTCAAAATTTTGTTTTAATATCCCATCATATCCTATGTTTGAGGCATCGGTTTCAATAATAGGAAAGGCTTGCAGGTGTAGAAGTTCTAAGCGGGAAGTTCCTTAACACAACAACTTTGTTGACAACTTGAATATGCTCATTGGTCCATGGAGGCGATTTTCTTTAACCTTTGAAATAAGGTTTAATTAAAATCTAAGATTTAGATAAAAATCAGCCTACATGTTTAGCTTAGTAAAATGCATTTGTGTTTTGTCTTTGTTCATCAAATTTGTTAGCAAATTCAATTGCCCTATCTTATTGATTTTATTTGACCTTGATAAATATCAAATCCTAAAATCTAATATTTGTTTTGAAATAGTTTATTTTGATGCGAGGATGACTAATCCATTTTCTCTTTAAATTTTTGAAAGAATTTTTAAATGTTTGAAATCTTACATGGATTTGAAAATATAAAGCATCGTAATGTATTTTTATAAAAAACTTAGTATAATCATTGAAATATCGTTATGTATTTTGAAGTGAGAAGGGTTTTTTAGTGAAGGCATTCATTCAGTTCGTAATGTCCCAAGATGGAACTGTAAGTATTTGTTTTGTCTATATCTTAAGCTTGATCTAAGTTTGCCAAAATCCGATTCGTATCGACTTTTGAGGAATATTGTGAATTATAAATCATGTTTGAATTAAATCTTTTTATTAGGTATTGGATACCTAATCCATTGTAGGACCTTATTCAAGGGTTTATAATTATTACCAATCGTGAGGTTCTCTTTCCATTTACGAAGCTTTTTGTACATAAGGCAATCAAGGAGAGTGACTTGGTCTTATCAAATTTTTACTTAAAAAGATCATTGATTTCTTTTTTGCAATATTCTAAAAGTTTTGGATTCATTTGAATTGGTCTTGCCTTTGTTGGGATTTATTTTTCATTAATTTTTTTTTCATATGGTAAGAAAACCATATGTTGTTTTCTATTCCAAAATGCATTTGGTATAGAAGAACAAAGATTATTCTCTATTTGTTGCTGAATTTGTTTAATCCTTTCTTGTAATTGTTTGGATTTTAAATTTTCTTCAGTCTTTTTGTATTGTATTTCTTTTTTAAGGAATTTTACATGTTGTTGTTTATGCTGAAGTAAATTTATAAATCTTATGCCCCCGATTAATTTCTTTACCTCTATCCCTTTTATGAATTGAATAAAATTTCTTTTGGTTATTGTGTTTGTTTTAATCCTTGACTATCTATACTAAAGGGATATAATTGTTTTAGGAAAAGGGTTCCTAGTACAATTTGATGACTTATGTTTTTTACTAATAAAAATGAAGTTTTAATACAAATACCATTTTTGCAAATATGACCTTGCAGTATTTTGTATTAAACCTTCTATGGATCATTACTAGCGGTTGAAAGTCTTTGAGAGCTTTTAACAAAATATGCAGTAGGAATTAATCCTTCCTGTATATAATTTAAATCAACTTCTGAGTCAATCAAGGCTATAAACGTTGAATGAAAATCAGGGTTGATTTTTAATGTTATCTTTGTATACCATCTTTGTTTTTGTATAATTGTCATACTATTAACAAAAGTTTCTAAATCTTCAGATGTTTGATTAATCAAAGTTTCTTTTTTATTTTCTAAATTTTCTATTCGGACATCTATATTATGGGTATAAAGTTTTAATTCATCAATTTTGAAGGATCCCAACCCGGATTATCCTCATGAACCCAAAGGGACCTCCCGACACTCCAACGGATATAGAAACATTTCCTTAAAATCATCAATTAAAATCCATGGAGCGAACCCCTTTACAATCCTTAACATATCTATATAACATAATGCGGAAGTAGAGTGAGTAGAATTTTTTTTTTATTTTTTCAAACACTTAGATTTTTCAGAAAAATCGGCCAGAGTTTCCTCTGTTTTTCGGACTTTCCCAAATTTACAAAACCTGATGAAAGCATTTAAAAACACTTCTAAACTTCAAATTTTCAATTTCCATATTAGGACTCCTCGTCCGCCTTGATCAAACCTGATAGACATACATATACTTTTATTTACTTCAAATCATCAAAACATTCAAACCTTCTTCTATTCCATGCATTTTATCAAAGGTGGGCTTGGCTAGGGCTTAAGCGAAGCCTTCTGTGCCTCGTCATGAGGTCAAAGCCCCATCTAGTTCATGACTGTATATATACATATATACATGAAACCAAAATCTTCAACATATACAATATGCAAAAATATTTATACAATGCGGTTCACAGGCGTCGTCTCTCGATGCTTCCTTCATTTGTAGCGAGGGATATTCTCTTGGCCTTTGTCTGAGCTTGAAAATGTTTTTGGAAAATGAAGAATGAGCTAAAGGAGCCGGTGAGTGTGCATTTCGATTATATATCAAAGTAATACATACTTATACAATTAAAAATCCATTTATGCCTTAAATTTTCTTTCTTTCTTTATTTATTTATTTCTTTCTTTCTTTATTTCTTTCTTTACGTGGAACCGGGGATAAACACAGCTTGGTTCCAGTGCGCGATTGAGGGGCAGTCTCATTCAGTCCATAACCACTCGTTGCCCAGGAGAAACTCACGCTTTACACATGAGGTTCCAGTCCATGTAGCTTTGCTCCCGCGTGTGGAATGTTACTCTAAACACCTGTTCCCTCACTCAGGTTAGTAACCTGTAAACTACCCTCTAAATCCTTACAGCTTAAAGTACCTGGCGGAATTATCAGTCCATACTGCAGATCATATAGGGTTAGGGTAACCATCATTAAAACCTTTATTCAAAATACATTTCTAAATCCCTTTAAACACTTTACTTTATTATTTATACATTTATGCATTCTTTACACATTTTTGAACTTCCATAATGCCTTAACACATGCATATATATATAATTTAATATAAATATATGTATTGATGCAAGATAAAAACACCATATGCTTTGCTTATTTATATAAACATTTCCGTTAAACTTTTTGAGTTTTTAATATTAAAACCATTCTTTTAAACTCAATTGTCGAAATATCATTTTTACACTCCACGGTTCAGCTCGATCGCTTGCTTCATTCAGATTCAGTTTCGTCCAGATAGTCCTTTTCACATTTTCCAAGAAAACCACAACTACACATTAATCATAACTTCATTTTTAATCCACCATACACATTCATTTAAAACAAAATGAACAAATTACCCTTGAGCACTAAAAGCCCTAAAAAAACCTCATTTTGGTAACCTTTTCCATGATACTCTATAGACTTTGCTGTTAAAAATTATTCAAGGTCTTCAAAAATTGGCAAACTCTCATATCAGTCCTTTATATATCCAATGACATCTCTTTAAGTTTTCAATTTAAAATTTCTTCTCTAAAGCCCTCAACCACATAACACAAGTTACATCATGTTTTTGATGCCAACTTGGTTAACTCACTGAATCACCTACTGTTATCCTTGATTTATGGGATCTTAACTCCATAAATTGGAAGTAGTTTCTTCACTCATTTGAAGCTATGGTTCTGTCTTTCTTCTCAGTGGAATCACCCCAGTTGGATCACCAAAACTCAAGTTATTGTATTTTACATCTAGATGACTCATTGGCGAACAGAATCTTTAACTCCTCTTTGATAATTTTCTGGGCACTTTAGGGTTACCATTTTGCATGCCCTTCCTTCAGATAAATTTTCCCCTAAAGTATATTTTACTTAGAATTTTGAATCACTCAATTTGGATGAGTGAAACTTCATATGGCCAAAACACTACAACCATACCCAAAGAAAGCGAGCAAAATCAGTGAGCTACACAAGCTCACCTTTCAGTCCGTATTTGGGAGCCTTAGAGCTACAACTTGCTCTTGGTCCCTTATATACATTTGTAGCCCTATCTCTTATGATTCTTTACTAATTTGAATCAATTCATTTGGATAATTATAACTTAATCTATAGCCAAAACAAAAACAGGGGTTTTACAGAAATTTTGACAGCATTCCCTTTACTTTACAACATGATCTTAATGCCCTCAATTAAATCTTTTCTTTTCTAACCAATTCCAATGCAGAAACATACCTCAATTTCATAAATCCTAACCAATTTCAACATATCATACAAAATTCGCATCAAGCCTAACCATTCCTCTTGATTTTCAAGCCCTAACCTAATCCATTTCTTTCTCAATTTCTATCAAAATCCCATATGATTTAACCTTAAATACCCCAATTCTACCATCCCATACAAGAAAATCAAAACGTAGGTATGAAAACATCAAAATCCAACTTTCCATTAAAACTTACTTGTTCTTGGTTTCCTTGGCTCCCTTTCTCGCCAGTTTGTAGATCGCGAAGAGCTTGAAGAAGGAAAAATAATCACACCTCACCTTGCTCCCTTAGCCACTAGCGTTTTCTCCTTCCTTCTCTTTTCTTTCCTCTCTTTTCTCTTCTTTCTCCCTTCTCTCCTCCTCTCCTACGGGTTGCCTTAGAAATTTTGAGACAAAATATGAGTTTTGGCTTTTGTCTCATGACTTCCAAATTACTTATCGCCAAAAATCGTTAATTGCAATTCTCATGAGTCACTAACTTCAACAGCCTAAAATTTTTTGATTGGCTCTTGTGCCCAAGAATCTCATTGGTCAGTTCTCATGATATTTTAATCATAACTTAGCCATTAAGAAGGTTTTGATTGGCTCTCATAATAAAATATCTTCTTTATACTTGGCTTTATCTCGGTTCACCTTATCGCATTTTTATCTGAGTCAAACTTAAAAATATTCTATGGTCGTCCTAAACTTCCCGGTGACCATGAAATATTCTAATTAAATCCTTCCTGATGGATTAGGGGCTCTGAAATCAGAAATCGAATTTAAAATCATTTAAAATCGAATCGGGACAATAGCGTGTGTATCAGAGATTATGTTGAATCGCACGAAAACTATCAAAAGCGAACTCAGTTTCACTCGTTTCGCTCAGTTTCGATTTAGTTAGACTCTATAATTAATTAGGACATTTTGTATTTTATTAATTTAGAAAATTTCAGCAGCAGACTCAATTCGATCCCGGGAAATAACATTACAAACAAATCTTTCAATTACCTTTAAATATGGTTCAACAAAGTCATGGGAGCGAAATTTCTTAAAATTCCTCTGCAAACCCCTCGTCAGGATATAATAAAAAATGCTATTCCTTAGGACATTCGGTGAAAATTTAAAGAAAAATTTCACTTTATGCCCAAATGACGTCTGAATGTTCTAGAATTCTAATCTACCCTCGTTTATCCATTGGATCTCTAATCGTTTGAAACTAATATTATAACATTCAATCAGGTTGGGGTTTTACAAATTTGGATTTTTATTTGTTTTATTTCCATTTTCAAATCTTGAATTATTGATGGTTCTTGGTATTTATAGTATTGAATAATATCTTTAATTTTATAGGAATTTGCTAAATTATTCTTAAATTTTGGTTTAGTGTTTTGGTGTTCTAAAACTTTTCTTATATATTTTGCTTGAGTTTCTTTATTTTCAATTTGATCTATCATTTCTATGAATAATTCTTGATTAGCTGTTAACATATTTATTTGACATAAACAATTTTCTATTTTGACTAATTTATTTTCTGATGTTGTGCTCTTATTTTCAGATTTATCAGTTTCAGAGGATTAAATATTGTTTTCAGAATAATATTCTTCTTCTTCACCTGATAAAACATTTAATTTTTGTTTTTTTACAATTTGGGGCTATATGACCCTTTTGTCCACATTTAAAACATCTAACTTCTCTTTTATGTTTTTTATGAGATTTTTGTTTTTGATCAGTTGGTGTATGATGTTTAAATTTTTTGTATTTTTTATAAGGCTTTTCTTTATAATGTTTTTGTTTTTTATGTTTTTGTAAGGGCGGTACTGGCATTTCAATACCATATTGAGCACAAAAAGATCCTAAATATTTATTTGAAGCTTTTGATCTTTGCAACTTGTGTGGAGTCTAAGTTGAGAGCAGCTTTGACCTTACCTTTGCCTCTGTAAAGATTTCCATAAGGGAGATACGCGGCACTACAAATCGAGGTGTCAGTTAATGACCGTCAGCCGCCCGAATCTACGTGTCTGTGTCATGAGGCACGTACATGTGCAAAAATGGCCACTTGGGCCTACACATCCTACTCATAAAAATGATTTATTACAATTGTATTTAATTACAATTTATACAAAACTGGGTCTCTTGCCCATAATTTTACAAAATACAAGATAAAGGCCATGCCAGCGTTTCTGCCAACCTCAAAGCACGGATCGTCCGCATACGATCGTCTTGATTGCTGAAAAATGGTCCACGGTAGGTGGGCAAAGCCCGGTGAGTCGATTTCCTCTTGGGTTACTCCCGCTAAGTGCAATTACAATGACACACACAAACATATAACACATGCTATTATATCACTCCCGTGCATGTATTAACATAATTTGAATCCATATCCATGTTATTATTCGATTTATAATAATAACATACTTAGCTACGCCAAGAGGCTAAAGGCACTATCCGTGGATCGTCTTGGAGCATTGATTTCCACACAAACGTATTTATTTTTCTCATGGCAATGACACGGCCTGCACGATCCTAAGCGGTCGGGTGAATTTGTCAGAAGCTACACCAAGGATTTATTCACTTTCGATCCAAATCTTTTGAGGCGAAATCCGCAGCGATCAGAGCTCGACAAATCCCACCCATTACAAGACCATAAGCGAAAGTAAAACAAGTGGGAAAAGCCCTTACCTTCTACCGGAGTTTGTCGACTCCCCAAATCCGGAGTTAACGTGCCTCGCGTGTGAATAGCTTGTCTCTTCATTTGAGACGAGCCGACGATCCGTCGTCGTAGATCTTGAGAAAGCCGGATTTCTCTCTCACAGAGCAACAAAGAAATGGCTACTTGATGTTTGCTTTCCCTTCCCTCCCCCGTTTTCTTTTCCCTTTTCTTATTTCATTTCTCATTTGGTTTTTTGCTGCTTTTCTCATTTCTGTACTCATCAGAATACTTTTACTCTTTCATTTCTCCATTTCTCCTCCTTTTTGGAGAGTGTAGTATGGAGTCGAAAGGAGAAATTCTCCACCTCTTCACTCCGAAGCGAATGGTGCTGCCTTTTTACCTCTTTTTCTTTTATTTGTAATTCATGCTGTAATGTCGCCCTTCATGGCTCAATGTGAGCCATGGGATCCGATCTTGCCATTTGGTGAGCCATTATTTCCATCTTAGAGTGTCCTTCTCTTGGTGTGGCATGTCAGCGTCTAACGCTATGATTTATTAAATCCCACTTGCCTCGGCATTGAAATCCCAACCACCTGGGAATACAGCGAGTCGTGGTAGCTAGAATTCGCGAGATGAGTTCAACGGAGAGTGGTTTGTCAATAGATCTGAAAAATTCAGTTTTGGCTAGAGTGCAGTTTTATCCTTTATGAGGAAATACGGATTTTCAGGGGTCTCTATTCTTCCCCATAAAAGAATTTAGGTCAAATTCCATGCACATACGCATCCAATACGTGCATATGCAACCCCTGCGACCCAATTGTGGCGGTGTGCAAGCGACCTTCCCGAGGTCATGATCTTGATGACCAGTGGCGTGTAGAGATCACATCACGAATGATATCCATTCACAGAACCCACTGGGTTCACAACACCCCATGAAATTTCCAGTGGTTCTCGTCTAAGTCACTCCGACTCCCTATCACTCAGCTAAGTCTCATTGATAACCATGTCAGATTGGTTTTCATCTAGTCACCCAGCTCCTATCACTCAACTCCCAAAAGTGCGGGTGATAGCAGCGTAGATGTTCCATCCCGAGTCTCCAGGCTCACATCACTCGGCTCTAAGTGGGTGATAGCCATGTCCCGTTGTTTTTCTCTCTCGGGCAACAGAACTTTTCGGCCTACACTGCGAGCCTCTTATATCCACCACAGTTGGGATCGCTCCCGGGTCTGCCCACACCTCCACGAGTGGATGGCTCCGGGGTCTCTTACGCCCCACCGCAATCGGGATAGCTCAGGGTCTCTTGCACCTGTGAGAGTCGGGATAGCTCCGGGTCTCTTACACCACGGTCGAGATATCTCCGGGTCTCTTACACCCACACAGAAATTCGGGATAGCTCCGGGTCTCTTACACCCACACAGAAATTCGGGATAGCTCCCCGGGTCTCTTACACCCTCACAGAAATTTGGGATCTCTCCCCGGGTCTCTTACACCCACACAGAAATTCAGGATCTCTCCCCGGGTCTCTTACACCCACACAGAAATTCAGGATATCTCCCCGGGTCTCTTACACCCACACAGAAATTCGGGATATCTCCCCGGGTCTAATACCCATCTGAAGTCGGGATATCTCACGGGTCTCTTACACCCATCTGGTATTGGATATCTCCCGGGTCTCTTACCATCTGAGAAATTGAGGATATCTCCCGGGTCTCTTACACCCACACGGGACCTTTGGATACTCGGGTCTCCTTCTGCAACTCAGGGTTTCTCACCTTAGGGATGCTGACCCCTTTCTTGCTGCATCCCGACACATATTAATTTCTCTTCATTTCACGGTTGAACTATGAATCTTCATTGGACGTAGTCCCAAAGACAAACTCAGCCGCATCTGGGAGTGGTGAGCAGCCATCTGAGTGCACCGCGTCGGCAGTAGTGTCACCGTGCACATAGGCAGCTCTGGGCCTGTCAGGTTGACTCTCACCCTACCTCCTAGGGAAGAATATCCACATCGAGGCTTCTCTAAAGGTCTCGACCTCTAAGCCTGAGTCTATCCCACAAGATGCAACAATTTATGAATATGATGCATCTAATTGAAGCTTATTACTCTAGTTAACAAGTCTGAGAGCAAAGCGTACCCTACATATCCAGTACACTCTGTATGCTTTCGACCTCTTGTACCACGAGACCTCTGCCTCCTAGGACAATCTCTCCTCATATGTCAAAGTTTGTCGTGAGAAAAAACTATATACGTCTGCCACATCGACTAGAAGTCTAACTGTGAGTCTGTGCGACCTCGACCCACACTCTGGCCTCGGCCGTGGTGCATAGAAGGTGCTGTATAGCGCCAAGTGGCGGTTCCTCGACCCGTACTAGGGTGTGGAGGAATGAACTGTACGCTCTCGTGTTCTACATTCTTTGAATTTGTCTTGTCGAAATCCACGGGATCCTTGTCTCTAGGGGCGATCCGTCTCCACGTACCCAGTGTCGACGAAATAACATGTCACTTTGCCACACTTTGACCGCGCCAATCCCGGCCCTGGTCACGAAACTTCAGCGTGAAGCGAAGAGTCTTACTGCCTCTTCCTGAACTAGGAAAAAGCTGGTCCTCCCTCTTGCTACCAACACACGTATCCGAGGAGTGCTCGAGCATCTCGATCTGCATGGTCGGGCGGAGTCCGACCATGGAGTCCGTATCGATGGCGAGTCTCTGATCACGCCTCGAATGAATAACTTGGCCCATTCTGAATTTCAACCTTGGCCATGTACGTAGCCCGCGTAATCATCAACAAATCGGGCTAACTACGTGAATCTAGCCCGTAGTCCATCACGATCATCACTCCGCTTCGGCTCTAGGAACTCGAGCTTTGGCATGTCTCATGATCTCACGGAAGTAACACCATGAACAGCTCCTGAAACTCTGCCCATGTCATAACCTCTAAGTCCTCAAGTCTCTAGAGTCTGACCCATCTCCACCGTAAGACTCGCCCTCTGGCACCGGAATCTTGTTGCTGATCTGGCGTATCGGGTGATCTCGTAGCCTCGATATGTTCACCGATCGCATAAACCAATGGTCATGCACCAGCCGGGATCTCATACACACAATGAATGTCGGATGGTCGCTCTAAACCCACACGGAGGTTCTTGGGCCTCTGACTACCTGCTCTTGTTATGCAATGCGATAAGCGGTAGCCTTCTTTCTCTGACCTCGTAAGGCATCTTGATCAAATCTGGCGGCTGGTCAAATGTCGGTGGTATTTGACCAGTGCCCTGTGGACGTCCTCTACGTCCTTGTCCTCTACTAGCCATCTACACAAGTCGATAGTAGATTAAATTTCAATCACGGTATCACACAAGGAACAAACCTTGGGCCCGAGATACTATTCATACCTGCAAGAATTTTTTTTTTTCCTTACACCATGTGAGTGAATTAATTTCAATAACGTGTCTGAGGTGAAAATCTGACCTTGAGACACTATTCCACCACCGTAAAATTTTTTCACATACCGCGTATTTGCATTTATAGTAAATTTCCATATAAATATTTTATATATTAAATCTTACAGAAAATTTTAAAAATTTGTACTCTTTTTATTTTTTCTTTCATGAGCAGTGTCCATGAGCAGTATCAACCGGTGGTATCAGCAATGCCTTTGAATCAAAGCCCAGGTTGGGTGCCCGCGATTACACTGCACAGAACCAGTATCGCGCGCGCACTTCGCGTGCGCGGTACCAGTCTCGTGGCGGCTGCTGCGTATTAAGCCAAGCGCCCATGTCGCGGCGCGCGTAAGCTCGCTACGGCGGTAGCGGGCGGCGGTCTTTCGGCGTACGGGTTCTTGACGCGCCTTAAAGCTCCCGTATGTGGCGTAATATGGCGACCTCCGCGCCCGCGATCCTGCCGCCCGGGGTCGCGGCGTCGCCGATGTCGGCGACATGAAGCGGCTGAATCATGGCGACATCGCCTTCGGTCATCACGCGACCTCTTGGGCGAAAACACCTATGTGGCGACATCAAGTTCATGTCGCGTATCGATTCCCTGAGGCGGTCGCGACTTGAGTTCCATGTTGACCTCGCGTAAAGCGACCTCCTATTTGTCGCCCCGTATCGCATTATCATATTCATGTCCGACTCACCAGTTTCTGTTTGCCATAGCCATTTGCCCGTATCGCGACCTTGATGATGTCGCGACATCAAGCTACCATGACCACAATTTATCTTTGCGTCGCGGCGCCATGCGACCTCATCGCCACCCATGTAAGCCTCGCTGATGTCGCGACATCAAGCTCAGCTCTCAAGCTTCAGCCACATGCGATCCGGCCCGAGGTCGCGGCGTCCATTTACGATCGCGACCTCGGCCCAGCCAATCAGAGGTCGACCTCAGACCCATGTCGACCTAAAGCAGATCCTAACCCTAACGAATTTTTTTTTTTCAAATCCTCCATTAGCCTTCCACTGCTGCTCTAGGCCACTAAGGCCCTTACAAGCCTGCTACCACTTGATGATCACGGTAGCTTACCCTTGAATCCACACAAAATTATATAAATTTTAATTTATATAATTATCATTTTTCGAAGGAGTTTAATTAGGAAGCCCTTATTCTTGTGCAAAAACTGGAATTATTTTCCAGAATTCCACAAAACCAGTATATTCAAATGAACCTTTGTCACATTTTTTTTTTTCGTTTATTTCTTGTTCATTTACGGGTAAGATTTATGCCCATAAATTTTGGAACATAGCAAGTAGGTGTTCGAAAATATAACCTTTGGTGTTCCAACAATTTCTCTATACTACTCACCAAACACTACAATTTCATACAATTCACATGCAACAAACATATTTATGCACCATCACACATCACATTTAGTTCACGAAAGTACTGATGTATAGTCTGTCACCTTACAAGGTCTGGGCATCACCATGTACCCTAACTCTACAACAGCGAGAACAAAGGTAACCGTTTACCTTAGCTCTCAATCTAGTGTGGCGCCCCCGATCAGGGTGTCCGTTGATAACCGTCGACATGAATCTACATGTCTCGTGTCATGAGCGCGTCACAGTGTCTGAAATAGCGTAGGCTACGCATCCCTTCATAAAAATGATTTATTCTGATTGTATTTAATTACAATTTATACAAAATGAGTCTCTTGCCCGTAATTTTACAAAATACAAGATAAGGCCATCTTGGCACGTTTCTTCGCCTCCCCAAAACTGGATAATCACGTCCCGATCGTCTTCGATTGCACGAAAAATGGTCACGGTAGGTAGGCAAAGCCCGGTAATTGAATTTCACACTTGGATTCTCGCTTTCTAAATTAAATCTGATAGTACACAAACATATAACACATGCTAATATATCACTCGTATATATTAACATAATTTAATCCATAATCGTATTATTCGATTTATAATAACATATACTTAGCTCGCATAGGCTAAAGGCCTTTATCCGTGGTTAAATGCTAGAGCATTACAATTTCACACAAACATATTATTTTCTCATAAGCGATAACACAATACCACACAATCACACCGAAGCGGTCGGTGAACTGTCCATAAACTCCACCAGTTTATTCACTCGGTCCAAATCTTTTGGAGACTGAAATCTGTTTCCGATCCGGCCTCGACAAATCCCACCCATTACAAGACCCTTAGCGAAAGTAAAACAAGTAGGGGCATACATACCGGAGTTTAACTAAACTCCCCAAATCCGGTACTCACCGTAGCCCTCGGCGTAGACCAGCGCTTTGTCTCTTTGCGCTGAAGCGGCCGAAGCCCAGTCGATCGTCGTAGATCTTAGAAAGCCGGACTTTCTCACAAATAGAAAGCGAAAATGGCTCTTTGGATATTTTGCTTTCCCTTACCACCCCGCGTTCTTTTTCGCTTAGCATTTAGTTTAAGGTTTGGTTTCTTTCTTTTTCTCATTTCTCTTCTCATCCACTTTTCTTTTTCTCTTTGTTTCTCCCATTTCTCATCCTTTTTGGAGAGTGGCAGATGGGTCAAGGAGGAGAATTTCCTCCCACCTCATTGTCACTCAAGCCAAATGGAGTGGCTCACCTTTTCCCTCTTCTTTTTATTTCGCAATTAAATGCTGTGACATCACATACGTGTTTGATGTGATACCATGGGATCCAGCCCACACATGTGGGTGGTGTGGTAGTGTTCCATGTAGTGTATCATTTTCTCTTGTGTGGCGTGTAGCGTCCACTAACACTTATGAATTTATTAAGTCTTCATACAGCATACGCACCAAAGCATTAAAAATCCAGGCCACCTCGGAATCTAACGAAATTCGGCCCGTGGTAGCTAAATTTGAGGGACGGGTTCACTTCGGAGAAGTCAGTTTCGTCGCATCAGAGATAAGAAAAGTCGGATTTTAGTAGAAATTACCGTTTATCCTTCATAGGAAATCTGGTTACTAGGGATCTCACAGATCTTCATAAGGAATTGTTCCATTATGTTTTTCCCTAAGGATTTCTTGAACTTTGGTAGAGCCCTTGAGGTCAAAAAATTTTCCTTCAAAAGAAGCTCTTACATCTCCTACAGTCATTACTTTACTAATAACACATCCTTGATGCCATTTGAAATGGCTAAGTGTTGCGCATCTTATATTTTGAAGAATTTATGAATTTTTCTCTTCAAAAACTCTAGGATCACCTATGAAATGTTTGGTTATAGCATACATGAGTCTTAAGACTGCATCTTGCTCTCCTTCTTCATTTAAACTTGTTTGCACATAAAATCTTTCTTTATCGGTGAGGAAGTTTTCCCACCAATATTTTAGTGTTCCTGAAAATCCTGCAAAAATTAATTGGACATCATTATGATCATCGCCATCTGTCAAATAGGCAGTTGATGCCATTTGCATTTGATGGAGAACAACAAAAATTTCATGTTCAGAGAGTCCATCTATATTCCAGTCATAGATGAAGTCATTGCTATACATACTTCTTTGGGGTTGTTTTTCTATTTAATTGAAATCTAGAGGTTGGTCTTGAGATGAATTTTGACCTTTGATCTTACGTTTTATCTTATTTATTTGTTCAATCTCTTGATCTGAATTTTTTTAATGATTCTAATATAGAGGAACTTGTTTAAACCCATAAAAGTTTATTGATCTTTGAAGTTGAAGGGTCTTTTATATTCGTAAATTCTAATTTTTTGTTAAAAATATTTACTAAGTCATCATTATTTTATTTCCTCTAATGCAAGGGATTTTGGCCTGATGGTTTAGAGAGGTTTTTCTTTTTCAATTTCTTTTATTTTAGGAGTATTTTTCTCAATTCTATCTAATTGAGAGGAAATTGTTCTTAAAATTTGATTTGTAAAATTATTTTGTTGTTGGATTCCCTTAATATCTTTTAGTCTTATACTTCTTGTCTCATCTTCCTTTGTGTTTATTGTTTTGAAGGGTGAAGCTATAATTTCTACTCCTTGTGCCATTATCTTTATTTTTTCCAAAGGATGAGTGAATGCTAACTCTTGCCGAAGTAGTATTTGGAATCCATTCCTTTTGAAACATATTGATTTACGCAAAGGATAATTTATTGATTATTCTGACCAAATATCAAAATAAGTAAACAGTGGAATATTCATTTCCATTGTTTCCATAGTTTGATACCATTGATTTTTAAATTTTTCTTTTTGTTCATTTGTTAATGTTGAGAAAAACCATTTCTTTCTCGCATGTTTTATTGATTGCCTCATTTTTAGATATTCTTTATCTATTTAAAACGTATTCTGTTGTCATCATCCATGGTAAAGAGACTCGCTCATTTGGTGACATCATTTGAGAATAAGTTGGAGACCTATCTGAAGAGTTTTGTATGTTTTGTTCTGTTCTTGTATATTTTAAATATGGAATTGTAGATGAATAGTCTACTTCTTCCAAATTTAAGTTTGTTTGAGCATTTGATCATTACAGGAAGGAGTTGGAAATTTCTAAAAGGAATTAGAAAGAACTTCAGAATATGACCTTCTAGGATGTTTCGCTTCCTGAGTTGAGATTATTTGTGCACATTTATTGTCAATCTTGATTGATAGACACAAGTTTGGTTAATTCGATTGGTTTTGGGGCTAAGAGTTGTTTGAAATTCCATTCAACAGATTGTGTTAAACATTCCCAAGGAATTGGTTTTGGTATGACTATGAAGTTATTTTTCATTAGCACTTGAGTGTGTTTGATCTTTGGGGGATGACAAAAGACAATTTAGGTTGACTCTTGAAGTCATCGCGCCTCATCTGCTCTGTATACTATGAAAGGGATATTTAAGATCTGGGGTCCATGTCTTAGTTTTGGGTTTTTGGATATTTAGAGATTAAGGCCCTTGTAGATACTCACGATCCATTCAGCCTGGCCCAACTCTGAATTTGGATAACAAGTAAAATACACCGGTCAAAAGGATGTATTTGCTTGCATTTGTAGCGCCCCAGCCAGAGTGTCAGGTGACAACCAGTCAATCATGAGAAAACCTATACGTCCTCGTAATTACGAGACCCATACAGAAGTAAAAATGGCCACTTTGGCCCATACACCAATACTCATCAAAATATCCAGCCCACTATCTTACATAGTTCAAAGAGTTATACATTACTGAGGTATCTGAATACGTATTAAAATTTACAATTCTAGCCTGTATCCAAAAACATCAAAGCCTGTTGGCTTTCTTCTCCAAAATGAAGCCTCTAGATGAGCCGTCTTCTCGAAACGCTCACAGTACTGAAAAAATATTCCTCAAGCAGGGATGAATATACTTGATAGTGGAATTACCTTAAATGGAGTTCTCTACCTAAGTGCATATGCAATGATTCAATGTAAACACACACTTTCGAGTAAATCACGTCTGCCCAGCAGATATCACATGCCCCATTCCCATGTCTCGATTCCTCATGACTCCCTCACACTTGCCTAAGCCATGTGAAAACACCGTTTCAAAACAAAACTGTTGTTCTCGAAACCACACTACCGAGATTTTAAATAAAATATGGGAATTTGCCCTCAGGCGAATGTATTGGAGGAACCTTCCAGCAATCCCATAGGTCTCCCTCAGATGTGTAATTTAGCCAGGACCATCTCCTGACACCATTCTGCGGAAAATCATCCATTGAAATTCCTTTACTTAACCATAATTAGTTTTATTTTCTTTCATGTCATGCACACTTTTTAATTTAAAGGAAATTTATAGGTCTGTATAAAATGCGTGCCATTTAAACACAAATTTATCTGACCTGACGATACATAAATCATGCATATATTGACATAAAATTAAATCACGACAACATGTTACTCTATTTTAATCAATAACATCAAATTTAGCTCACTTAGGCTAAGCAATTCCACACAATTCATACAAACAACACATGGACAATTTTGGGGTCAAATTCACCTGGCTCCGGGATTGTTTTTAGGAGTCCCAACGAACGATGCATTTGTCCGCGACCCACTCACCCAATATCGGTTCCACTTTGAACCCCGAATTCCATATTATTCGGCCTCATGCACTGCAAACATAATTTATTGAATAAATTCCAACCTGAAGCCACCAAACAGTCCGTAGATCTATCAGCAGCTCCAAACAATTTCCATAATTCAGTCCCGAGTTTTGGGATGAGTCAGAAATGACCACTAAAGGCTCAGTCATACTCGGCCATCGACAAAACACTTAAGCGAAATTGGCAAAGTAGGATCAGCTACACCTCACGGGTTTGTGAAAACTCCGAAACTGATGCTCCACCACAGAAGCCCTCGCTCATTAGAACCACTTTGCTTCTTGGCCCAGAAAGAATCAGGTCAGATCAGTGGAATCCCTGAAGAAGTTGCACACTCTCTCAGCTAAAAATCCACCATTTTGGCGAACTCTCTTCTCCCTCCCTCACTTGCACATCTCGGCGAACAAATGGAGAAAAGCTCCTTTTGTCTCCCTCATTTACCACTATCTTCATCCTCCACAATTGGATTGAAAGGATTTCTTATCCACTCGACTCATTACTTTGACTTTTCTGCCCAGTGGCATCATGCTTGTATGTCGATGTGGGCCCCACCTTGAGCTCAGTTGATTGAACTTTTATTGCTTCGACTAAACTTAGCATGTGCTGCTCAAAATGTGAAGTGTCAGCGGGCCATTTCGTTTCTCGAAAAACATGCAAAATTCAGTTGTCTCGGAATTTGTGGCTTCGACGTGGAGCTAGAGGTTCACGAGACGATTCAGCGGTGAAATCGTTTGTCATCCGAGAATCTAGAAAAATTTTGGATTTTCATAAAAATTCGATTTGTGCTTTCGAAAATTAGATTTTCTCGGGGTTTCTGAGATTAACCTGACAAGGAATCATGAAATTGGTTATGTCTTGCATCTGAAGAAATATACAAAATAGGTTTGTCCTAACCCTAATGCGGTTAAGGGTTTGTTGCTACTGGATAAGCTCTATGAAGAATTTTGAATTTTCCCTTTGTAATTATTACAAATCTACGGGATGCGAGGATTCGATAGTTTGTTTTCGTCTTGTTGAATGGTATTTTGAATTTTAATTCTATAATCTCTTGAATTCGAAAGTTTCCCTGCTATGCAGTCTTTAATGTTTTGTTTGGCATTTCCTAATTTTTGATGTATTGTTCCCGATCTTCTATGAAGCAGAGACAATTTGTTTTTCATATCTTTGAGTATTTTAACGTATTTATGCAAGATGTTCCGCCAAATCTAGATGAACTAGTATGAAGCACTGTTAAATACAAGTTTTGATAAAATTTGCCATTTTCTACCCCTTCTACTACGATGAAATTTAGGTTAACACTTAATGGGACCACTTGCTTTGGATATGACCCATCCATTCTGAGGATTGCCATTTTGTCATGAAACAAGTTTGTAAACACTACTTCAATAGAATCATAAATTAAAATAATAGATTATTATAGCATATATCATCAAAAATTTGAAAGAACATGGCTCTGATACCAATTCTACGCAGGATCTTTGAGCAGTAATCTTTTTCTTCAATAGTACGACAACGTTGTTCTGCAGGAGGTTTCCTCTGCCTCGGTATCACCAATCTTTTGCTATAAACATTGATGTTGCATCTAAAGTTTTTATCACTTTTGATTTTGTATTTTTATTGATTTTATTGATGTCTAGTTAATAAATTTGTCTTTTAAAAAAACATAATAAATAATAAATAATTTTTTTTTTAGAAAATAAATTAAGAGCTAAAAATAAATGTGAGACTTGGAAATTAAAGGAAAGAGAAACAAAAATAAGATTAAAGAAACTTAGAAAAGAGCATATAAAATTAAGAATTGGGAAGATGAGATCCACATGCACATTCACATTTCTTTATCATTTACATTTCATATCATTAATATTTTGTTTTATATTAAATATTTTTAAAACCAATAAATTACTTTTGGAACTAAGAATAAATAATATATTAGCTTTTGTTCAACAAAAAGATTTTTAAAAATAAATCAAATAAAAATTTAAAAAAAATTTTTCAAAATTCAAAAAATGAAATTATTTTCAACAAGATTTTTATTTTATTTTTAAAGTAAATTTCTTTTAATTTGTACAACTTTTCATTACTCTTGTTATTATTATGTAATTGATAAATTGCTTCATCATACATCACTCATCATCTAGTTTATAATGTATAGTATAACATTATTAATTGATATTGTTAAAAAATTTTATGTAACACATGGAACAACACTTTTTGTAAGGTCAATCATAGCTTCATTCAGGCTTCTATCTTCTTTCGTAGTAGTTGGGGTTAGGGAGTAATTTTGATGGCAGCTTAGTCCAAATACACTACAAATCTCGACTTTTTGACGAGTCTTAACAGTGATTTTCAATACTTAAGTTAGATTTGAGTTTGTTACTAAATTCAATTTGGATTACAGGTTAATTAAGGTGGCGTTTGTTTTTGACATCTTTGGCTTGAATAACAGTGATCAGCTGACATTTTAAATTTTATAACATTCTTGAAATTTTTTTAAGAGTTCTGATAGAAAAGTGAAAATATTTAGACTTTTTCTATTGAAGAATCATTCACTTGAAAATAAGAAAAAGCTCATTCGTTAATAAATAAAAGAAGAACTAGCAATATCGCTCTTGGAAGAATGACGGAAGGGTTTGGGGCCAGGGTGGTCCCATCAGAAGCTGGCTCGTTTATTTTTGATTGAGCTTGTCTCATTTAAAAATTAAGCAGGCGGAGACTAGAATGAGAAAATTCTCAAAAGCTACCGTTCTCTTCTTTATTTATTTTAAATTTAAATTTTATACTTGCTTTTATTTTTATTATGTTAAAATTATTTTCATAAGAATAAAATATGTAATTTTATAAATTATTTATTAAAACATTATAATAATAATAATTATTTATATTAAAGTATAAAAATAAAATAATAAAAAAATATTTTTAAAATATAATCGAAGTAGGAGCTTATTATTATTTTGGATATATGGTTCATATTGCTTTATTCGGGTCCGTTTCTGCCCCGAAAATTGAAAAAATCTCGTTCTTGGAGTCACTGTCAACTTATCACCCAGAAAATCGAAAAAATTTCCGTTTGTCACCGAGAATTAAACGAGAAACTTTTTGAGTTCTTGAATTTTCATGAGAGCCAATTTAATCGCCTTGATCAGTTTCTGATTATCTAGAATCTGAAATTTTCTTTCTGAACCCTTATGGCAATTTATTATTTTATTAACATTTCTGGGTTTTGAAAATTCCCAATTTTCTCGGGTTTCTGATAACAATCTGAACCCGTGTCGGTTGAAAATAAGCTAATATTAAAAGCCGATTAAGGTAAATTAAATATTGCCATTCGCGGCGGGACGGGAGCGCAAATAATTTGTTAGTTGTAAGCCATATACTGTGTTAAAGAAAACGACATCTTACAATCTTTATTAAGTACTGTTGGCGTTAATTTCCGAAAAGTTACATTAGGCATTAAGTGAAAAAAGCAAAACGCCTTATTTCAGTTTTTGAATAGTTTAAATCTAACTTGAATGGAATCCAATATTTTTTTATAATATTTATAACTTATATATCTTTTATAATAATATTTATTTTTATTCATTTGGCTTTTAGATTTTCAAAGAAAAATCATATTTTAATTATACAGTAAACTTTCCTATTTTTTAGAAAGATATTTATTTTATTTCACTTTTGAAATAAAAATGCATTATATATAAATAATAAATGAAATGTAAAGTGCGAATGAGGGGTCAGTGGTTAAAGGGTCGAGCAGGGCACTAGATTCGAATTTTTATGGAAACAGATATCAAAAAAAAAAAAGTAAAATTAAACACGGAATGTTGGGTCCCTGGGAATTAATTTATATTCCATTTTATTGGAGTTATAAAATTAATGGAGTCTTTTAGAGTTGAGAAAAAAAAAATACTTGAAATGGAAACTTCTAAAAAGGGAATTTAAAATTAAAATTTTTGAAAAAAAAAAGATTTTGAAGTATGAATTCTAGAAAAAAAAAAAGAAGGGGAATTTGACTCAAGGGTTTTAGGATAAGGGATTTTGAATTACGAATTTATAAAAATGAAATTCGAATTATGAATTTTAGAAAAATGAATTTGGACTATCAATTTTAGAAAAAGAAAATTTTTATTAAAGATAATAGGAAATTTTTTATTATGAATTTTAGAAAAAAGTGAATTTAGATTATAAATTTTAGAATATGTAATTTTGATTATAAATTAAAAAATTGAATTATGAGTTTTGCAACAATGATTTATATCATAAATTCGAGAGAAAATGGGGAAATTTGAATTATAAATTTTCAAAACAAATTTTGAATTATGAATTTTGAAAAAAGTAATAGAAATTTTAGGAAGGTGGATAAGAGATTTGGAAAAATGAAATTTGAAGTAGAGGTTTGGAAAGTGAGATTTTAACAAGAGATTCTTAAAGTGGACTTAAATGATTAGAAGATGGGAGTGGGAAGTCGGAATTTAGTAAATAAAAAATTTGAAATGTCATCTAAGAAAAAAAACACAAAATAAGCAATTGAGTAAAGTTAATCAAAGTCTCTCTTAAGCAAGGTAGGGAATTATGAATCTTAACATTGCACAAAAACCTCTCAAAAAATTACAAACAAAATTTTAAATATATATATTTTGAAATAAAAGGAATTTTCATTAAGATAAATATGATACCAAGACTCCCTCAATGGAAGGAATGAGGTGGCTAGGAATAAAAGGGGACAGCAAGGAGAGCTAAAAAGGGTGTCTAGCCAAAACATAAGCGACTTTGTTAAACACGTCTCCTAGCAAGCAAACGAGAGGGTGATGATGGGTTTGAAAGTGGCAACAATTGCCAAAATCACGGAAACAACAAAACAATTCTCAAGCCCGCAAGGAACACCTTTAAGCATCAAATCAGGTTCAAGCGAAAAGGAGGTGCGAGATTACCTCATGTCGGTTTAAAAGCAGTCAATGGTTAGGCGTGAAGACCAAGCGAGGCAAGTCTAGGTTCACCTACAATAATTATCCACGAAGAGTGAATTTAATAACCTCCAAAGAGTAATAGTCTGGAAGAAGTCTAGATTTGCTAGCTAAGTCTCGTCAGAAATGGCTTGAATCTCACCGAGGACTGTTCTTGAAGAACACTCTCTCTATCTCTCTTGAACACCCTTCATAAGAGGAGTGAGCAAAATGACTTAGTCTTGTTAGGGTTTCTATAAAGGTCCTTTTATAGGAAAACCTTATCTCATGAAATGTCTAAAGTGCCCCTTTCTATAGAGATGATAGGCTGCATCCTATACATTATGGCATGTTCCCTTATGGCCTTTAAGCCCGTGAACAAGCCCAAGCCTACACTCTCTCTTAGTGAGGGCTTTCAAACCCGGGTTTCCACTAATCCGATGACATTCCATTCTCGAGATTGATTTCCCTCATATTTGGATTATCCGAATGCATTTTATCAGCCACACTCTTCTAAGTGTGTGACCCATAAGGTTCCTGGTTATGTTGGCTACTTGATTTAACTATTGAATCAAGCAAGTCATGAGTGGTGTCTAGCAACACATCATGAGTCCCAATAGACCTGAGAGTCAGTGGTCTAACTGCTAACCCTTCTATAGACAATTATCACGCAATTCGTCTTTTCCCTAATCTATACTCCACTTGGTTTGGAGCATGGATAAAGTGTAGCTCCCGCTAAGCGACAACACCATCTGAGTCAAGTGATATTCGAATGTCCCGGACTCATTATTCTTGGGTTCTGCGCCCAGAGCGCTCTTCATAGCATTCAACTATAATTAAAATTCCCAAATAATAAATCAGAGCAAGAGGCCCATAGGTATACCCTCCCTCTATTGGGAGTGGTGAATCCTTTGTTGCCTCCTAGGGTGAAAGACCCGGTATATGTGGTTATACATATTTCCAACTGTGAAAGCCCGTGAAAGTGTATAGGCGTGTGAAGCTTGTGGTGCGACACCAAAATTCGTTGCCCACAAAAGACACATGATTTTTAATATAAAATTATCATTGAGGTGTAACATTAAAAAACTTTTGGTTTGAAAACAAATGAATTTGTTTTATAAAATGATCATTGGATGCAATCCACAAATGATGGATTTTATCACACATTGGCATTCGCATTGTGTGGTGGGAGTCGGTAAGGACTAAAAATGTTGGGACTCGGTAAGGACTCGAGGCATGGTACATGATTGAGTCTCATCTCATCTCATGGCATGGCATGTAGGATTCTATAGTAGGAGTGCATGTTTTACTTGAATGCATGTGAACTTGTGGAACACATGGCCATTGCATGTGTAGGTGGTAGCCTTTACAGGGTTTGTTCACTTTTTATGGGAAAACATTTCAGGTGTAGGACATACACTGGTGGACAGCGCTCATTTGAGGCCGTAATTGTGAAAAAAGCCGGATTGTGGCGTTTACAAAAATCTTTTGTAAACTTTATGTGTAAATTAGTTTTTCCATGTATTTTATTATGCAAGAGAGTTGTAATTAAACCCTTATGAGTTGTTTTTAATTATAATCTTGCATGTTTTAAACGAAAATGGATAAATGGACCCGGGGTGATCATTTAGTTGTTAAATTGTGGATCCCAATAAATGGGACACATGGTGTGGTATCGGGTCACCTGATATCCATGAATTTTCGACAGGTTGACGGTTGGTCAACGGACCCCTAGGTTTTGGGGCGTCACAGCTTGGTATCAAAGCCTAGGTTTATGATTACCTAGTGCTTGACATTTGATACCAGCACCACAACTTGATATCAAAGTATAGGTATGCGATTACCTAGGGCTTGATGGGATGGGTTTAGACCAATGCATGCATTGTGTGTTTCATGTTGCACTACTTGATTGTGTGTTGTGTGAATTATATACATGGTGATATGTATATAGAACTGCTGTGTGTTGTGTGGAAAAGTATACATGATAAATGTATAGAGATAAAGAGGAACACTAGGGTTAGGAAACATAACCTTAGGGGTTCGAAAAAAAAAATGAACGATAGGTTGTTGATGTCCACAATGTGGTTAGCGCATTACACTTCACCCAGTTTGTGAGAAAAAGAATCTCAATTTCCTATTTTAGCATGTGTAGATGGAAGGTCGAGGAAGAGGACGTAGAGGCGGTGGATGGGGTAACAACTAGCCACCATTGGCCTTTGACTAACAAGCCTTCATGGAGGCTATTGGTATTGTATTTTTCACTATTGCACGGGAAGGATCTGTGGCTACCACTATTGCACGAGGCTAGATGCGACTATGGGCGGGGAGGGTGAAATGGCCTCGAAGATTTAAGGCCCGCCATCTCACGACCTTGAGGGAGGAGGGGACTCGATGGTGGCTGATCATTAGTTTCGATAAGTCGGAAAGATATTGAAGGCTATGGAGGTCACCTCCGAAGCCACTAAGATAAAGCTAGTCGCGTTCCAACTAGAGGGTAAATCCCAAGTGTGGAGGGATTGGGTTAAAGCCTCAAGGAACTTGGAGGCAATGACATGGGAAGAGTTTTGCGAGCTCTTCATGAGCAAGTATTTCCCGGCACCTGCACGACATGCAAAATCTCGGGAGTTCCTAGAGTTGAAACAAGGAACGATGACAATGCTAGAATACGTGGCTAAGTTCACAGAGTTAGCCCGTTTCGCTAATGATTATGTGGCCACCAATATGACCGAAGTGAGAAAGTTCTGGTGATGAAAGTGAAATTGCCTATCCTGTGGTAAATTACGGGACTGATTCGTAGGCACCAGTAGTGGTGATTCTAATCAACAAAAATTCGTAGTCCTTGCCCTCCCTACTTCCTTAGTCAAGCCATCATAGATAGCGGTTCAGTGTCGAACACTGATGCTTTCATCCTATGAATGACTCGTGATCTGGTTGGAAAACGCAGTGAGGCTTTAATTCGATTTTTGGATTGCTTCAAAACAGCTGAAGTCAAGCTTGATGGTGATTAACGTAAACTAAAGTGAAGTGAGAAAAGGTAACTTCAAGGTTTAGGGTCACTAAATTTGACAATACATGGGTAACAAGTGTCCTGCTTTATCCTCTCTCGCATCATGGCAAGCAAACTCCATAGTCCAAGCCATAACCGAATATTTGTTTAACTAGAAAACTCCAACCCTAGAATCACCTATTCGAGTCAACATGTAATATGAATTCCACAAAGACTTCGGGGCCAAACCCTAACATTCAACTTCATTTTTGGCTCAGAAGGCCATCTAAAGAACAACAAGACATCTAGGGCAGTCATATGCACTCGATTCCAAAGGAAAAGTATCGTCAAAGCAATGACATTAAATGATATTCAACCCTGGGTTGGTAAGATGAACTGATAAATACAAGACTCAGAAGATTTAACATGAGGACAACCCGCAACTCCCCACAAACTCAAGCTACTACCTTCCTCTCTTCAGTGCCTAAGAGACTTGATAAGTACTTTGAAGTAGTCATCCTCAAGAGGGTCAGTTCGTAGCCTAGAAAACAGAGAGCAGGAGAGAGAAGAGAGAAAACAAACTTAACCTAAGTCGCGAGATATTTACATAAAATAAAAGTCGCCAAAGATTACTCAAGATCGCTTAGGTTACAAAAATGATGGGGGCTTACATGTGACCACCCAATGTGTGTGTGAAACTACGAGAAAACCTAAAA
>JAEQBH010004290.1:0-130439 GCA_016808115.1 Tetrastigma voinierianum | reverse complement strand
TTATGCCTATTGTTGCTGTAGATCCCCTTCTTTATGCATTTGTGGAATCATTTGGTTTCATAAGAAACTAAACAACAAATTAATAAAGAGAATCAGGAACCTAAACTTCCCTTTATACCTAACAAAAGAGTATAAATGAAGAAAATGCCAATTACAATTTTTTTTTTTTTATTGATAAAATTGCCAATTACAAATAAAATGGCTTGCAGATCAGCAATGGTTCTATTTATCAGAAGGATCAAGCCAATAATTAAAATATCAAATAGAAATTGAATTTTCTAAAGCATCGGAAGAACCTTTTGAAGAAAGCAACTGTAGTCACAGCTATAGAGGAGTTTAGCTGAAGGGATCCCTCCCAGAGCTTCTCAGCAATCGTTTGAGCTACTCTTCCAGCTAGAGGTTTACTTCTTTCATCTAATTTAATAGAACCACAACATTGGTCAGTTCTCTGACATGGTCTACTAACTGCATTAACCAAACTATCACCATTTTTATCTGAAGTTTTGTCTGACATCAAATTCTTTGGGTTTGGAATATCTGATCCTTCTGTTTTCTTCATAATTTTGATATTTCCATCTCCATTACCTTGATCTTTTTCCCTAACATTATCACTGTTAGCAGCACTGCAAGGTTGAACTTCATTTTGCAATGATCTACAATTTTCATTTTGCTCATATCTCATACTTGTAGAAGCCCTACGATACTGCCCAACATTTGTAAGATCACTAGGCCCCCTGTGTGTTTGAACTGTGCTGTTCTCGATCTAAATTTAGATATTCCTACCGTACTGGATTTGTAAGAGGATGATTTCCCTTCTACAGAAAACCCATCAGGCTTAACAAGACTCTGTTGCATTATTTCTGAGGGCCTAAAACTTTCAGATTGTGAGTTGTATGATTCCATAGGAGAATAGTTTGTGACAACATGATCCCTGTGCCCAAAAGAAGCAGTTAAATCTTGACGACCAGGACTGACTACAGCCTTTTCTGTGCTTGTGTTGCATGAATTCAAAAATGAAAATGCATTATGTTCAGTTTGCCTTAATATATCACATGCCTGGGACTGCAAATTTGGTGCCTTCAGGGTATCCCCATTCAACATCTCAATCAAGGTTGAAGGAACTTTTTGACTGGAAGACTGAGGTGGTATGCTTAAAGAATAGCTACCTATTTTCTCAATGCCAGGTTTATGATCATTCACATTTTTAACCTTCCAAGTTACTGGAGGATCATTCTGGCCACAAAATTGACGTTTCTCAGATTGATGCCTGGAGGTAATTGGTTCTATGGACTGGGGGGGAAACAAAACAGAAGCACTACCCTGTATATTCATCCCTAAAAGTGAACCAACTTTGTGCTGCGAGTTTGACTCTCCAAAAAAGTTACGCTTGAGAACCAATTCAGGAAACATGCCTTGTTGATCCAAAGCTTCTGGTTTCCTTTTCCTTGATGACTCAGCCAGACAATTTGTATCAGAACTTCCTGATTGAGCTAAGAGCATTTTGTTCTCCACACACGCTCTAACTTTCAGATGTTTCACCTGACTTGGTAAACCAACATTACGTTGTTTCTCGTGCCACATATTTTATAAATCTGATTCCGTTTAAGCTTCAACTTGTGTAATTAATCATTCTGATCAAATATCTGCATCCAGAACAACAAAACAAACAGCTGGCAAGTAAACAAGGATTCAGGCATAAATAAAGTGACACGGGATCTGAGACAATCAAGTTCTCATGCTTACAAATTAACCCAAAAAAAAATCATTTCCTTTCATTTCCCAGAAATCACTTCCAGTTTTTCCAAGACTGATTAATGGATATGATCATTTGGTCGCACTAGCAATTAGCACAATAACTCATTTCAAACCTGACTCATTTGTTTAGTCATTATAGATAACTAAAGTGACATGGGGGCTCTGAACCAATCATGTTCTAATGTTTACAAATTAACCCAAAAAATAATTTACTTATGTTTCTGAGAAATCACTTCAAGTTTCTCTGAGACTGATTAATGGATAATGATCATTTGGTCGCACAAGCAATAGAGTAATGCAAACAACAACTTCACTTCAAAACCAATCTCCATTTGTATAGTCAGCATAGATGATAACAAACTTAAATTTAACCAAAAAGAGGGGATATATGCCACCCATAGAAAGAATGTGAACCATGAGAAGCAGGAAAAGGTAAATCTTTTGGCTGTTTGTGAAAGAAAGAGATTTTTCTTCATAAATGTCATAAAACAGGATGTGGTTCTTATGATATGTCTAGTTATCAAAGAATATTTACAAAGTAAGATTGAATATTTCAAGAGTTTATTGGAAGTTTGTTCTTTCATGAATATTTACAAGGTAAGATTGATTTTGACTCATATGATCTTGAATGTTTATATCAGTTATAGAATAGATAGAAGGAACCCACCTGGAACTCAAGAGTTTTTCCGGTTGAGTTTAGATTCTCTTGGTAGAGTAAATAACAAAGGGATCACAAAACACATGAATTTTTTCTCCATCACCTATATTATAATAAAGCTTGGGATTAGTTTGGTCAAAAAAGTAATTTTTGAGAAATTTTTTGGAAGAACACTAGGGGCCATAGGGGTGACTTTAAACACCACTTTAGGATGGTTCGCATGTGACACAAACTCACCGCAGGGAGTGAGCACCACCTCAAGATCGACAAGTCCTCGGTTCGACATCGAGTGGACCCCATGCACCAGATTTGTTTTCTATCCCCTCAAGTGTTCGACATCGAGAGCTGACCTCATGCACTAGGATTTGTTTTCACCACTGTCTTCACACGCCAACGCATGAGGGTGTGTGGTATGGCTGCCATTCATCGGACGACTCCACTAAAGTCGTCGGCCACCAACACACATCCACAGCTACTTGCATCCCTTGCTTGAAGCTTGAAATAGTGACTTTTTCCCCCTTTTGTGTTTGGTAGCCATCTCCTTCTAGAGTTTCTTGATTTTTCTGTGAATTTTTCAACATCCAGTAGCATCTATATGTGTTTTGAGGTTTGTAGGGCCAAAATCCGTTCAGGTGTGGTGTTTTTCATGGAAAATTGATCATTTCCTTGCAAGATCCTATTTTTCAGGTACTTTTCTTATTTTTAGAGGCTTGTTTGAGTTAGATCTACTATTATGACTGACAATAAGCCCTTAGGAGGAGTTGTGTGTTAGGGCATGTACATCAAGATTGTAGGAAGTTATAGAATAAAAGTCGAAGGCTTCAGTCTACTCATGTTGTGCCTGCTAGTTATGCCTTAGAATAGTCAATTGTGGTAGTTATGCAGCATGTAGTATGCCAAAGTTCTGTCAATATCAAGAATCATTGAAGTCTGCTTCTACTCCTATTACTACACTTGTCAAGTCAAGTAAACCCAACACATGTCTTATTTCCTATTCCTCTAAATGGGTCATTGGCTCTTGAACCACTCACCACATGACAGGTAATTCTAGTTTATTTACTCCGCTTCAGTTATACCATTTTACCTCTACTATTACCCTAACAAATGGGTCAACATCCCATGTCCTTGGGTCAGGAACAATTCATCCTAGTCCTCTAATCCCTTTGACCTTTGTTATGAGTTTACCACCATTCTCCTTTAATTTAATTTATGTGAGTAAACTCACTTGTACACTTAATTGTAATATCTCATTCTTTCTAAATTATTGTTTGATTCAAATCTTTCAATAAAGTGGATTATAGGTAGAAGACGAGAATCTAGGGGTCTCTACATTCTTGACCCAAAGGTGCCTAAGTCTATTGCTTGTTTTGAAGTTACCTCTCTGTTCGAATTACATTGTCGCTTGGATCATCCATCTCTCTTTCTGTTGAATAAGCTATATCCTCGGTTTTCTAGCATATCATCATAGAACTATGAGTTGTGTCAATATGCTAAGCATCATCATGTTCATTTGAGTCCCACGATAAATAAAAGAGTTAGTACTAGTACTCCTTTTGAGTTAGTTCATTCAGATGTCCGGGGTTCTTGTCCTATTATGTCCCATACTAGGTTTAAATATTTCGTTATCTTTGTTAATGATTTCTCTCGTGTCACTCTAAGATATTCGCACGAAAAGTCGCCCGGCCTTTTTCCTCATTTTAGTGCCTTTGTGCTCAAATTCAAACAAAATTTCATGTCTCTATTCAAACATTAAGAAGTGTTAATACCAAGGAATATATGTCAAACCTTTTCTATTATTTTATGTTATGTTAATGGAATTCCCATTAGGACTCACCATGTTGGTCCGCAGTGATGGGATAGCTAAGAGAAAGAATAAACATCTTCTTGTGCCCAAGCCTTTTGTTCTAGATGAATGTCCCTAAACATTTTTGGGTCGACGCAGTCTCCAAAACTTGTTTTCTTATTAACATGATGCTTTTATTGGTTCTTAGTTAGGCTACTCCTTATCATCAATTGTTTCCAAATAATACATCGTTCCTTATTAAGCCCAAGGTATTTAGATGCACATGTTTTGTTCGAAATGTTAGTCCTCAAGTCTCTAAACTTGATCCGAAGTCCTTGAAGTGCATCTTTCTGGGTTATTCTCATGTTAAAAAAGGGTACAAGTATTATTGTCAGACTCTTCAATGATATTTTGAGTCTACTGATGTTACATTCTTTGAGACTACCCCGTTATCAATTTCTTTTCTTGTTACTAGTCAGGGGGACAATGATTATTTATTGGTCTATTTTGTTTCCTCAATAATTCCTACACCAACTTCTACTCTTGTTAAACCTCCCATTACTCAGGTTTACTCTAGGCATCAAAACCCTCCAGTCTTGAGTCTAACACTGACTACTTCGTCATCAAATCTAGTCAACAGTGATGATCTTTTGATTGCTCTCCATAAATGTAAACGTCAATGTGCTCACCCAATGTCTTCATTTGTTTCAACCATTTGTTATTTTCCTCTTATTCCTTTATTACATCTTTGGATTCTATCTTTCTTCCTAACATTATCCATGACGCTTTGATTCTACCTGCTGGCTAGCTAAGTGATGGATGAAATGCGGTGCTTTACGTGACAATGGTACGGGAGTCAGGCTTTTAACAACTAGAAAGAAAGTTATTGGCTTTCATCGGGTATTTGCAAGTGGAAGTTTAATCTTCGATGGGCTCATGAGTGGATTGAAGACCCTTCATGTCATAAGAGTTATGCTCAAACTTATGGAGTCGATTATTTTGATACATTTTCCTCCCGATGGCTCCGCATATGCTTTATGGCGGAGGCTAACCTCCGTTTGTTGCTCACATATATACGCTTATCATCTCGTAAGTCTTTTTATGGCTCAAACATAGTCTTCGTGCTTGGTATTAGTAAATTTTAGTTAGCAATTGAAAATTTTAAGCATACGTATGCAAGTCTAACCACTCTATCTTCTACAGGACTTCTAGTTCCGGTATCATTATGTTGGTACTATATACAGATGATATTGTCATCATTAGGAGTGATTTTAAGATAATATTATCTCTTAAATCCTTTTCTCACAGTCAATTTCACACAAAGGATTTAGTGGGCAGCCCTCATTCCTATCCCCAACTTTTAGTGGGTTTGCCCTTTTTTGGTCAAGGACTTACGCAGGATGGTTTGGTTATCCTATAAGGAAAAGGGCCAAAAAGTTATGGTCAAGTGTACTCTCCTTCCAAAGATAACTGACAATTTGGAAGGAGATAAATGTAGTCGCCTTCGAGACTCGGACTTTTCTCTACATAGGCCAAAGCTCTCCCTAATAGTGCTCTAATCTCTCAAGGCGTGCCTAATTGCCGATGCGGTGCGTTCTTTGTAAGAATTCTTTTGTATATTCTTTAAGGGCCTAGTCTTTTGGGGGTGGTAGGTTTTTGTTTATGCCCTTTCTTTTTGTATAGGCTTGGTGCATACTCCATGTATACTTAGGCCTAGTTCCCTTTATTTCTAATATATTGCCCAAGCTTTACCTATCAAAAAGGAAAAATTTATTACCAAAGGATTTCGTAACATTAAAATATTTCTTAAGACGTTCATAAGTAAAGAGGGAATTTTGTTATCTCAACATAAATATGTGCCTGATTTGTTATATGAGAAAGTGAAATTGGGTGTCTAACCATGTAGCACTCCTATGGCTAATAATGTGCAGTTCACTAAGGAAAGCTCCTCGAAGACCCAAAGTGATACAAAAAATTAGTTGGAAATTTGAATGATCTTATAGTAACTCACGCATATATTGCTTATTCAGTAAGTGTTGTGAGTCAGTACATGTCATCTCCCACAATCAATCATCATGTGCCTTAAAGCAAAACCTTATGCTACTCGAAAAGGCTCCTGGGGACATTGAATATTGTATAAGAATCATGAACATACTAGAATTGGAGTGTTTGCACGCAAACTAGGTACCATCTAGTGGAAGATAAAAAGATCCAGGCACCCTCGTGGATATTGTGCTTTTGACAAATCTAATCTACGGAAAATGTTAAGCATAATGATGTCTCCGATCTAAAGGTAGAGTCAAAGTATAAGGTCATCATGGTGCATCGCCCGTTTCAGGAAATCATGTGGATACATCAATTATTGTATAAATGGGCACTGAAACTTCAGTACCAGCAAAACTTTTGTGTGATAACCAAGCTGCCATGCACATAGCATCTAACCCTGAATTTCATGAGCGGACTAAGCAAATTGAGATAGACTGTCATTTTGTTTGTGAAAAAATCTAATTTGGTTGATTTCTACAAGATATGTGAGGACCAGACAACCGTTAAAAGATATTTTCACAAAAGCCTTTAATGTGGATCAAGTTAGTTATCTTTGTAACAAGTTGGGCATGATCAATATCTACGCTCCAACTTGAGGGGAGTGTTATAGTAAAGTAGATAGGTAGAGTTAGAAACCACTTAGGGAACTTCCGATTCTTTCCTATTGAATTTTAGATTCTCTTGTATATAAATATATAGTCTGCGATCAATGAA
Organism: Tetrastigma voinierianum; assembly: GCA_016808115.1. Taxonomy (NCBI): domain Eukaryota; kingdom Viridiplantae; phylum Streptophyta; class Magnoliopsida; order Vitales; family Vitaceae; genus Tetrastigma; species Tetrastigma voinierianum. The sequence continues at coordinate 123,483 of JAEQBH010004290.1, read as the reverse complement.
AAGATACGACTTTTTCTCCATTCATATTTGATTACATTTTGGATCGAAATAAAGAATTATGCATGTAGCTTTCTTTTCAAAAAGAAACCCTTAAGAGTCCAAGATAAAAAAAATTTAAGGTTTTCAAAAATTTTGATAAACAATAGAGGTGGATTTTTTCTTATTGAAAACCCCAATATCGCTTTACCATCATAGCTTTACTTGCCATTGCAGAGTGGACAGGTTTTTATATCTCTTTAGAATTCATACTTTGAATGAATGGAAATTATAATCAAAACCATCAATGTCTCACAATTCTATATCGCTTTTTTTTTTTTTTCCTTTAAAAATATAGTAAAGTATACCAAAATATGCGAATAAAAGGACGCACAATATAAAGATAGGAAGTGTGAGGAAATGACAGCATAGATCTTATGGGATCTAAACCACTTCTATTTCTCTTCTTGGGCTTTTGTGCATTTGCTGTCAAAGACATTCCTCTCAATGTTGTTTAGCTTGATTGATCCTCGCCAAGTAGAACATAAGAGGTTGAATAGCAACAAGAGGAGTGTCATGTGGTCTAGTAACGAGGCTTTTGTATTTCTCTTTAGTCCATAGTGGTTGGCTAGGTCTCCTTGTATTATGGTAGAATTTAGCCTTTTTTATCCGTTTTCATAATTATGAGTAATTTTATTTTTATAATAAAATAGAAAAGAAGTATATAGAAGTGTAATGAAAATAAAAAAACCTAAGAAGAGAGATTAAAAAGTTATGAGTGAACCCAACTTACTAATGAAATCCAATATAAGCTTCCCAGGAATCTTATACCAAACCTAAATAGTTTTGAAGAAAATATTCAAGTGCTCCCTTCTCTAAAAGTTATGCCATTGCACACTCTCCGGTTGCATCAAAACAATTAAGGGGAGCTATAATGCCATGTCCTTATTCTCTATATATGTCACACTCAAATTTTTGTAAGGCTTTATTTAATTCAATGCAGATTATTTCTATGAAAAAAAAAATCTGAAAAATGATTAGTACTAAGGTCCATCTATTTACCCAAACCTAGATTCTCTTCTAAAATCAAAACCCAAAACATGTGTTGTTTAAACCAATAGAATGATGGATCTTCAAACATTGTACTTTCTAGTCCAATTAAAATAGAAAATACACTCTCTATTTTTTATTTAGTTTTAAGAAGAAATATGCTCCTAGATCTTTTTATGAAAATTCATCATTCTTTTGGAAGCTGTAAGAAATAAGTGCCCAACCACTGCCTTGTGAAGGAACCTAAACATATCATTTCAGCTTCTTTTTTCTATTTGATTTTCGTATATTTTATACTTGATAATTGAGAAATCATTAAGTATTGGTTAGACTGAAATCCATATTTTAATATGAGATAACAATTCTATTGTTGCATTGAATAGAAAGTAAAAAGAAGATGAGAAATCTCAAACAACACTCATGGTGTCTTAATAAAAAAGGAAAGTGGGGTATAATTGTCCAAAAGGCAAATTCATTTGTGGTCAAGCGTAGTTTTAAAAAGGCGCGCTGCTCAAAGGCACAACCACTCCCTAGTTATAGGGTCCTTTCATCTTTTAAAAACAGTTTTATTCTTAAAATTTCTTATTATATATTAAAATTTATATAATTTCACTACTTTTTTCATTGAAATTTACTTTAAATATTAGGAATCTTCAATTTTTTTATTAATATAATCATACATTGAATCATATTTTATAAAATTGAAGTGCATCCAAAGTTAGCATTTACCACAAAAGCCCACGCCTTTAGATGTACCTTGCGCCTCAAGGCTCCAAGAGGCCTTAGCACCTTGGTGCGCCTTTAAACTATGGTCAAAAAAGAGTTATATTGCTTCCTATAATTCATGGGGTAAAATCTTATAAAAGAAATCGAAGGTCTTATCCCAACTTTGTGAGCCACCTACCATAATTTTGTGGTCCTCTTTCTTAGTCATCCATAATATGATAACAGTAAAATCCTTTTCTACTAGGGGATTGAAGAACTGGATGCAATAAGCCCTCAGGAAAAAAGGATAAAATAACTACCTCAATGGCTAAACCCTAAATCTATGGATTTAAAGAATATTCTTATCATGGTAACAAAGTAATTCCTGAGCAACCTTAAATAACTAGCTACCTCAGGACACCCAAGCAACACTAACTGTCTCAAAGTTAGAGCTGAGTACTAGTTAGATTGTGAGCTTTTTGAGTGTCTGCATGAATTGATTTTTTTTTTGTCAGGCATGTCCGCATGAATTGATGTTTTGAGCTGGTTTTATGATTTTGAGCATTTTTATCAAAGGACCATGATTGTTCTAGTTTTTTCAATTGTTTAAGTTTCCAGTTTTTAGACTTGTCAAATGTTTCTTTTCTTCATCTTTGTCATTTACACCTTTGGCCTTCTTGAAATATCATAGTTTAATACTTCATGTAATTTTGTAATGGCATAAAGTGGTGCTTCCAAAGATGAGAATTGAACCTACACGTTTTTTTTTTTTCAGAAGTATAAATAAACAGTGGCATACATTCACTTCCATTCCAAGGAAAAGAAAAGAAGATAAAATGCGAAAATATTAAAATAAGAAAAGAATAAATCACTGAGATGCAGACGAGTTGTGTATATTAACTGATGTTTTAGATTTCTTTTATTATCCATCCAAACTACTTTGATTTTCAAGGAGAATAAATATTACACTATAAATTAGGTTTCACATACATACTATCTTTTTTTTGTGAGATATTTCCAATATCTCAATTTAAATAGATAATATGTTGTTGTGGTTCTAAATGATTAGTTTGGTGAATAACCATCAAACCTTTGGCTGCAAAGAGTTTGCTTCCAATAGCTTTGTACATGAGTGTAAATTGTTGGGGAATGTTGATTCTTATTTTATCAATTTTCTAGACAGTGTGGAGTTAGATAGCTACTATGAGTTTAGTGCTTCTTCCTTCTCTTTGGCTCAACTTGTACACACCATGTGTATTTGAGAATTTCTTCTTTTTTTTTTGCTTTGATAGGTAAAGGAAAAAAACATCATAAAACACAAAAGAGATCCAAAGAAATCATGTGTATGTGAGATTACAACCCATTTTTGTAATGCACTTCTAGTACTATAATTACCTTTACTTTGTCAATCAAAAAAATGATGTGATCCCTACCACATTCTAATCATCAATAAGTCAAGGTGCAAGGCGACCTAGGCTGCTAGAAAAAGCCTTCTTGGGGCTTAGGCGCAAGGGCACGCCTTAGTGAAATGAAATGTGACTCATATGCAGATATTAATTATATAAAATATGATCTAAATCTCATTGAATTAATTAAAATTTTAACATTTCTAACATTTAAAAGAAACATTCAATAAAAAAAGTAAAGAAATTATATAAATTTCGATATTAAATTAGAAATTTCAAGAGTAAAAGTGTTTAGAAAGGAAGCCAAAGTCTATAAGGCGGGCCTTTTCAATAAGGCGCATGTTTTAGATAGTGAGGTGATGTAGCCAGGGAGTGGTTGGCTCAAGTTCCTTAAGCCTAGGCATGCCTTTTAAAACCATGGTACATTGACTCTCAATTTGACACAATTATATATATATATATATATATATATATATATCAGTTTGGAAAGCACAAGTGGACCTGGAGGTTGCTGAGGAGGAAAGCACAGTCTGGAAAACAGTTATCAGTTTGAAGTATGGGACCGAGAAAGGAGGCTGGTTTTCAAAGCCTCCAAGGGGTAATGCTGGCATAGGTCTTTGGAAAGGGATAAGCTCTGTGGTAGTGAATTTAAAGCAGAATTGTACTTTTGAGCTTGGGGAAGCAAATAAAACTCAAATCTGAGGGATATCTATGCTGAGAGCCCATGCATCATCCTATACAATGTAGTAGGGACCGTAAAGGCAATGTGGTGGATGAGGTGGATTTTTCAGAGAAATATGGTGCTTGGGAACCCTAGATTTATAAGACCTTTAAATGATTGAGAGATGATAAAAGTCATAATTTTGTTGGGCTAATCAACAATAAGCAAATTGTTCCACGAAAAAGAGATAGATTGTCGTGGAAAGGTGTTGGAAATGGACATTTCTTAGTGAAAGCTTACTGCAACAGTTTGGAAGAAGGTGCTCCCCAAGCCCCTCTTTTGTGGAACCATTATGTGCTTCAAAAGTGAGTTTCTTCGCTTTGGGAAGCCCAGTGGGCAAGTCTAAACTATGAAAACGCTTAAAGAAGAGAGGTTTTCAATTGGCAAGCATATGCCCTTTCTACAGGAAAGAAGAAGACAACCTAGAGCACATGTTGATTCACCGTCCACCAAACTGAGAATTATGGACTACCATCCTATCAGTAGAGGTATTTCGTAATTAGTTCCTTTACATGGTCAAGGACCTGCTCAAAGACGAGAAGTCACCCTGCTAAAGAACAATGATAGAAATTTGTGGTGGGCCGCCTCTAGGCCTATGAAAGAGCTATTCCGGAAAGATAGAGAGAATAGAATGTGTTGAAGATGCCCTTTTCACTCTAGGTTGGAACCACCTATCATTAGTCTCTGCCAGGTACCGGGATAATGCCGTATGATACCTCTTTGTGAAAAGGTTGTCAAATTTGAAACATGTCTACTCACTTGAGAGTTAGCTCCACAGGGTGTCGGTTCGGTCCCTGTCCCTCCTTCAGATGCCAAGCCAGGCTTCCCCGGTTTACTCCCTTACGCACCCAAAAGTGCCTCAATAGTTTTTCCAGCTTAATGACTTCACTGGCTGTCATCAAAAAATATATATATTCTACCATGGGGCAAGGTGGAGGGAGTGGAATAATGGCCCAGAGTTAGATAAACATAGGCTCCTTCAACTAGCATCTAGACCACCTGGTTTGTATTACAAGACCTCAATGGAAGTAAGGCAAAGAAAGTGCCGCAAGATCGCCCTGAAAAGGGCACAGATTCTCTGGAGGTAGGTCACTTATTAGAAGCACTCCAATATGCCCAATTCATTCTATGTCTTTATCTTCCCAAGGGGGTGTCTAAGGTCGAAAAACAATGGGTGGACTTTTCACAAAGCAGATAAAAGTAACCCGGAAAGGAGTTACACTTGCAAACCGGGAATACACATGAATAAGCAAGGAGAAAGGTGGAATGTCCAAACCTTTCTAACTTCAATAAGGCCCTCGCTGGGAAATGGAGTTGAGGGTTGAAAATTGAAGACAATCTCACTGGAGGTGGTCATCAACTAAGTATGGACTCAGGTAGGGATTGGTTTCCCTTCCTTCCTAGATAAAATATGGAGTAGATCAGGGAAAATTAGTCAATAGTTACGCAAATTGGGTTATCACTGGTTAATCAGAAGAATGGAGCGATCTAGATTCTAGGAAGACTTAGGTGGTGGCTGTCATGAATCACATCTTTTCCTCCCTTGTCACCACATGGCTTGTCTGCATGGGCCAGAGTCAGTGGACCTTTCGGAGACCAGAGGCCAAAAGAGGCAGCTGAACTCGGCAGCGATTAATGATCAAGTTGTTTTTCTGATTCAAAGCTTCCTTCACTAACCCAAGAGACTTCAAACCCAGATCAAAGATAAGCTTTCGAGAGTGAGTCCGGAGATATCTACTCCTTAGTAAATCTGTTTGATATGCTGAAGGTGAGAAAGATCCGCAGCTCCAAGAAGATGTCATTTAACCTGTATTGTCCCCCCCATAAAAGTGGAGAAGCATTGTAAGTCGTCGCACCACTATGAATCAGCCCAAAGAGGTTTTTCTATGGCAAGAAGGAAAATCGCTTGTGGGAGGTCAAGAGGGCTGGAGTATTTACAAATCCACCGCCCCAGTACCTTAAAAGGGTCACTTACTGATTGAAGAGATTACCGGGTCCGTCTTTCTAGTAAAAGATCCGTCAGTTGGCCTTAGTCGCCTCTGCAAGAAGGTTTCCAAGCTTTATATTACTCCTTGGCTCAATGAATAACTGAAGAGAGGAATAAAGCAGTGTTTGGAAGATTTTTATTTCTCCATTCTCCAAGACTAAAAGGTCGTTCTCAGATATTTCGCCTGGCTAGCTTTGATCCGCTGATATGACTATTCTTTTTGTGGTGACACCTCAGTATTCCTCTAGCTTTTTCTGCAGGGAAGCTGGTTGGTTTGCATAGGCCTCGCCCCTTCAATTAGCATTGACCAAATTGATTTACCTGGAACAAAAAACTGAATGCAAGGTAGAATAATGGATCTTCCAACCAAAACTAAGAAATAATATGGAAGTTGCCAAGACAGATTTGATCCTCAATCCACAAACCAAGCACAAGAAGAATGGACTTTATTTTGATGGGTATACAAGAATGAAAACATCAATTCTTTCTTCAACTAAACTATAATATTTCTAAACATTCACAAACAAGTCATTTAGCTGAAAAGTAAAGCCAACTTATCACTACCTTAAAAGCTAGTGAATATAAAATTAAAATAAAATAATACAATAATCCCATTCCATTGTTCCAAAATGACCATTTTCCAGAAAAAATTGATATGATAAATTACAAGCATAAATCAAAGTCTTTTCCCTCTAAGTCGGCTGAAGAGACATGGGAAAGTTTTCCCAAACATTTACTTCAAGAATGGATTACCTCCAGAAATTTTTTCCACAAACCTTTCTGTCCAAACAAATCTGACATAGACACTTTCTGCTCTCTATAAGTTAATCCCAGTTTTTAGACTCTCTTCAATTAGCTTCAGAGAAAAAAGGAACACTATTCACATTTTTAGGTTCTGTCTGTCCCAAGGAGGGAACAGAGTAGCAATCAGATCATAGGAGAAAGGAAAATCCTTGAGTACACCGTTTAGTGTTCCTTTCACCAATTGTATCAAGTCCAAATTGATATCTCATTTACTATTTTACCAACAAACATCATCAAACTCAATTCCACCTTGATTTGTTTCAATTTTAATATAAAGAAAAATAAACACTTAAATATTTCAACGGATGTTCAAGTCATCAGATGTTCCAGTCTGGGGAAGAGGGTCCTCCTTTTCCACGGTTTCTTGCCAACCAAACAGAATCTGATGAAAATAAAATGCTGAAACACTAACCTGAGAAAGAAAAATTGGAGTGAGTAGGAAGAAGGTATAAACTCCTAGGAATTCAAGCAATCCAGTAAAGAGAGTCGAACGGTAAGGATTTGAAAAGAGATGAAGCACTGCAACCCTAGATATGCTATGTCAGTCTGATGAAAGAGAGTAACTTTGTTTATGTATACGAACGTGCTATGCATGACCTGCTAGGATACCTCTTTGAAATATTGTGTGCATGATGGATAACCGTTCATCAACTTGTCTCACTTTTCCTTATGGGATCAAAATCACAATTTTCTGGATACTGCCAAACGCCACACCCTTCGAAATTGAAACCAAAGACTGCCAATAAACAAACCGAAATTTTATTATATATATAAAAATAATAAAAAGAATAATTTTTTTAACTCAACTCTATAGTTATTATCTCAAAAAAAAAATCTCGTAATTATTAATTAATTGTATTTAAAATTATTTTAAATTATAAGATAAAAGTTAAACTATATTTAACTAAACAAAAATTTATTTTTAAATAAAGAATTTCATACAAATTTTGTTTTTCTATTTTTTCGACTCAGATTAATTATATTTTCAATGCAAGATTAAAACATTATCTCTGATATACTCAATAATATAACATCGATCTATCATGTATCGCCGAATCGATACAATATATAACATCGATAATCGACGATATCATTGATATAAAAATTCTGTAATATCGCTGATATATCTACGATATTTCGATTTTACTGAAACTTTAAAAAACAACGTTGGGATGTGCTGGCTCTCAAGATAGAAAGAAATAAATGTGAGATAAAGAGATGGAGAGATAAAATAAAAAGTTTTTCCATAATAATTATCACTTATCAGACACCCTAATAATTAATATAATTAATTGCTTATAAAACAGCAGAACATCACAGGCTTACTTTTGAAATTATTATTGTATCTCTATCAATTACTACCATTAATCGTTACAAAAAATTTCGAATACCAAGATGAATATATAAAATGAAGGGTCTTCATTATTAATTAATATACACTTTGAATAATTAATATTTAGTCAGAAAATGAATTTCCAATGTTTTTTCAAGCTATAATATATTATCATTTCATATACCTTCAAATCCATTTCGAGTATATGTAAATGAACATATCTTTCTCAATTCTTAATCATTTATAAATATCGATATATCTATGAGATCCAGAAAATCCAAGCATTCAATATAACCCTAAACCTATATTTTCATCCTTTGCTTCAGCACAAAATAAGGTCGTCATCAACTACGCTATTATGATATGTCTTCAGCGGATATAAAAACAAATCACTGAAAGTTTAGAAGTGAGTATTTAAAACAAACTTTTGTGTTCAGAGATTTAAAACAGAAAAGTCATTGCTTCATGATTTACACTAATTTTCTCCCAACTATAAAGATTATGTAATTTTAAACAAAAATAATTTATTGATTTAAACGAAACAATAAGACGACAAAATGATAGTAATCAAATTTAATAAAAGCCTCTAAATGATTTATCGAATATCTCAAAGTTTGAATGAGATAGAATTAATCATTTAAACTATATGTCGATAATTATATCGCAGCTAACATATAACTTTACTAATATATTTGACGATCATAATTGAACGACATTACTGATCGAATTTAAGTTTCAATGTCAATCGCAATTAATACAAGAAATAATGTAAAGAAAGATAATCGAAAACCAACTATCAGGATTAAGATTTTAGAGAAAAACCATATCAGTGCAGAGACAAGATGTATAAATAAAAAAACATATCACACTAAAGACACCATAAAACATTTAAAACAAATTAAAATAAAGATGGAAACTACTATTAAATAATATGGTAGAAATAGATGTGGAGGGGTGATTTCAAGCCTATAAAAGCCAAAAATAAAAAATCACCCTATTTACTTAAAGAAAATATTAAATATCAGATAGAGGAGATGCATAAAGTTTTTCTTATAAATATATAACATTATGAATTGAAAATTAATAGATATGTTTGAGTAAATGTTTGAACTGGTAATAACTAATATTTTATAACTTAAAGTGTTAGTAAAAAAACCCAATATTTTAAAATTTAACCCTCTTGATATATATATATATATATATATATATATATATATATATATAGATATATATATATATATATATATATATATATATATATTGAAAAACATTTAACATAAAAAATATTATTAATATTTTATCATATATGTCTTGAAAAAATGAAAGTTATATTCCTAAAAAGTGTTATTTTCACAGTATGAATAAATATGTATTTTTGTTAAAACTATTTCAAAACTTGATGAAAGGTTACATTTCCAAAATCTGGTGTTCATAAGTGCTTTTTAATCAAATCACTCAATAAATATGAAAACTCGTGTTTCAAGTTTAAACCTATTGGTTAGAGCTGACATTTTAAACCTAGATCCCAATCAAACAGATCAACCCTGGCTTCATTTTGAGTTATCAAAATCAAAGTTTAAATTTGCCCCAACTCAATCGAAATTTAGATTTTGGGACAATTTGATCTCTGCCCACTAAATTAGGATCTAATAGATGTTACTATTTTACTTTACCGAAACATACAAATTTGGTTTAAGTCCATCTGCTCACTATAAACTTCCTATCATGATTTTTATGATAATTACAAATATGGATGATAAAATATAAAATACATGATTTAGAACAATTTCTTTAAAATAAAAGGGCGATGATGACATTTGCAGATTTCATATTAATAGTTTATATAATTATATTGGTACCTGCCATTACACAATACATAAGACATTAAGATATTACATAAAACATAATTATTTTATATGAAATTATATTGAACCATATATTTTTTTCATTCTTTATGACATATTTACAATTATTCTCAAATCAATAAAACAATAAGTTTTCAAATAATAAATAACAAAAATCCATATATATTATAAATATTAAAATAAAATTATAATTCCCCATTACTAGTTTCGGTAGTTTCTTCTTCGTCCAACGCACTTACTTATCCACGTGGTTCATCCTATCTGGCTAACTAAATTATTTTACATCTAACATGGCCTATGACTTACGACTTACGAGACCCACATTCTGGTGCTGACTGGAGGGCAAAATGGTCTCTTCTTGTTTGGGTACACCAACAAGGGGAATTAAATTTAATTCCCCATAAACCATGTTGTCTCTTACGGCCACTTTTCCATTCTCCTTTTTTAAATCTTGTCCCCTTCGGATACTTAATATAATTTTTCCTGAATTTTTTCCCCTTAATATTTTAACATAATTTTCCCGCCACAACTCGGGCAGCTTGGATCGACTTAAGAGCCAACCTCGAATATAAAATACATAAACCCGATCAATCCAACTTCTAATCTGATGAGCAGTTTACTCGAACTAAAATTATGAAATTTGGGTTAAGCTTGAGTTGAATTGAACGCTACGATGAAAATTATTAATGACAAAATTGAACGTTATATCTGAAACACAAAATCTAAAAATAGAAAAGATAACACAAAAGAAATTGTTGCCGAAGATTTGAAGGGGAGTCGTAGAAGTTTTTAGGGGGCATTTGCTTTTTACTTTTTCCGAAAGCAAATTGTTTTTTGACTTATTAATTCCCCATAAACCATGTTATCTCTTACGGCCACTTTTCTATTTCTCCTTTTTTAAATCTTGTCCCCTTCAGATACTAAATATAATTTTTCCTGAATTTTTTCCCCTTAATACTTTAACATAATTTTCCGGCCACAACTCTGACGGCTTGGATCAAGTTGAGAGTCAACCTAGAATATGAAATACATAAACCTGACCAATCCAACTTTCAATATGATAAACAACCTACTCGAACTAAAATTATGAAACTTGGGTTAAGCTTGAGTTGAATTAAACGCTGCGATGAAAGTTATTGATGATAAAAATTAACGTTGTATCTGAAACACGAAATCTAGAAATCGAAAGGAGAACACAAAGGAAATCGTTGCCAAAGATTTGAAGGGGAGTTGTAGAAGTTCTTAGGGGGCATTTGCTTTTTACTTTTTCTGAAAGCAAATTGTTTTTTGACTTATTACATAACATTTCTAAATTTTTAAAATTTTGTATGAATAGAAAAAGTCATATTTTAGAATTTGTATAAAGTATTTTAAAATTCACACATAATACTTCAAAATATTTAAAAAACACGGAATGTTTTTAATTTTGGTTTCACCAATATATTATTTTTTAAATTATTAATTTTATATATTTTATTTTAGTTATATAAAATAATTATTTTTTATAAGAATGATAATAAATATGTTAATATGTTATACATATATTATACAAATATTTTTTATTTTATCAAAATAATAAGGGTAATTTGATTAAAAGACTAACTTTCGGAAATCTAATCCTTCATTAATTTTTTACCTCATTTCCAAAAAAATGCCTTCATTGTTTTCTTATAAAAATAATCATTTATTTTCAAAGATATATGTAAATACATAAAATAGAAAGCGACATTTTTGTTAATTATGAGTCATTCTTCGAGAAAAAACATAGAAATTATTAACTTTACAAATTTTGAGTTATTTAAGGTATTTTAACCAAATATTTATATTATTTGACAAAAAAAAACCAAATATTTATAATAATACTTAATACTTAATAGAAAAAACAAACAACTTAATACTTAATAAGAATACAATATTAAAAAACAAGCGATTTAATAATTAATACTATTAAGTCTTATTTTTTTGTCATTCTTGGTTTGAAATCACTCATCTACACCTCTTTACATCTTTTTCTTTATCAATAAAGTGGTTATTTCACACATATTTAGGTTTTTATTTGTTTTTTCGTGATTTAATGTCAATGACAGCATGTGGGATTATCGCCGCCTCGTGTTCGCACACACCTTGGCCAAGCAAGGCATTGCACCAATTAACATGCTGGCTTATCGCCACACAAGGACACATGATTTGTGTTTTCATGATGATGAAGAAAAAACATATACCATCAAAAGATAAAAATAAAATCAATTGGCCATCAATACGTTATACAACTAGAATATACGTATTATAATCACAATATCAACAGAAGCAGAAACTCAACCATCCAAACTGATAAGCTTTTGGAAATGATTTATTATGAATATTAATCTACATTTGCTTCATCATTTATAATTTGTAACGATTTCTGATTATAATGCTTTTATCACGTATCGCTAATTCGAATCAATCAATTTATTTTTTTCTTCAAAATACTGTCTTATCTGTAGTGACAAACCCAGAAAATGAGCTGAGAGAGGGGCTCCAAAACACTATGGAAAGAAAAAAAAATTTAGGTAAGTTAAAAACATTAGAATTGTGTTTTTGGTTTACGAAAACACTAACAAAAGAAAAAAAAAATGCTAAGGAAAATATGTTTAGTTGTGTAATAAAAAAATTTATGTTGTGTTTGGTTTTTGGAAAATACTAAGGCAAGAATGCTAAGGAAAATAGTTTCTTATGTTTGATTTTAATAAAAAATTCAAAGAAAATCAAATATAAATAAAATTATTTAGAAATTTAAGTATTTTAAAAATATTTAATATTTATATTGATGAGTTTAAATAAATAAAATTGATTTGAGGTAACAAATAAAAATATTATATGGAATTTATTTCTAATTTATATTTCTTCATATTTTTTTTTCCTTCCTATATTCTTTCCATTGATTTTCCCTCACAATTTCCGATAACCAAACATCACCCAAAAGAAAATCAAATATAAATAAAAATTACTTAAAAACTTACCAATTTTTAAATTATTTAATCTTTATATTAATTAGTTAATATAATAAATTTTGTTTGAGATTTAACTCTATTTTGATTTTCCTACATTTTTTTCCTACCACTTTCTTCCATATTATCTTTCTTCCCTTGCATTTTTCTGGGAACCAAACATAGCCTAGATCAATGAAGAAAATATAGGCTAATATTTCAGTCATTAGTGGATATTCATACGATATCCTCTACCGATAGTCGCGACAATATTTTCCGATATTTCAACCTCACTTAAAATCTTTGAAATTTGTTGCATGAGGGCTTCATATCCTTCCCAAAAATGTGAATAGTAAGCCCTTTTCCACTAGGCTATGAATGTTATTATTAATTCTATCCACGTGTAAAGCATGTCAAACAATCATTCAACAACAATAAATAAAAAGTGATGTGCGTATTTGGAATGTAGCTCAAGCTCTGTCATAGAAATTATTAAAAGTTAAGTCAAATAATACAATATACAAAATCGATCTTGTTTTATTCAAGTAGTCAAACACCAATGAAGTAGACAAATATATATATATATATATATATATATATATATATTATATATAGAAAATCATAAGGATAGAAAGGAGTAAGAGGTGTAGGTATTGACTTACAAAGCATTTACAAATATAAAACTAAAAAGTTAGAAAAGAGTGTAACTATTTCAAATGTGAAAGGTCTATGTATAACTTAAAAATAGAGATAGAGAGAACTAAAGGAAATATCAATCATCGTATAGGCAGTAATATACATGCTAATCATTTCAAAGACAAATAAACGATAAAGACAAGCAAAGTTGTTTATTTTTTCGATGACACGAAACTATTCAACTTTCAAAGATTAAAACGTTTGCTTTTTTAAAATTTTCACGACTTATTAATTAAATTTTAAAAAAGCTTATAAATGTAAAAAACGAAAATATTTAAGGCTTTTTTCATTCAAAAAATTATTTTTCACTAAAACAAGTTAAAAACTTAATTTGCTAATTCAACAAAGGCGATAAAGAATACGTATTACAAAGTGATTTATTGAATCTTATGTTTTAAGAGTTACTCTATCCCGAATTTCTACCGTTTATTTTTTTTCAATTTCCAAACTTGTCTCATTTAAAAAATTAAATGAGACGGGGCGGGGATGAGAAAATTCCCAAACCCATTCCGTTTATATTTGATTTTTGTTTTTATTTTTTAATTTTTTATATTTTCTTCTTTATTTTTATTATATTAAATGATATATTTCATAAAAAAAAATAAAATATTACAAATTTTTATAAATTATTTATTAAAAAAACATTCTAATTATTATTATTATTTATATTAAAGTATAAAATAAAATAATAATAAAATATTTTTAAAATATAATCGGAGCGGGACGAGAGTAACAATACCTGAACCCGTCCCGAACTCGTCTCAAATTTAAGAAAATAAACTCAAATCTGCTAAAAACCCGATTACAATTAAACTATACTCGTCTCATTAAGAGCGATGCGGGGCGAGAACCTAAAATAATCCATCATGTTGCTATCCCTATTCGCTACCCAATGTTAAAAAACAAATAACTTAATACTTAATGCTATTAAGTACTAATCAATATTAAGCTCAAAAAAAGTTATATTCAGCATTAAGTTAAAAAAAAGTTATATTTAGCATTAAGTAAAAAAAATAAACACTACCTTAATAATACAACAATAAAAGATTAAAACAAAGCAAACAAAAAGAGGGATCAACACCTTCAATGAGTCAAAATTACAATGTTATAACTAAAGAAAAGTCATGAAACATCATTTAGTGGCATAGTAAGTAATAAAGTAAGTTATGTTAGAATTTCCATCTAGTCCAAAATCAGATTAGAAGCCATCTCAATATAATTCTTAATAAAATTCCTAAAGTGTGAATTTAACTATGAAATTTTTCCACAAGTGCCAAGTTTATCATAGCAATGAAAAAACATTTTATTGAACCCCATATTAATTACAGAAATTATAAACATTCAAGATGATGTAGAACTGATAAAAAACAGTGGCATGTGTCTAGGGATTTTTTGACACTGGCTAGAAGCTTCCTCAAGTTACATAAAAATACACAGGTTTCTTGAAGTGTCTAATGTACAACAAAATTAAGAATAGATGTCAAGTCCTTAGAAAAGCAAGCAATAACTCAATGAATGCATTATCTATCCACCAGAATCGGTTCATACAGTAGCAGGTGTAAATTCAAAAAATCATATCTCATGCTACGAATAATATATCTCAACAATTTATGTATCAAAATTAAACTACAAGATGTCTAGAATGAAGAAAAAAAAATGAAACGGAATTAAAAATATTTTCTACTATTTTAATTTGGCAAAAACATTTCGAAAGTCCAGAACTGTGCAAAAACAGAACTTGGTAAACTGGTCTATATCTATTATTTATGGCACGACTTTCGAGCTGAATAAAGTTCAAAAATTAACTTTGAGAAGTCCAAATTATCATAGAGTCACCAGAAAATTTTTAAGAAAGTCCCAGGCCCTTTAAATAAAATTTCACTATAAGGGATGCATAGAATTCAACAGGTTGAGAAAAGAGAAAAAAAACAAAAAACTGAAGCATCCACGGATAAAATGAACAAATACTTAGATAAAAGCGCACAAAATCTGCCATATACTTAATAAAATTATCAAAGACATAGAGCATACTAAAATATATCATCAAAGATCACTACAAGAGAAAAAAAAGAAGTAAAAGCAAGGAACACGATAAGCCCAATAGATTACAATATGAAACTTACTTTAGATTTTGTTGATGTACACAAACTGTATAAGGATGAGATTGAAGGTGCAAATGATCCTGATGTGTTGAAGAAGATTTTGGCTTCTGCTATTTGTGTGCTATGGAGATTCTATAAACCTTCAAAATGTTGGTTGCATTAATGATTCCTCTGCCGATTCTGCTAGGTGAAGATCTTGATCCCGTAATGTGACGATGGTACAGCCTCTCTTTGATGGTAGAGAAGACAACTCCTTTTCGATCATATGGTTTCCCCTCCAGTCTCTTGAAAAAATCCAGAAACAAATCTTAATCCATCTCTTTTCTTACTCCCAAAACTTTGAATCCTCCTCCGCTAAAAAAATAAAAACCTTATTTTTCCTCCCCTCTTGAATGTGTTCCCCTGGTGTTCTCTTAAAAACGCTGAATCCTCCATCTCCCTCTGGTTTGAAAAATCTCTCCCGCTGGTTTCAAATCTCTCCATTTTTTCTCTTTTCCCTCCCCATTTTCTCTTCAGTCTCTACTCTCCGTTCTCTCTCCAGCCGTACGTGGAGTCAACCCTTCAATCCTTCAGCCGTCTCCTTTCAATTGTTCCTCCTCTCTAACAAAATATCTCGATCCTCCCCTTTTGAGAGTTCTCTCCTGTCCTAAAATAATCTATTCTTTAAAAAAAATCCAAATAAAATAAAAATAAGATAAAATAAAAAACGGTTAAACTAAATCTAGCCCAAATTTAGGGTTTACAAATATACATCTCTTCTAGAATTCATGAGTGTAGTGAGAGTGAAAAAAGAAGTAAAGCGGAATGATGAACAATTAGTCAAACGAAATGAACCATGTTGAAGAACAAGGAGACCCCGCAAATGAATTGGGTTAAACACAAACCCAACTCAAAACCAAAACAAATGCAAGAAAGCTCTAGACACTCTAAGAGCAAACAACAAAAGGATAAGATAACCTGAACAAAGTTAAGATATATGAAGGATGAATATGACTTAGCCACTAAACCAAAAGGGGGGTTGTGTAGAATTGGATTTCTTAAATTTTTTTTGCAAATCAAGAAATTTTCAATTTAATTCAAGAACAATAAATAAAGAAATAAGGATAGAAAATGCAAACTTAGATTTATAGTGGTTCATTATACCTTTGCCTACACCCACTTCTCATCAACCTTCAATCAGTGTGTGTTCCACTAATGTCAAGCTCAAATCCGAGCTTTTTCCTTTTACATTTGGATTTTGGCTCCAATTAACACTTCGCAAATCCTTCAACTTATACATACTTGAAGCCTTATTTAATGCTCAATGAGACTCTCGCTCTCTAGCTCTCAAGATGGATTAAATACAACTTAAGCTATGATGAACACAAAGGTTCACTCTAGAATATGTAAGTGAAATGAATGTACCAAGAATCTAGATTGAGAATTGATTAGCAAGAAAAATGGTGGTTGAAAGAATAAATACAACAAGTCTCATGACAATAAATGATCCCCAGAACACAATATATAGAGGGGAAATTTGCAGCCAATTGCTGCCAACCTAATAACTAGGCTGGGCACAAACCGGTCGACTATTTCATTAAACGCACTACCGTTAGTACTTAATGCGCCGCAGTTATCGCTTATGATCGTTGACTAACGGCTATGAACTAGTCACCATTTGCTCGACTCGACACGGAAATGAGCTATCGCTGCCTAATTGACCGAGTTACATCTCAGCCTCTAGCCTCCCAACCGATCACTAATCGGGTTAACCCATATGGAACTGGCGACTTTAGACAAAGACAACCTATCTTATAAAAATCAGCTGCTTTGAGTTCATATCAACCCCTTTTCGCTCAAATCAGTTTCTAACTTTAAATAAATCTTTTAAGCACATTTTAAACTCCAAATAACTAAGGTTTGATGATTAAACATAGTTTTAAAATATTTAATCAATTTAAAGTTAAATTGAAATCACGAAGTTTGCAAAGAATGCCAAAAGGCCCGAAATGGTCACTTTAGGTTCTTTTCCTTCTAAATCAATTTCAAACCTTATATAACACTTTTACACTTCAAACACCTAAGGTTTGATGCTCATACTCAAGTTTTCAAAAATATATTCAATTTAGACACGAAAACTGAGATATGCAAAATATGCATGAGAGAGATGATATACCCTAAAGTGCACAAATGCATTCATCTTACATGGATTCATAAGCTTACAAAATATTCATTTGATGCTTGAACTTGGAGTCTTGGTTACTTGTCATTTTGGATTTGAAATCTTGGTTCTTTGATTTGAGTGAACCGGACTTTTAAGAGCTTAATCAAATACACCAACGTCATCTTAAGCTTGAAATATCTTCACACTACTACGCAAATGATTGTTTATGACGCTTTATATAATGACACTTGCAAAAAAATGTCAATAGGTAATTATGAATAAATGTATAATGATGCTTAATTTATATCGTCATTGTTTCATGGAATTTTTATATTGTCATGACGCTTTTTAAAGGTGTTATAGTTCGAAGTGTTCCATTTATCCTATAAAATGGCTTGTAGACTCAATCATGATGCGTCTACAACAGTCATAGGAGAAAATATAAAATTTTCCAAAATATGTCATCATTTATAAGATATAAGTAGCATTGTTTTCTTACACATTAAAATCTAAAAACCCTATGTTTTATATCCCCTTCTCAAACCCGATAACCCTCAGCCCCTCACGTTTGAAGGTTGTCCATGGGAGTGTTTCGAGAGAAGAAATTCAAAATGTTTGTATATGGTGAAGGGAGGACCGCCTAAGAGGTCAAGAATCGCCTCAGAGTAGGCGCACATGCACAAGTGTGGTTCCCAACTCTCCGTCGAAAGGCTCTCTATCGCCGTGGTCTCTAGTGAAGAATGAAATATCCCACCACGCCAAAACCCCTCTCCAAAAATGTAACGCTTCAATCCTGAACCTCTAACCTAACCCTAGCCTTATCCCCAATGGAGGTTGAGATCAAGATCTGCCTTCTAGATTCCTCCACCCACTTTGTCGTCCCGCTCTTCTCTCCTCGTTTCCCTATGTGTAGAGAGGGCACGTTCATGCATATCTCAAGGTGAGGAAGTGGAATTTGGTAGCTGTAGAGAACATATGAGGCTTTTGGTGAAAAAAAAGACAAGCATTAGAAACCGTGGAATTGGGAGTTTTGGGAAGAGGATTAAGGTTTTTTGAGTATGTAAAAGAGGATTTGGAGAAAAAAAGAAAGGAAATACAGGAAAAATGGCAAAAACACAGGTAACGAGAAAGAGAGAACATAGATACTGTGGGGATTTTTTTCTCTCTCTCACTTAGAAGGCTATTGCCTCCGACACATTCTCTATTTGATTCTCTTTCTCATTTTTCATTTTCAGGATGCAAGCTTTTTGATTGCAATTCAACATTCCAGAGGAAGGGTAGACAACCTTCGACTCAGAGCCGTAATTCTCTTCACATGTGACATCGATTGGGTTATTGTTGATTGCACCGATGGTGTTGAACCCATTGTCGGGGTATGCTCCGACCTGGTTCAAGTGTTGAGAAAAACCAAAACTTTTTGAAAAATTTGGGGTGTAGGCTGATAAACATAGTGATTTGAGTTTCGAAGAGTCGGTTGAGCATGGTGATTTTGGTGATTTTGCAAGTAATTTAGGGGTTACTTGGGAATAATTATCTTGGTCATTGGAAATCTTACTGGTTTGTAATGAATATCATATCAGCCTTATGGCATAACTAGTTATAACCCTCGGTTATTGTTAAAATAGAGAATTTCATCAAATTGTGACAGGCATGGTATTGGTCATTTTGGTATTAAGAGGCATACATTTTTTTTTAAGAAATAGTAATTTGAACTTGTTCGTAACAAATATTTTTTATGAGTTTTTATTTTTTAAATTTTATTTATTTAGTATTTCCACCTATGAATAAATCCCTCGTACCACGGCTATTGTTGGAACTGTTGTCTTATATTAATTTTTATAGATTTACAGTTAAAAACATTTTGAAAATTATAAATCTAGTTGAATTGTTTCCAATGTCTTATGGGTCTTGTCTCAAATGATTAGTATATGTGTCCCATGACTATTTTTAAATCGGGTCTGGTCTCTGCTTTCAAATGTGTTGAAATGGGTGTTTTATGTTGCAAATGATTGCATGTGTCTCAAGATTACTCTCGACACGTATGCTTGTTTTGAAAATTTCTGATTACGTGAATCAGCAGTTGGGCTTTACTATGAGGAAGCTTTTTGTAGCACCGGGAATGTTGCACTCAATTAGCATTTTGACAGGACATGATATTTCATGTCCAGCTGAAGGCAGCTTTGTTTTACGGTGAGGCTTGCTATAGATATAGTTGAGAGCTACATTAGAAAGATGAAATTGCATAGGAGATTGCACGGTTGAAGAGTGGGATAAGTACTTTATCTAATCCTCAAAGGGTGTCGCTGCACTGATTCTGGAAGCTGTTACAAAGTTAGAAACCGATCTTAATCGAAACCTAGAAAGGGTTGTGAAGGAGAATGATAGGGTGTACCTCATGCGTGTTCCTTCATCTGATATCCTACCACCTCTTCCCAGCTTTTGTTAAGTCAATGCCATGAATCTATCCCGGATAAGAAGAAGAGGATGTTTTCAAGTCTTGTTCCGCATAACAAAGGCGGGCGCTCTTCAAGGTACACTGAGATGGTTGATGACATCATCAAAACACAAGCTGAAAAATTGCAACAAGGAAGTGAGCTAGCTTGTGTGAGACTCAAGGAAATGGACCTGCTAGATTCTATACCTGCTTTGGAAGGGAATGCCACTTTCCCCTCATATATTGGGAAGAAGATGTCGAGGCATATGATTGCGGGCTAACTAAATCGAAGCCAAGTTGCAACAACTTACGGATTTCAGAAGGGTAACGTGGAACTCACGTTCGGGATCGAGAGCTCTTCGTGAAAGAAGCACGAGAAGATGCTCGATTATAAGTCATTTTGGGTCGCCATGACTAGCCTACCCACCCTTTGACGAAGAATCTCGCAGGACGATTAAAACAAATTTCAGAAGAACTCAAGCAAGCTCAAAGCGATGCAAGCAACAGCATTCAAAGAAAGAGCAAATGGCACTCATGTCAATCCTTGATCGTCGTCCGATAGGTTTTTCAAATAATCTGAGTGGTTTTCTTGTCCTAATTGATTATGATGGAATGTTTTTAAAAAAACATGGCCTAAATAGTACTGGTTTCTATTGTGCCACAATTAAAATTTTTGGGTATGTACAAAAACCCGCATTGTTGTATAAATGATCAAATAGCATGTGCATGCTTCTAATATAATGAAAATTCATACAAATTTCATAAACTTTTCGGGAATTTTATCCTATACCTTTTCACAACAATTCTTTAAAGGTTTCGCCTTTGTCATTATTGCCAAGAGATGTCATATAAGGTTACTTATTCTATTGATTTATGCACTATCAATCGCCCCATCATTTTTCTTTTGTAACAAGTAGGATCATGACTACAAAGGTCCTTGGTACTGAAAGAAATGATAAAAATTGTTTATTTATACTCATTATTTGTGAATTCTGCCTTCATCGATAGAATCTGTGATTTCCAACTCAAGAATTAATAATGTGTTTGACGCCAATCCATTCTACAAGTGGAATGTTTGGACGCAAAGTTTCAGAATCATATTTTAAGCTTGACATTTTGGAATGTTTGTGAATCACTAACCTTAAGACAATATATTTTTCAATTTTCCCATTTGTACTCCACTACATTAATTGAGCGGTATTAGTTATAGAACTACTTCCATTTACAATTAGTCCCTTTAAAATTTTGCTTCCTTGTGATGTAGAGGCAATTGGAGACTCTTAGGAGCACAACGAGCAGGTCTTAAATACATGCTTATTGAGATGAAAAGGAAGGTACAATATAATTCAATTTTAGAAATCATATATATATATATATATATATATATATATATATATATAAATATTTATTTTGTTTGTTTTTACTCTAATAAGTTTTTAGTCTTTTAATATTAATAACTAATATTAGTACAAGTCATATATATATATATATATATATAGCATAGTAGATATATATATATATATATATATATATGATTATAATTTTAAATTGAATAAAAAGAAACATATAAATGATATGGGAATCACCCTTAAGAGAGTATCTTAGTTCTGCACAAATATGATACAAATATATATGATCTTTGATGATTCCATCATAAATGATTGAGTTGTGAAAACTTATGGATAAGTATTCTACATCTAAATTGAATTTTTTTATGTTAAAAAATATCTTTCTAGTTGCTCTAGAACAATTAAGAGATTTTCTAGAAGAAATGCGGGTTTTGCTTCTAGTGGAAACATGCTTTTGGTGTGGCAACTCTCCTTTGTGCGAAGGTTTCCCCTCCTTATATAGAATTGTTGACTCAAAAGGGGCAATAGCTACTGAGTTGTGGGTTGGGGATGAAGGGGTGGGAGCCTGGAATCCTAACTTCATTAGGCCATTCAATGACGGGGAGCTGGAGACACTCCAAGTCTTTATGGGTTCTAAGTAGAAGCTCCATATCCCCTCAGCTAAAAGATAAAATGTTATGGAAATGGGATTGCTCAGTTGCTTCACTGCTAAGGCCTAATTCAACTCCTTGGAAGGTGAATCTCTGCCTATGCCAACTTTGTATAGATTCTATAGCCATATCTGGGGTGTTCACTAGAGGGGATGGTTTGACTCTCTTTCCTCTTTTGTTTATCCCCTCGTCTGGCCTTTTAGGGCCCCTTGTATACCCCCTGTATACAGTTTTTGTTTAATATATGGCTTTTTTCTTTTGCCTATCAAAAATAAAAAAATAAAAAATGTACTTGTAAAGCCTTATAAGGAAAAGGGAAAAGTCTCGAAAAATTAAAGTCATTTTCTCTCTGTTGTGCTTTGTTTTGTGGATATGCTACATATTTAATTATTCAGATATTGTATTTTTATTTATTTTCTTTATACCCATCGGGTCGGCGAAAATATTTCTCTGATTTTTTTGGGTTGGGTCAGGAAATAATAGCATAATTCCTCTTTCTTTATTTGGTTAGATAACGATAAAATATGGACACTTATCATTCTAGATATGTTGGATATATATCTTTATTGATATTGCCTTTTGGAGAAAGTACATCCAGAAAGTGAATTTCACTTTGTTTAGGCTTTAATACTTTACTTATTTCTAGTTTAGAAAGTTATACCCAAGTATATGGTTATATATCCTATATTTCTTGTTATTGTCAAACACTTTGTTATTTTTCAGATATTAAGAATATATATAATATTGTGTCAACCTTTTTGTTTTATGTCATTCTCTTTTTTCTATAGGTCAGTTTGCATCTTACAAGTTATCATTGGTGGAGTTCTTTTCCGACAAGGTATTATTCTAATTTGAGTTCAATGTTCATTTAATACCTTGAAAATTACCACACTAGCACTCATCAAAATAATAAATCGATGTCTTAGTCTAGTTGGTACTCTACAAAGTTTTTTGCTTAGTTTTCTATATCTAAAACTTAATTTCCACATTTGAACAAGAACAGATGGACTCATGTGGTGATTTTGATGGGCTTAGCACTCTTTCATAGAAAGATCCTCCACTACCAACAAATTAAGAACATTTTGTATTCCTACCCATAGAATCTATGGAACTTGTTGGGAATATTTGTTGTAATTTTGGATCAATGTATATATCAATAGTTTTGTAGCTTTATCTATATGGCTTTGATATCTTTTTTTCTCCTCTATATTACTTTCATATTATGTGTACATTTTCAATAATTATATTGTTATATCAGGATATATAGCCAATGAAATTAATGAAAATATGATTTTTAATATGATAAAAATGATGACACTTCAGAATTTAGGTCATGATCTTTAAACAAAAACATATAAAATCAATGACACTCAAATAAGTGTCATAGTTAAGTTATTAGATTGAAATATTACGAGTAGAGAATAACGCTTTAAATGAATGTCATAGTTTAGATTCACAAAGATGACGCTCAAAATAAGTGTCAATGTGTGTAAACTTATACAATGACAGTCGAGACCATGACGTTTTAGGGAAGCGTCATTGTCACTCTTCAATGACGCGTTAAACATGTCATTGATTAACTTTTTCCTTGTAGTGTCATTTGATGCTTGATCAATTTCAACCTATCACTCAACTCAATATCAACCATTAGTAACCAATAACCTTGGTTTGTTATCATCAAAACCTCAATTAGAGGTACCCTTGGGCCAACAATCTCCCCCTTTTTGATGATGACAAACCTTGGTTATCAAAGAGGAGTAATTCTCCCCTTCAAACCAATAGTATAAAGATAATAGCGTAATCTCAATTTTAACCAATTCCTAGAAATGCAAGTTGTATAGAATAAGCATTCAACACATAAGACAAACATTAAGGAAGGATGTAAAATTCTAAATGTACCATCCTCTTTTAACACAAAACTCATAGATGCATATCTTTCTCCCCCTTTGGCGACATAAAAAAAGGAACATGAGACTTCATAGACATAAAGGTATCTCCCCTTTGAAAATACATTTGAGTAAGGGTTAAAGAGTTAGAGTTTAAGCACAAACTTTTTCAAGTAACAACAATTTTTTCACAAAGAGATGACCCCTTTTTGTCTTCTAATCTTAACAAATTGATTCTCATTGAGGGGTTTTGTGAAAATATCCACAAGTTGGTCCTCGTTTTTAACAAATTCAAGTGTAATATCCCCTTTTAATGCATGATCTTTAAGAAAATGGTGTCTTATCTCTATATGCTTGGTCCTAGAGTGTTGCATAAGATTATTTGATATGCTAATGGCACTAGTATTGTCACATTTGATGGGAACATGAGAAAATGTCAATCCAAAGTTACTAAGTGTTTGTTTCATCCAAAGCAATTGTGCACATCCTAACTTGGGGCTATGTATTCGGCTTCCGTCGTTGATAAGGCAATCGAATTTTGTTTCTTGCTATGCCAAGACACAAGTGAGTGACCTGAAAAGTGACATGTTACATTAGTGCTTTTTCTATCAATTTTACAACCACCAAAATTCGCATCTGAATAGCATATTTGTTGATAAGGCAACCGAATTTTGTTTCTTGCTATGCCAAGACACAATTGAGTGACCTAGAAAGTGACATGTTACATCAGTGATTTTTCTATCAATTTTACAACCACCAAAATTTGCATTTGAATAGCATATCAATTCAAACTTATCACATTTTGGATACCAAAGACCAATATCAATAGTGCCTTTTAAATATCTAAATATTCTTTTAATCGCATTCAAATGAGATTATTTAAGACATGTTTTAAATCAAGCACATAAGTATACATTATACATGATATCGGGTCTACTAGAAATACAATAAAGAACCAATCATGCCTCTATATTTAATTTGTCAATAGACTTACCTTTTTCATCCATATCAAGCTTGATGGATGAGCTTATGGGTATGCTTTTGGCCTTTACTTCTTCCAAATTGTACTTCTTGAGGTGGTCTCTTATGTACTTTGTTTGATTGATGAAGGTGCCTTCCTTAAATTGTTTGATTTGAAGAACTAGGAAGAAGTTGAGCTCTCTCATCATGCTCATCTCAAACTAATTATGCATAGACTTAGCTAACTCTTCACAAAGTGAAATATTAGTAGCACCAAAGATAATATTATCAACATATATTTGAAGAATAAGCATGTCATTATCCTTTGACTTAATAAAGAGAGTTGTATCAAATTTGCCCATTTTGAAACCACTAAGAATAAGAAATTTGCTTAGCCTTTCATACCAAGCTCTAGGAGCTTATTTCAAGATATAAAGTGCCTTTTTGAGTTTGAAAACATGGTTAGTGAAATTAAAATTTTAAAATCCAGGTGGTTGTTCAACAAACAGTTCCTCATTTATGAAACCATTCAAGAAAGCACTTTTAACATCCATTCGATATAAAATGAATTTTTTGTAACAAGAAAAGGCAAACAGTATTCTTATGGCCTCTAATCTAGTTACAGGAGCAAATGTCTCTTCATAATCAATTCCCTCTTATTGATTATATCCTTAGACCACTAATCTTGCTTTATTTCTAACAATTATGCCATTTTCATTAATCTTATTTCTAAAAACTCATTTGATACCAATAACTACTTTGATCATTAGGCCAAGGTACTAACTCTCAAACTTCATTTCTTTCAAATTGATTTAGTTCTTTTTACATGGCCATTACCCAATATTCATCTACTATAACATCATTTAATTTCTTGGGTTCAAATTATACCTTAGTAGTTTTATGACATGTTTAGGGTATAATTGAAGTCAAATTTGTATTTTTCGGAAATTTAATAGTTAAGTGTGAAAAAGGATATAATCGGAATTATTAAAGAAGTCAAAAGGCTAATGGTAAATTGCCAATTAAGGACTCTAAAGACATAAAATAAGAAGTTAGTATGCCATTATAGAATTTTGATAAGTTAGTTGTCAAATTTAATGAAGTAGGAGGACTAAATAGCAAAGGGAAAACTTTAAGCCAAATTACATAAGACAATAACTTGTCTTGTAGAAGAAAGAAATTCTCCAATTTTAGGGCTTAGACGTTTTGGCATCCGGTTGGGAGAAGAACCTTCTTTTGTTTTGTTTTTTTTCTCCATTTGCTTGTAACTCTATTTGTTCATGTAAAGAAGAGAAGAAGAAGAAGAAAAGGGAAGCTCGGTTTGAAAGTTTCAAGACATCAAGGTTAGGAAAAATCCTAACTCTTCTCGTAAATGTGTTTTTTGGTTGATTTGAATTGGATTTGAGGTTGGTTTTGAGTTTGTTTTGGTTTGAAGTTGGATTCGTCCAGTGAAAAGGGCCAAAATGTGACATTTTTGTTTAGACCCGACGCCCTTTGCCCTTCGCTTAGGGGAAGGCTAGGTGTCTTCCTTCTGGTTGTTGTCTCTTCACCTAGGTGAAGGAAAGCTTCGCTTGGGTAAAGGTCCGTCTCGCCTAGGTGAACCCGAGACTTGTCTCTTAAGCCATTCCTCCTTCACCTAGGTGAAGGCTCGCCTAGGCGAACTCGAGACCGTATTTTGACCATTACCCCTTCTCCTCGACGAAGCTATGCTTCACCTTGGCGAACCAGTGCTTTGGGGCAGGCTTTGTTTTCTTGCTCTATTTCGACCCTTTCGTTGCTTTGCTTTCATTAAGAAAACCAAGCAATGAGGTAAAGATAGTCAGCAAAATTGACTAAGAGTATACATGAATGTTTTTAAGACCTCGAATAAAATGCTCAAACACATGAAATCGTGATGTCACTAAGATCGATGCAGTGAATAAATAAGACTAGTTCTATTCAAAGACTCCTATTTCACGCTACCTAAGATCGCCAGATCAAGTAGTGCTACTTGACTCCTGTTCGTGGTGCCATTAAGTGGTTCCGTTTTATGACCACTTCCGAGATTCTTGGGATTTGAGCACTGTATGGCAATGGGCACTCATATAGTGCTCATCCAGCTGTTATTCATTTTCAATTAGTTTATGCAAAAACATTTATATGAAAAAGATTTGAAGAATGAACATAGAAAACAAATGTAATCGGCCTGAGCTGCTAAGGTAAGATTTAGTTCTAGATCAGAGAAATTTTATCAAAATTTCTATATGAATTTTATTATGTACTACGATGAAGAGACATGTAAAGATTTATATATGCATAGATACTTAATTGAAGATCATTATGTCATCAGAGAAAGATGTTTTCCCACTAAGCCTAAGTTTTAAAGATGCTGCTTATCCAGTAGCTCAAGAAGTCACTCGTGTGGACATCCCGCATCGCCATGTCAACACAAGATTAGGGTCCTCCCAGTGGTGGTCCTTGATTTTGCTTTGATTTGTAATAGAAATGTAAATGCACATTTTGTTACAGTGAAACTTATATGACATAAGAAGAGGAATCAAACATATGCGGTAAGATTCTAAACACTACCAGGTGGTAGTTTTACAAGGTTATGATTTGTAGTCAAAAATTTCCATAATTCTGGCTTTTTGAAACAAGTTTATGTTACTTATGAATATATGCTTGAAATGGTCCCTGGGACAATGTCATAAAATTAGCTAATGGTGTTTCAGCTCGTGTGGGATTCTCTCACTTTATTTGATAAAGGCATATAAATCCCATGTAACCCAGAAAAGTCATTCACAATAACAAATGCATATAACTTTCATCCAAGACTGGTGGATCTTGAGGGTCCAAACAAATCCATATGAAGAAGCTCAAGAGGTCTTGAAGTAGAAATGCAAATTTTGTTTTTAAAATAGG
Source organism: Tetrastigma voinierianum (assembly GCA_016808115.1). NCBI lineage: Eukaryota > Viridiplantae > Streptophyta > Magnoliopsida > Vitales > Vitaceae > Tetrastigma > Tetrastigma voinierianum. The sequence goes on along the minus strand of JAEQBH010004290.1, from coordinate 95,546 downwards.
TTTTTATTTTCTTTCCCATTTGACAAGCTTCACAAATTTGATCTTTTTCAAAAGATATTTTGGGAAGACTTTTAACAAGTTCATTTTTGTTGAGTTGTATAATGAGATTCATATTCACATGACCTAATCTCCTATGCCACAATCAACTTTCATCATGTCTGTTAGAAAAACATCTATCATGACCATCTTATTTTGAAATATCAATTGTGTAAACATTTTCATTCCTATAGCCCATGAAGATGATTTTAACATTTTGAGAATCTTTTATGATGCAATGAGAAGATTAAAAAATAACTTTAAATCTTTGTCACAAAATTGACTAATGCTGAAAAGATTGTGTTTTAAACCATCAACAAGTAAGACATTTTCAATAATAGAGGAAGAATTATTACCTATAGAACCATTTCCAATGATTCTACCTTTTCCGTTGCCTCCGAAGGTCACATAGCCTCCTCACTACAAGGAAAAAGTTAATTAATGACACGTTGAATGTGTCATTGAAGATGACACTTCCCTAAAGCGTCATGGTCTCAACTGTCATTGTATAAGTTTACATACAATGACACTTATTTCGAGTATCATCTTTGTGAATCAAAACTATGACATTAATTTAAAGTGTCATTCTCTACTCATAATATTTCAATCTAATAACTTAACTATGACACTTATTTGAGTGTCATTGATTTTTATATGTTTTTGTTTTAGAGTCATGACACTCATTACAAGTGTCATCATTTTATCACATTAAAATCTTATTTTCTGCCATTTCATTTGCCATAAATCCTAATATACAATATAATTATTTAAAATGTACATACACATGAAAGTAATATAGAGGAGAAAAATATCAAAAGTCAGGCGGATAAAGCTACAAAAGCTATCGATATATATTTGATTCAAATTTACAAATGAATATTCTATAACAAGCCTATAAATTCTATGGGTAGGAGTACAAAATATTCTTAATTTGTCAGGGTAGTGAATGATCTTTCTATGAGAAAGTGTTAAGCCCCATCAAAATCACTCACATATCCTATCCGTTCGCTCAAATATGAAATTAACTTTAGATATAGAAAAACCAAGCAAAACTTTTGTAGAGTACCAACTAGACTAAGACATTGATTTATTATTTTGATGAGTGCTAGTATGATAATTTTCAAGGTATTAAATGAACATTGAACTCAAATTAAAATAATACCTTATCGGAAAAGAACTCCACCATTGATAACTTGTAAAATACAAACTGACCTGATGGAAGCTGACCTATAGAAAAAAGATAATGACAAAAAACAAAAAGGTTGACACAACATTATGTACATGGTAAATATCTGAAAAATAACAAAGTGTTTCACAATAACAAGAATTATAGGATATATAACCATATACTTGGGTATAACTTTCTAAACTAGAAATAAATAAAACATTAAAGCTTAAACAAAGTGAAATTCAATTTATGTAAAACTCGGGAAAAATTTAATTTTTTTGAAAAATGACAAAAACAATAAAATTGCCGAAATGGTTCAAGGAAGACTTAAAATTTTTCGTATCTTCGTGATGATGAAACTAATTTCACCGTTGATTTGTTCGTGAAATCTGGGCTACCCGTAAAATTTTGTCAATTCCTGGTGATACGACTTTTTTCACGATTTTCGGGGTAATGGGCATCTAGTGACTCTTAGAGACGAGATTTTTATGAGAATCTCGGGAGTTAGGAAATAACTCAAATAAAGTTCATTTAAAATAAATTGAACTTGAACCTGACTTAAATAAATCGCTTTCTGCATAAACGGACTAATGAGTAATGGACACATGAAGCGATGTGGGCCATGTCTCCAAACTTAAGAAATAAGTTAAACAAAAGGTTAAAATGAGATTGGGGTAGAAAATGAGCAGAATTTCCACCGGAGGGAAAACGTTAGAGAGAGAGAGAGGGAGAGAGCTCAAACTTATTTCTATGATCTACAGAGATCGATTGGTCGGAATTCGTAGGGCCAAGAACTAAAGTTCATCTACTAGACGAAGGCTATGCTTGGGTACCAAAAACACGGGATTTTACAAAGGATTCAAGCGAAGTTCAAACCAAGAGTTTCTGCTTGCAAGTGTCCACTCGGATTTCTAGAGTTTCTTCTACGCTCCAAGAGGTAGGGATTCTTTCTACTTTGATTTATTTTACATTTTAGGGGCTGTTTGGTTGAGTTTTAATGCCCTAAGGGGTTGTTTGGCCGTTTTTTCCCTAAGGGGCTGTTTGGAAAATTAATGGGTTATGGGAATAGTGCCCTGTTTTGACCCTATATGATGTCTAGTTTTTGGAGCGTATTTTAGATTAGAAAAAAGGAGAATTTGGACTAGTATCCTTCAATGAAATTGTATCCCTATATGAGAAATTGATGTTAGACTTTTGAATCACCCAAATTGGACATCTATAACCCAAGTTATGGTCCGTTTTCTAAGACTGCCACAGGCTACCCTGTTTTGGCCGAACCTACTGTTCAGATTTTTGGGACTGATTTTCGGTTGGGAAAAAGTGAGAATTTGGACTAGAATTCTTCAAGGAAATTGTAGATCTATATGAGAAATTGATGTTAGGCTTTTGAATCACCCAAATCGGACCTCTATAACTCAAGTTATGGTTTGTTTTCAAAGGATCGCACAGCCTAGGTCGTTTAATGATTTGTGTCCAAATTCTTGCCACAATCGTATATCATCAGAGGTAGATCACTGCTTGAATTGAGTGATATAGTTTGGTTGAATTAGGTTACTGTGTAATTTAATGGTTTGGATTGTGATGTGTTTGTGTATGAACAAGGCCATTGTAGTTTATTAGGCTATTAGACATGGTGTCACACTAAGCCTAAAGTATAATATAAGTCATCAAGCCATCGCGATGACTTGTAGATGTCAATATATGTGTGTATAATATATTGACATGTATTGTGTGGTTTATTTGGAAATTGTGTGTTAATTGACATGATTGTCCAAATGATGCATGGGTATTATGCATGGTTTAAAATGTCCATATAGCACTCATCATATATATGGCATGGTATAGGCATGGAATTACATAATTGCATTTCATATGCATGGGGACATTGCATTAAATGGGTGCGTGTACATGGTCAGAATCATTCACCATTCTTGGTGAGGGTGAGTTTTGCATTTGGGACACGCCCAACTAGTCTCACGGGTGCATTCTTCATAGCTTTGAATAAAGTCGTTTATCGAGATCATCCAATGCTTTTTGAATAAGTTGCTTATCTGAGATCACATTCAATGCTTTTGATTAAAGCGGTTTATCGGAGACTATCCAATGTTTTTGAATAAAGTTGTTTATCGGAGACTGTCATATGCTTTTGAATAATGTTGTTTATCGGAGATTGTCTAATGGCTTTGAATAAATCAATTTATCGGAGGATGTCCAATAAGTTTTAAAAACAAAAATATTTTGTTTTGGATAAAGGGTCATTGGGTGAAACACCAATGACAAGTTTTTATACTTGGCATAAGCATGTGTGAGAGCTTTGTGAATTGTTAAAGGCATGGTGAGCACACTTCATTCATGGCATGTAGGCATTCCAAGAGTAGAAACTCATTTTACTCGGGTGATGTTTGATTATGTGAACATGACATTGCATGTGCACTTAGGTGGAAGTACTTTCAGAGAGTTACTCTTAATGCAGATTACACCTCAGATAGGACCCTTCGTGTACAGAGAGTATGCAGGTGGACGACGCTCACTCGAGGCTACAGTTATGAAGAAAGCTAGGTTGTGGCTTGTAATTAATTTTTTGTAAAGAAGTTTGGAACAAACTAGTTCTAGCTTGTATTTTGTATAAAAAGAATTGTAAAAATACTTTGAAACAACCTTGTTCTAATTTGTAATATTTGTAAGAGTGTTGTAATTAAACTCTTGAGGACTAGCGGGTAATTAGTCCCAGATATCTCTGTAGTGTGGATGAGTGGGTCCTGTTAGGCTACTTTCACTCATAATTCAATTCCAGTTGAGGTCACCAGACATTATATCGGGCCCAGCGCCGCGGTGTTTTCAGATAGTTGAATTTTTGCAGTAGCCCCCCGTACAAAGGAGACTATATCCGATTTTCGTTAAATCATGGGTCCCTGAAAAGGGGACATGGTGGTGTGATGTCGGGTTACCCGACATCCACGAGTCTTCCGCGAGTTGACGGCTTGTCAACAAGACCCTCGGGTTTTGGGGCGTCCAATTTATTCTAGAAGGCTTCAATATAATTGAAATACAAAAAGATAAGTAAAAATGATTAATATTAGTAACATATAAGAAATCCTAAGCTATATACTTATAAATAAACAAATCTTAAGTAATCAACAAATCCAATCAAAACATAAGGTTTCCAATGCCTAATGGAAAGAGATATTCAGATATACTAGTACTCAAATCCAAAAAAGCATCGACACTGATTCTACCATAACATGATTTTTTAGCTTCCCAAAATAAAATTTCTGCATTTCAAAAGCAGCAGAATAAGATAACAAACTAAAAAGAGGCAAGGAATTGATCTAAAAGAGGCAATGATAGTATCATAAATAAGTCAACTCCAATCACTATTTCAATATCTCTATTTTTGTCATACGGGAAAGGAGATTCAAAATCTGCATAAAAAGGAGTAATAAAGCAATCAAACAATTGTGATGTCAAATTGATATATAAATAAAATTTATAAAATCTTTAACTTCCTTACAAATATTAAAAAAAAAAAAAACAATAAGTTATATATTTTTATATGAAGTTAAACTCAACAATCATAAGTAAAATGATAAAAGTTCATAACATGTATTTTTTTGTGACAGAAAATAAGAAACCTCTTCAAAATGTATCAAAATAGCATTACGAGATAAATGTTCATAAATTTATGGAGGTGACTACTATTCTAAATATAACGTACTAGGAAAATCATAGTAATGCATTATAAGCCTCCAAATAACTAAGATCACAAAAAATTGCATAGATCTGTAAATCATCATAAGTAGCAAGATCAAAATATTCGTCAACTTCACATTAACTTTGATGAGTTATTACCAACAAAGCAAAAAATTGATACAAATATAAGGCATTCATTATATTGTACCTTCAAACAAAAAGTTATTAATAATCTCGGCCACTAGTAGTAATCCATCTCGATTGTACTTCATTTATCTCCATTTTGCTATAAGATTTTTTCATGAATAATAACTAGTAGCATACACTATTGATTAGTTAAGTTGATATAGTAAACAATAAGAATATCCTGAAAATTTATTAATAAGTATATATTAACCTTTGTTGTGAGATGCCTTGAATAAATTATAATGTCCTTCATGTATCTCATTACATAATATCCACATTTTACACGCCCGGTCGTCGGGACATTATAAATAGGTTAAATCTGATGATATCAGATCCCAATAGAAGTTGTATGATTTTAGTACTATGACTATGAACTCCGGAATTTATAAATCACAATCAAAGGAAATAATTTATACTCAACCAAGATCTTTATCTACAAGCAGGCCTCTTTGATTATTGTCGGGTGATAGAATTTAATGTCTAGATATGAAACTGACAATATGAATATATATCATCAATTATTCAAGCATGTGAATTTATAAACTTACATGTTAATAATGATTCTCAAAGTTTATCATGCATATTATGATAGAATTGTTAGTATATAAGTTATCATTGTCCTTGTCTCTAGTGCTACTAACAATTTAAAATAACTAAATATTATTAAAGGACAATTGAAAATGATATAACTTTAGTAACTACTATAAAATCCTATCTCCTGGTTGTATGGAATAAAAATATAATCTGTGATTACTGTGAGCTCATTAATCGTTTTGCAATAACCCTTGACCTATTTTTCTTCATTGCTTCTCCCATTGTAGCTTTAGAAACCAATGTAGGGTTAACAAAAGCAAATTGTTCTTTCATCTTTGCATCAAACTGTTCTTCACTATAGACATGGATATTTTTATATCAGTCATCCACACCTACCAATGCAACATTAATAATAGAGTAGACATTGATAATGTACATACCATACATAATTTTGTTCTTACAATAGCATATAATAACTAATCACAAGATTTAAAAACTTATTCAACGGGTATAATACAATGGAGTTTTGAACATGAATGTAGTAAAACCAAAGAAATTTTTAGTTAATTATGTTAGTAGTTTTTAATTATATCGATGTTAATACCAATGCAAATCATGAATTATGAATGTGATTGCATGCGATAAATAAAATGTTGCAAGAAAAGCCTAAATGTCACATTATATGTTCTTAAGAATACTAGATCCCGCTTGTTTAAAATTGAATGCTTAGGACTTTCGTTATTTTTTATAGTACAAACTTTCTCATAATCTTTCTTCAATAAAATTAATATATCACTTAGTATCATATATTTTTTCTTAAATCACTAAGGGGTACCTTTCTTTTCAATTCAGTGTAGATATTCTCTGTAAAATCTTAATTTATAGCACTTGAAAGCTATCTTTAATCTAAAAGTTAAAGACGTAGATAATGAGAAAATAGAAGAGCCATCAATATTGGTTTGTTAACCCCAATAACTTTAAATAAAATATGAAAATTTGGCACAAATCATCTATGCATTACAACACCAATATATGTATTGCTTCAATGATGCCCACTCATGAGCAGAGCATAGAAGATATAACTCTTTACGAGCTAAATATCATTTCAGCATATAGTTAACAAAAGGAATCATGAAAGTGAAAACCAAATGAATATTCAATCATAAATTAGTGAGAGAACTCTTTGCATAAAAGTTTAGTAGGATTTTTTCTTTAAGCTCCAGTGTGGAGTTCATATACTTGGAAAAGGGTGAAACTTATCGATAATATAGCATTCTACAAAAGAATTCTATCATCCGTTGGGAACCTCATCCCTATTTCGACACACTATACTGCACCTTATTAGCCTGCCTGCATCAGAGCACTTTGAAAGAGGTGAGGCACGACTTGTATTCTGAAACCAAATGGCGGAAAGGAATCAAGATGAATGTCATCAAATCATGGCTTTCTACTAATTTTATTGTTATCCTTTTTCTTCTTGCTAAGCATAACTCATCAGGTAGTGTAGCAAAGAAGAATCCAAAAGTTGTTGTTGTTTCTAATTTTTCATTTATAAAGAAGGAAGAATAGTGATATATATATATATATATATATATATATACACACACACACACTTTTGAGTGGACATCAATGCTTAAATTGTGGTTGAGAATAATCATATATTTATCAACTCTAGACATTGGATTTAACCATTTCAGGTAAACTACGTGATATCCCAAAAAACCCGGGGTCCCGTTTGACCACTCCGTCAACTCATGGAACTCAGGTTCCCATATCATGAGACCTGACAGGCGAGTAAATGACCCAATAGCCTATCATCCATATCACCTGCTACCGGGTTACAAGACCATATATTTTTATAGCTCCCAAGTTATTACATCACTCCTAATACAAAACATATATTAAAGCTAGGTCTTTTCTAATATATACACAAAACAGAATCAAGGCCACAATCCGGTTCGCTGTAATCCCGACCTCTAGGAGGCGATGCACTTTTGTACTGTCACAATACTGAAAGGGTCCCCTGACAGGGTGACTAACGCCAGTAGAGATAAATCCCTCTGAGAGCACTCCTTAGAACTATGCAAATGATCATTTCATAGTCAAACCAACAACCAATCGTGCACTTTGTATTTGTATTATCATGGAAAAAAAAAAAAACTACATGCATGTGTGAGATGACACTCTACATGCCCCATTATGTGGGTCAACCTCCAGCCCACCACCGATGCAAGTGTAATGGGAAATCAATCTTAAAGTGGAGTCCGAGCTCCCATCTCACAACTAGTAGTCTATGTGATATTTATTTAATCGTTTCATGTCTTTTTGGGCAACACTCTTTTAGGGGTCTCACTTCTGGGTCCTCTTACACTCTCAGGCATTTTTGAGGCTTTCACTTGGGGTGGATACAGCTTTGTCCTAACAGTTTCGGAACTTCACTGAGGTATCTATCCCTACTTGCTCGCCAGACACGTTCATTTTCCATTTCGTTAACCTTGTGAACTCAATTGGACTTAGTCCCATTCCCGAGCCACACGATTCAACATGACGCGATTATGTCAGTACCATGTACACACTCTCATGTAATGTGGTGTTCTGGCACACCAATCTGATACCGTTTGTGCCCTTGCACCGAACCCATGACGATGTATGAAGACCTCACCATGGACATTCTACCATTACATTATGTGTGCTATGAACACTCATGTCTAATGCACCACCGACATTTCATATATTTAACATACGTGCGAGTCGTGTTATTATTCCACGTAGCATGCATTACATCTTTTCTATCATTCGAGTTCATTCATGTCAACACCACATCCCATTTCAACATGTATTAAATAATTCAATCATTACTTAGGCAATGTGGCAAGTCATATTCTAAGCGAGACATAGTATGTCGATCCTTCTGACCCAATGCATATAATTATTTCCATCTTTATCACACATATATCACATAATTTCACATTTTTAGTATGTCATTGAATTTATGGCAATAACACACATTAGTCATTCCCGGCCATAAATCAGGCCATGCTTGGCCTCGGAAATAATCTAGACTTAGTCCAGAAAGTCCAGTTTTTGTAAATACCACACAAATATGTACACAATTCTGCTTAGGCCATATGGAGTCCAAACATTTAGGTTACAAGCTAGGTTGAAAATAGAATTGAAACGAAAGGACCATTCCTCAGCGTCATTGGCCAATGTTTGGCCTACATTTGGCTGACACTTTATTTATTAAATTCTAGACTCGCGAGCATTCATGGGAGTCTAAGACGCGAGAATCGGAGTTCGGACGAGGAAAGTTATGGTAGTCAAGTTAGGCGACCGATTCACAAGGGTGTGAGGAAATTTGGGCACACCTCCGTTTGCCATTCTGCTCGGGATTTTGCCATCCTAGAACACAGTGTTCGGTCTCGGATAGTCCCGAAACCCCATAAAACTGGTCTTCAACCGTCCACCTGATCTAAACAAACCACCTGACATACAAATTCGCCCGAAAATCGGATGACTTAGTAGGCCATTACACGGCTTGCAGGCGTAAAATACTTAGGAGTAGGAGGAAACCCATAAACTTGTAGCGGGGTCAGGTTCTTTGCCGTCAGAATGCACTCATTAATGCAACACTCCTTCCTCTTCCTCTTTCTTTTTCCTCTCTTCCTCCCCTCTTCTTCTCTTTTCTTCTTTCCTTTCTCCTTTCCTTTCCTCCCTTTCTCTTCTCCTTTCCTCCTCCTTCTACTTCCCTCCCTTCCTCTTCTCCTTGCTGCTCCCACGGACTGATCTTGAGCTCTCCCTTGCTTCCACCAACAGCCCATGTGAAGCCCTTATATAGGCTTCAAAAGAGCCATGCATGTTGACGCATGGCATGCCATGTGTCGCACGACCTTTCCTCTCGAAATCGTGAAATTATTATCTCGAATTCAACGAAGTCCCGGCCCAGGTGCATTAAATTCATTGAGCGATTCTGACGGTGCAATCCATTTTGTCATCCGAGATCTAAAAAAATCCTAACTTTTCTCCAAACTATTTTGGTAAATTACCGTTTTGCCCCCTTTTTTTATCTGAAAAATTTAAATTTAAAATTTTCACGGGTTTTACAAACTATAAAAATATCAACTATGCCCTTTGTTTTAATTCACTTGTTTGGTTGTTAGCCCATAGATCATCCATGGTATCTATAATAAACTTCGACTCGAAACTTAATGAGTTCCAAGTCAGTGAGAATAAACTTTTGCATAATTTTTTCTTTCATAATATTGCATTTTTTATATATTGGATCCATAATTCATATGCCCAAGCTGTGGCCTATACATGCATCAATTGATATAAATAGAAGTATTCCAATTTTGGTGAATGAGATACACTAGCCTTGAGTTTAGGAATTAAATCCCAATTGTGTGGAAAAAGAGCACCAATTCTAAAGTACCAAGTTATACCATCATTGTTAGGGATATTTCTTCTTCATCAATCGATGATGAGAAAAAGTGCCACATACAAAAAGGTCTCTATTGATATTATATAATAGAATTCAAAAACCAAATAACACATATTTTGTTCATATTTTGTTCCTTATAGAAATATCAACGCTATTCTCTTTTAAGAATACAAACCCAATCAAATAAGGATCAGTACCTCATAAGGTAGTTGTTTGATATACAAAACCAGTAAGTTGATGCTAACTATGGTTCCTCATAGAAGATTTAAAAATAGAAAATATGTAATCGGGCCAATCACATGGACAAATATGAGATAACGTACAAAACTTACCTTGCTTTTTTGGACAAATCACATGCCTAAAGTTCAATGAGCTACTTGTTGGCCAAGGGAAGATTTGGATAATGTTGAAATAGACAATGGTTTTTCAGGTTTGTTTTGTTCCATAAGGCAGCATCTGGAAATTGTAAGAGTGTTAAGACTAAATATCAGTTTTTTTTTTTTTTTTTTTTTCTGGGTGTATTAATGGATGTTTCTTGCATTAATCTTTGTTTCTCTCCAAGAATTTGGAGCAGAAGCTGTCTAGTTATTGTTTTCTCCTTTTAGTGATTTATCTACAGAAAAAAAAATCTTGGGTGATTTAAGATTCCTCCAAATGAGTATTGTCAAGGGTGTTGGTGTATGACTATCTAGAAAAAAAAAGACATGATTAACAAATATGAAGAGTTGAATATGCCCAAGGGATGGTTGTTTTTTTCCTTTTGTTGTTGTTGTTGTTGTTTTTTTTTTTTTTTTTTTTTTTTTTTTGAGGTTTGAGAAGATGGGGTTGAAGAAATACTAGTCTGCCTACACAAATAAGATTGGATTCTAATTACTAGTATGACCTTGTATTTTGGAGCTTCTTGTATTATTTGTGGAGAGAGATTAGGAGGTTTTGCTTTGGGAGGCAAGCAATTTCTATCATTCTTGTCATCCTTTTCATCCATGATTGCTGGACTTATCATGTTGATTCTTATCATTCACTACCATAAAATAGAGCTCCTGTTGTGATTGTCTTAGAACTAGAATACAGAGGAAGATCAACAACAATGTTTACAATAACAATAAGAATAGGAGCAGCAGCAACATACACAAGAACAGGAAAATACATACATGAGTGATGAAACGTTGCAGCAATCATCACAGCCAGAGAGTTAAGAGATAACCAGTGATGAAAACTAACAAAAGGAGGAACTCCCACAGTTATCATCTCTTAATTAGAATCTCTAAAATTGAAGTTTTAATGTTTTTGAGAGAGAGAGAGAGAGATAGGCTTGAAAAGTCTTAGGCCGTTAGACTTGAAAAGCATTAGGAAAGAAAAAAATACAAGGAAATTAATTTTCTCATGTTTGGTTTTACCATAGGAATATAGAGAAAATCAAATATAATAAAAAGTATTGATAGTCAAAATTTTATATTTTAAATTCATAGTCCTTATATGTCTGAGGAGAGCAAATAAAGTAAGTTTGAACAAACATATAGAATTAATTTATTAAGTTTAAACCAATTTTTTTATTTTCCTCATAATTTTATTTCCTTCAACTTTTCCTTTCTATTTTCCTCTATAGTTTCTTTCCTTAGTACTTTCGGGGTTCCAAACGAAGCCTTAAGCAAAACATATGAGATATGGATATAGTAGTTGAAGAAGAATTCAACCTTAATTTTTTTTTTAAAGTGGTTTATTGAAGATTTGGAGAGTCTATAGATGAACACTAGACTAATTTGAGGACTTATATATAATAATTGATGTACATATCCAGAGTTCTTAGTTTGTAATTGGAAGGCATAGATTCTAAATGTTGTAGAAAACCCAATAGCTATGGAATCTTTTTGTTTCTTCTAATAATAAAGAAAAACTGGTTTAAAAGTATTTGTTAATCATCTACTCTACAATCTTCCATTTGCTTGCCCATAAACTACTTTGAAGGTTTTTCAATGTTTGGGTATTAAGAAAACAGAATACTCTGTTGATTATAAGCTACTACTTAATGCAACCTGACTTTCACTTCAATTTTAGCATCCATAGCCATATAACATTTTTTTTTGTACAAATTAATTGCATGCAAACTGATACTAAGTTGAAGATGTCTAACCTTGTTCGAGTTTATTTTTTGCATACAATCTTGAGGTCTGTAACACAAACGAAGATCAAAAGCAGGTTGGCGATGGATTTGTAGAAGAATCATTAAATCATTGAAAGTTTAATAAAAAAAACCTATTGTTTTCATTGAAGACTTGATTAGTTTATGCATTGTTTATATGGTTAAGTAAAAGACTAATTCAAGGACTCTTGTCTATAAATTGACATCTTCCCCATGCAAAATTTCCCACCTCTCACCTAAACTCAAAGATTTATGATTATAAGAGCTAGACAAAACCCTAGCAATGAAGAAGGGTGTTAGTTTCTTGGTGATAGGTGCCCTTATGGGCTTGGCTTCCTCTCTTGCATCTGCATGATCCAGCCCAGCTGCTTGGTTATGTGTTGCCATTCCCAACCAAAAATGCTGGTATTTACATTACTTATTAGCATTTTCACAACTCTTCGCCATTGATAAATGATGTTAGTAATGATGCTAATGACCCCTCCTTTTCTTTTATGCAGTTTTTGTGTATGGAAAGTTCTCTGAGAGACACGAATGACAGGTGTGATTCTTCTATTTAAGACTAGATAAGCCTTGGGAAATACATCAAATCTAGTTGATCAACGATCCACTCTAAATGTTGCTCAAATATAAGGACTAAACACTTTTGGCATATCCTTTGGTTCCTTATAGACATACTATATGGCGAACCACCTCACACTCACTCTCAAGCCACCGAGATCCTGACTGTCTTAAAGGGAACTTTCTTAGTTGCCTTCGTCACATCCAACAACAAAAATTGCCTAATTAGCAAAGACCTCTACAAGGGTGATGTTTTTGTATTCCTGATGGTCTCATTCACTTCTAGCTCAATGTTAGGCATACTCATGTAGTAACCATTCTTTGCTCTAAGCGTAATCCTGGTGTTATCTTGATAGCGAAAGCGATGTTTGGATCAAATCTGAACATCAAACCCTTGGCGAAAGAAAAACATAACAAAGGCTGCAGATTACAACTTTTTTTATATAGAACAATCAACGATTTATTGACCGATCCTTTAGTAAGTTTGGCAAACTAAAATCTAGAGATTTTGGTCGAACTAAACAACAATCTCATCAATTTTCTATTTTATATTGTTAATGTATGCCAATCTCATAGTACAACAACAAAAACTAAATCCAAAACCATTAGTGGCTCCCAAAAACAGATTTACAAGAAAGCCAAACAAATTTATAGCTTTCAAGATTTACAAGAAAAGTCCAATGCAGATAAACCAAATTTAATAAACCTAGAAAGGAACTTTGCACAGGGCAAAATCCCATCGTACAAATGCAGATTTAGAATTAATTAAAGAAGCCCAAATTCATAGAAAATACAGTGTTAAGAGTTCGCAAAGATTTGGTGGAATCTAAAAACATTATCATAAAGACTTCTAAACCTAAAAACATGACAACGATAAATGGAAATCTCAAAGCAATTTCAATCTTATAACGAAAGTAATAAAACATCCTAGATGAGCAGAATTCAATAGCTCATTTGTCATTGATAGAGACAAATGGAGAGATCAAAGAAGCTATGAAAAGAGATGTCATACTCAAAAAATAGTTAATACATATGAGAGACATATAGCTACGAAATATATGGCAAAAATATGTGTGGGTGTCAAATTATACCTGTCTACCAAAATGTCTAGCTAATCTTTGTTTCTCTGAAACCACTCGACTCCTCTGTCAGACAAAACCCCTTTTATTAAAAGAAAGCTGATCTTGCTCCTATGCTAGACTATCTTCCTTTAAAATCATCAGCTTATGTCATTTGAGACCCGAAATTACTACGAAAAGATCTATGGTTCTCTGCTTTCTGCAATATGGTTTCATCCACCTGACAATCGTGTGAAGGATTTCTGTGCCCTCTCTGTGTAGTTTTTCTCTAACTTCTCATGGCATGATCCCTATTTTGCGGTGCGGGTGGCGGTAAAACCTCACTTTAAATGGCCAGATTGTGTTACTTTGGGATATCAGTTGCATTCTTCATGAGGCCTCGAAGATGAAGGCTAAGACACACAGCATGCGCTGCGATCTTGACCTCTTAGATGACCCTCTCCATCATATGCAATAATCTTGATTTCCTTCTCCAAAAATACTCCCATGGACAACCTTTGAATATGAGAGGTATTGGGTTTGAAAAAGGATATCAAAGATAGGGTTTTTTAGATTTTACTATGTAGGGAAACAATGAAGATCTTATGATGTACGATTTTAGGAAAAATAGATTTTTTCTATGACCTTGTAGAAGCATCATGATTCGGTCTACAAGTCATTTTATAGGTAAATAATACTCCTTGAAATATGACACCTCTAAATAGCGTCATCACATTAGAAAAATTTCACAACCTGATGACATTTTTTGTGAGTGTCATTTACTCATAATTAGATAATGATATTTTTTTGAAAACGTCATTATATGAAGCGTCATAAACTTTGATTTTTGTAGTAGTGCCTTTTCTTCTTGTGAGGAAGGCAAAGTTTGACTCATCTCTGGTCACGTACCTTGAGCACCCATTATCCAAGAATCTTTTTTCCTTCTTTGATCCATACAAAAGAAAATCAAGAAACTTTAGGTACCCAAATCTTTTTGGGTCCTTGGTGGTTAGTGACCTTTGACATCTCGACCCAAGTTTTCTTTGACTTAGAGGTTGATGCCTTTTGAGATCCATTCCTAAGAAGGCAAGTGCTACTTATATGTCCTCCTCTACCACAAAAGTTACAAATGGTTGAAGGACTTTCACTTGTTGACTCCTTTATAAAGTAATTTTTGAAATATTTTTCATGCTTTGAAGACTTGTATCATAGCCATTTATTTTTTATTATCAAAAACACATTTTTGACTAGCTAGGACCATGTCAAAGACCTTTTGTTTATAAAAGAATATAGAGAGGGAAGAGATCAACCATTCATTTTTTTTAGTAGCTCCTCATTTACCTTCTCGAGAAAATTTTGAAGCTTCAACTTTTGAAAAATTTTCTTTGATTTCATCAAGTTCTTTTTAAAGCTCAAAAACTTTCTTCTTAAGTGAGGTATTCTTGCCATGAAGCTTGTTGGTGTCTTTAAGTAATTCTTTATATTCAATTATAAACTCATCATTGTCAAAGTTAGAATTTACCTTATCTTGATCCTCAAAAGCCATGAAACACATGTTGGCAACTTCTTTCTCATTTTCATCATCAAATGAATCTTCACTCCATGTAGCCATCATAGCTCTTTTCTTTTCTATCTTGGCTTTGTAGAGAGGGCAATCATATTTCACATGACTCGACCTCTTGCACTTGTAGCAAATTACTTATTCAGCTCATTTTCTCTTTCCTTTTTCTTCTCTTGAAGAACCTTATTTCTTGTAATTACTACTTCTATTGTAAGTCATTCCACTAAATTTATCCTTTATCATTAGTTGTTGTACTCTTTTTATGATGAGAACTATGTATTCTTTCATGTCATTGATCTTTGTCTCATCAATGATTTTCTCTTCTTGAGCTTTGAATGCAATGCTCTTCTTTTTGCCTTCTTCCTCTTCATATTTTTTTTGCCTTGCTATCTTCATTTCATAGGTTATAAAAGATCCAATAAGCTCCTCAAGAGGTAGCTCACTTAGATTCTTTGCGTCCTTAATAGCCCCCGTCTTGGAGTTCCATTTAGGGGGTAGGCATCTTACAATCTTAGACACCTTATCTTGTTCAATTACCCTTCTTCCTAAGCCTTCAAGTCCGTTGACAACATCTATGAACCTAGTAAACATCTCAACAATAGACTCATTAGTTTTCATTTTAAACATTTCATAACCATTAACAATAATTCTAACTTTAGAATCCTTGACTTGGTTAGTTCCTTCGTGTGTAGTTTCAAGTATTCTCCTTGCATTGGCTAATTCTATTGTATTCATTCATATCCATAACACATATAAGAATGTCAATAGCTCTTGAATTCAATTGAAATTTTTTATTTTCTTCATCATCATACTCTTTAAGGGGTTTTTGAGTTTTAACCTCATTAATGGTTTTTGTAGGAAAGGTGTATCCAAACAAGATTGTTTTCCAAACTTCCATGTCAAGAGATTGAAAATACCCAGTCATTTTTTTTTTCCAAAATTGATAATTAGATCTAGAAAAGAAGAGTTTGTGGGACTGGCAGAACATGTTCAGTTTTAGTGCAATCATTTCTCTTAGATAAATCTTGAACAAAGTTATTCTAATATAGATAAAAAGATTAAATACGATATCACTTTCAAAATAGGTGGATAGATCACCTGCATCACTCTATTTCAGCAGTGGTTCACTAGTGTCAAGCTCTAACCTGAGCTTCTTCCTTTTAGTCTTGGATTTTGGCTTCAATTGACACTTCACAAATCCTTCAAGGTATACACACTTGAAGCCTTCTTTAACGCTAAATGAGACTCTTTCTCTCTCTAGCTCTCAAGATGGATCAAATACAACTCAAGCAATGAAGAACACAAAGGTGCACTCAAGAATATGCAAGTGAAATGAATGAACAAAGAATTTAGATTATTCATTAGCAAGAGAAATTATGGTTGAGAGAATAAATGCTACAAGTCTCATGACCGATAAGTAGTCCCCCGAAACCGCGATATATAGAGAAGCTTCGACAGCCAAATTAAGCACTGTTAGTTTTGCACAAATCATTCTTGTTTCATTAAATGCGCTAGTAAGTTTATGCGTTGTCGTTGTAAATTACCACAAGTATGACCGTTAAGCGCAAGCGGTTCAGTAACCGGTGGCCGTTGCTCAATCGGTTCATGGAAATGAGCTATTGCATCTAACTAGCTGAGTGCGCATCTCAGTAGATTCCAGGTGTGGCCCCAGTTCATCGTTTGACGACTAAGTTGACCTAAAGACAACACAGCGGTTTTTCTTACAAAAATGGTCATTTTTGGTTCATTTCAACTCCTTTTCGCTCCAAATCAATTTCTAACTTTAAATAACTCTTTTAAGCACATTTTTTAGGAATAATCAGTGGAAGCAAGAATCATCATGTGATTTAGAATATTCAATTTAATTGCTAATCTAATATAACCAATCAGATCGTACCTTGTGAATTTGCAGAGAAGTATGCACACAAGAGCATGATCTTCAAACTATCCTCGAGGTGATGGAGCGGCGTGTGGAGCACTTGAATCACTAAGAAGGATTGCTTTTTTCTCACGGCTATTCTCCTCTTGATTCGATTAGGATAGATCTTGATATGGGGTTGTATTATCTTACTCTGTTATAAGTCTGAAACACTTAGAATAATGGCTAGTTTTGGCACTCCCTTGTAGGGCCCCGAAGCCCGTGTGTGAACCCGTTTAGTGTTTTAAGCGACTTGGACCTGGCGTATGTAATCCAACAATCTCACTTGCTATAAAAACAAGTCGGACTCTTTCTTGTAAGCTGACGATATCATGCTTCCACCATTTTATCCTGAGCTAGTTTAGGATCATACGGTTATCATTAATCAAGGCTCCTCATAATTGCCAAAACATTATCATCAGGTGCTATTCCGCTTTAAAAAGCCCATAATTGAACTGAGATTAATAATATTAAATAATAATATTATTTTCTCCTTTGTAAAATATCAATAATTAATTGATAAGATTACCCCATCAATCGATAAATTATTATTCTCTTGATTTATCGGTTCTCTAATGGCCAGATAAAATGCGCGGCCGGTGACTTTATAACATCAATCTTGAAACATATTGAAGAATATTTCATACAAATTCCATATTGTTTATTTCATAAATACCGGCAATTAAATAATCTTGCTCCCAAATCATCCAGATATTAATTAGTTTAAATGAACCTCCTTATTGACAACTCAGAAATAACAATAATAATTTTAAATACCTATCTATAATAAACTCAGGATTAAGAGAAGAATAATAACAAAATATTGTTTGAGATTTATTTCCTTTTACAGAAATTTAACTTTAAATAAATCTCACTTTGATCCTATCAATGCAAGCATAATTTGCACCAATATTTTATAATAACCAAGACAAATTATTTCATAAAATATTGCAGTCTAAATAAAGCGCCCAACTTTGTTTAAAGGCGTGATCTTATTAATTAGTGTGAGGAACCTATGATCATGTCTTCTATGAACGTATTCGCCATGATCATATACTATCTGAATTAATCGGACCTTATCACGCAAAATATTAGTGTGAACAATATGAAAAATACCTCATATTGTATTAAAATTAAACTCGAAAAATATAATAACACATCTGTCTTGTTAAAAAAAACACAAATAAACTCCACTTGCCTTAAAACAAATTACGGTAGACTCTGCACCATATAATACCACATGTTTCTCGAAAACTTGAACAGGTAGTGTCTTTGTAAATGGGTATGCTAAATTTTCCTCATTCTTGAATCAATATCCCCTTGGAAATCTGAGTCTGTATAACCAATAGTTTCCAGACTCCACTAGAATATACTAGCATATAATCTCTTGTTCTCCTTAGATATTTGAGAATAATAGCTGATACAGTAATGTTCTTCTCTTGGATCGGATTGATGCAGGCCCCAACTATTCCCAGCGTGGCCAGCGGTCTCTGACCTGGTACATAACATAGCATACATGAGACTACCTCTGCGAAGCAAAAGGTATCCTACTCATCGTTCTTTACGCTTTCGAGTTTTGGTGATTGCTCCTTAAAAGATGAACTCGTCTTTGAAGGGTAAGTTCCCTTCTTGGGAGTACTCCATGCTAAACTTAGCTAGAATTTTATCTATATATAAAGCTTGAGATAAATGCCCGACACCTTATTCTTAGGTCTCGTAGAAGTTTGATTCCAAGAATATAGTTAGCTTCTCAAGATCTTTCATATCAAATTGCTTTGTAGCATCATACACAGGAAATACTTACCTCTGTATGTAGTTTCAGATTGGTAAAATGTCATCTAAGTAAGGAATTTAGGAAAGCTTCTTTTGTACCTTGGATCCTTTTGTAAACCGCAAGGTTAAATCGGGACTTTCAAAGCTTCATATAAAGTTATGGCTTGATCAAACTAATGTTCCATGTTACGGATGCTTGCTTTAGTCCGTAAATGGACCTTTGCAACACATGCCATGTGTTCTTGCCTCTGGCTATGAACCCATACGGTTCTTTGCATGTGTCTCTTCTAAGCGCCATTTTAAAAATGTTGTTTTTGACATCCATGTCGCGAATCTCGTAATCTAGACTTGCATTTCTGGCTAAAAAGAATCGGATGGATTTAAGCATATTCTTTGGCGAAAAGGTTTCTTCATAATCTATCCCCTCTTTTTGGGTATAACTTTTGCCACGATCTAGCTTTGAGGAACCTACCTTCCCGTCGAGTAAAATCTTTTTCTCTTGCCAGATCCACTTACACCACATAGGTTTTACCCGCTTTGGGTGCCTCTCTGAGACGGAGGCGGATTAGGAGCTATAGACTCCATCTCGGGATCCATGGCTTTTTGGAGCCACTCCCATTGCATCAACATCCTCCAATGCTTCTTTGTAATTTGCAGATATAACCGCTATCAATGGTTATAGCTTGAGTACGATTCGCCCCGACAATAGATATCTCGATGGCTTGCGTGTCGTTTCTCCCCATTGTGGCTGCTGGTTGTTGTGGTTCTACGGAAGATCCTCTTGATCATTTGAATTTGATTTTCTGGTTGTTCGGTTCCACTTGTATATCTACAGTTGTTCGACTATTAGTTCATCGTGCTTGTTCACCTTCGAGTATATTTTCATTTCCCTACAATTGAACACGCCTTTGGAAACAAGTAGCTGTAGGTCCAAATTGGAGTGGTTGAATGATTCTTGAGCTGAGTCAGCTCCTTAAAGTACCTTACTCTTGG
The DNA here is from genome assembly GCA_016808115.1 of Tetrastigma voinierianum. Lineage (NCBI taxonomy): Eukaryota > Viridiplantae > Streptophyta > Magnoliopsida > Vitales > Vitaceae > Tetrastigma > Tetrastigma voinierianum. The sequence goes on along the minus strand of JAEQBH010004290.1, from coordinate 75,487 downwards.
GCTTGAAATTGTTTACATAGTCTTCCTCGAAGAATTTTGCATTAGTGCTCTCATAAATTTTCTTCTTCCGAGGAACTATAAAAAGTCCACCTCTCGTTCCTTTGCATTCAATAAACAAACATACTTTAGCATGATTCAATTTATGCGGGTTCTTTCAAGACATGTGTCAGATCACCCTGTATATGAATGGTTTAAACTAGGCTTGTTCTGCTTCCGATAATCAAGTGGGTGTCTTAGAAACCTAATTTAGAAGGAATCAAGTTCAATAAGTATGTAGCGTTTCTAAGGCATATCCCCACAACGACATGTAGAGATGAATAACTAAGACGTATCTCACCATGTTCAGGAGAGTTCTATTTCTCCTTCTCGCAACTCCATTTTTTTACGAGAATCAGCAATTACAATAACGGTCCTCTTTGAGTTGGCAAAACTTAAACTCGAGAAAATTCACCGCCGCCACGATCAAGCTGCTTCGACATGACACCCAATTTTCTTTCGCCTCAAATTTATATTCCTTAAATCATCAAAGTTTTAGAGACTATGATTAGGTAAACAAACCATATGTTGAGTAGCCATCCAGTCGTTGACAAAACACCACACTCACCTCTCAATGAACACGCATCGTTCGATATTATCAGTATACCCATCCCGCGCATATGCGGATATCCTTTTCTTCTCGCCTTGAATAGCCTTCTTCGGTCATTTTTACCTTCCAAACAGATTCACATTGGCATTGAACAAAATGCAATTTAAAATCCTAATTTTTCACCAAACCATGTATCTGATAGATTAGACATATCTAATCGCAAATACCAAAGGTAAAGTCATCGATACTTCCTTTCGCAAAGGCGATTATGTTCATTTTCAATAAATTTCAATGGATTTATATCATAGGACAAGTGACTTAAAAACAAAGATTATTCAAGATCACCGAACAAATAGTAAGATTTACTTATTGAACCGAGGAATTGTAACTGCATCACAAATCATGTTCAACTAAACATCCACGTAAACCAAATCTCCTTTGAAACTGACAACAAACAATCTTCAAACATAAAGTCCGCTGTCTTTCTAAAATTAAAACAAATCGGTCCTATGGTCTTTTACATGAGATTAGCATTCCTCGTCTGCTTCAAGTATTCGTCCTTCAATAGATCGGCAGGTTTGGAACCACCAGTTAAAGAGGTAATGTCATGATGGCTCAAATCAATGATCCATTTATCAATAAAATTCTCCTCCACTAAACAAGCCTCAAACAAGGTAAATCACCTGCATATTTGATTTTGGTGGCCTTTGGGCAATTGCTTCCAAGAACTCTTCTATTCCAGATTTGAGTTAGCCTGCCTTTCTGGGCTTTCTTTCTCATTAAGGTCTGGATGGTAACTAGTTTCAACCAGTTTAATATAACCAGGCTTTGATACCAATTGTAGGAATAATCAGCGGAAGCAAGAATCATCATGTGATTTAGAATATCTAATCTAACTGTTAATCAAATATAACCAAATGTGGATTTTGCCTGTAATTTGCAGAAGTATGCACACAAGAAATCGCTAGATCTTTCCAAACTATCCTCGAGGTGATGGAAGAACATGTGGACGCTTGAATCACTAAGAATGATTGCTTTTTTCTCTAAAGAGTTTCCTTTGATTCAGTATCTAGATCTAGGTTGTATTATCTTACTCATTATAGAGTACAACCCTAGAATACTTAATAGGCCATTGAGCTTCACAACTTAGGCCCAGTTCACAGAACCACCATTTAGTGTTTTTTTAAAATAACTTTGGATTTGCTTACAGAAAAATCCAACACATTTAAACTTCAAATAACTAAGGTTTGATGATGAAACATGAGTTTTGGAAATGACTAATCACGAAGTCAAATCGAGTTAAATCACGGTTTGCAAAATGCCGAAAGGTTCCTAAATGATCACTTTGTTTTCATTCTGTAAATCAATTTCTAAATCTTATGTAATACTTTAAACACATTTTTTAAATTAAACATCTGTCATGCTCTGCCATACTGAATTTTCAAAGATTTTCAATTTAGACATGAAAATCGAGTTATGAAGAATATACAGAGACAGATATACTTGAAAATCATAATCATTCTATCTTACATAGATTCCTGGCTTACAAAAATCTTCACTGACAAGCTGAGCTTGAAGTCTTGGCGTATTATTACTTGGATTTTGAAATCTTAGTTCTTTGATTTGAGTGAACTTGACTTCCAAGAGCTTGATCAAAATATACCATTATCATCTTAAGCTTGAAATATCTTCATTTTATGTTTGATTAATTTCAACCTATCACTCAACTCAATATTAACCATTAGTAACCAATAACCTTGGTTTATTATCATCAAAACCTCAATTAGAGGTACCCTCGGGCTAACAATATAGATCCAAGTTCCCTTTAAGAAGATCCTCTCAAAGGTGAAACCCGCATCGAAATTTAAAGCAAGTGGAGTTCGGCCAAACCATAGGTGCTAGAACGGTCATGTGCACTAAGATAACGATCAACACCTGTCCTATTGACATAAGATCGTGAACGCTCAACAAAATGGTGAAATCAATAACGGAATGAACTGTGAAGGTAAATGGTATGCTAATGAGAACTCTAGAATGTTCAGATGTAGACTCGCAATAAATTTATGAGCTAGCAGGTGCAAAGTAAGACAATTGAAAGAAGTCATGCGATCAATGTGGGCAATGCTAACGATTGTGAATACTGGTACCAATATCTTTGCAAGGCACAAGTAGAGAGAATAAGTCTGAAACCATAGCGATGAGGAGGCTCAAAGCATCACCAAGAGATGAAAAATAATGAATATCTATGTGCGACCACAACAAATTAAAGATAAAATCTCAGTGTATAAACTAAGGTGGAGGCATGATATTGATAAAATCTGAATGTTCGATCCAAGATGAATAAACACAAAGGTAAAGTCAGAACGCCTAATCTTTAGAAAATGAAATCTGAACATCTGAACTACAATGTAGAAAGCGTGATGTGGCTGAAGTCTGAACATCTGATCCATATGAAGGCGAAGTCTGAACTCTTGAGCTGTAGAAAACGAAGTTTGAACGTCTAAACTACAATGCTAAAAAGATGAAGTATGAACATTTGATCCATATAAAGGTGAAGTTTGAATGCATGATATGAAGAAGACAAAGTCTAAACATCAAAATTGCTATGCTAAAAACATGATATAGATGAAGTCTGAACGTCTAATCCATATAAAGACGAAGTCTAAATGCTTGATATTCAGAAGATGAAGTCTAAATGTCTAAATTGTGATGTAGGAGAATGTGATGTAGACGAAGTATAAACATTTGATCCATAACGAGAAGGAGAAGTTTGAACACCCTAATCTAAAAAGTAAAGGCGAAGTCTAAATGCTTGATCTAGAATAAAGAGAGTGGATGTGAAGTTTAAATGCCTAAAATCCAAAAAGCAAAGGCAAAGTCTAAATCGCCTTATCTAAAATGAAGAAAGCAAAGACAAAGTTAGAATGTTTAAAATCCAAACTAAAGACATGAAAGGGAAAGTCTAAATGCCTAAAATCCAAAAAGCAAGGTGAAGTTTGAACGCTTGATTCAAAATAAGGAGAGTAGATGTGAAGTCTAAATGGCTAAAATCCAAGAAGCAAAGAAAGCAAATGCAAAGTTTGAATGCCTGATCCAAAATGAAGAGTGCAGAGGCGAAGTCTGAACGCTTGAAATATAGAAAGCAAAGGTGAAGTTTGAACGCTTGTAATCCAAAATGAAGATAGAAAAGATGAAGTTTGAACGCTTGTAATCTAAAATGAAGAAAGCAAAGGCAAAGTCTGAACGCATGTAATCCAAAATAAAGATAACAAATGCGAAGTCTGAATGCTTCTAACCTAAAATGAAGAAAGCAAAGGCAAAGTCTGGATGCTTATAATCCAAAATGAAGATAGAAAAGACGAAGTCTGAATTCCTGAAACCCAAAATGAAAAAATCAAAGGCAAAGTTTGAACGCTTGTAATCCAAAATGAAGATAGTAAAGTAAGTTTGAATGCTTATGGTATGAAATTTAAGATAGCAAAGGCGAAGTTTGAACACTTGTAATCCAAACTGAAGGCAACAAAGGCAAAGTTTGAACGCTTAAAATCTAAAATGAAGATAACAAAGGTGAAGTCTGAAAGCCTGGAATCTAAAATGAGGACAGTAAAGCAAAATTTGAACACCTAATATCGAGTGAAGAAAGAAAAGGCATAGTCTGAACACTTGATCCAAAATTAGGAGGGCAGAGGCGAAGCCTGGATGCCTAAAATCGATGAGGGCATAAATATGGCCCAATGTGCCAAGTCCTTGGTCTCCTAAACAATCTACTATGAAATCCTCATCTAGTACAAATGAACATCATAGGTCGAAAGATATATGCATAGTTATGTGTATCTCTAGAACAAGCGCATATCAATGTGGCAGGCGAATATCTGATGAAGTAAAAACTGCCAAATAGCATCGTGGGAGTGTAAAACATCTGTGACAGAAATAGAGGTGTATGTAAATATGGAAAGTGGGGCATCATATTGAGTGGATATCTGAGTGGCTTTGGAAAGTCAACACTATGCTTAAAAGTTGAACCATCCATATCATCAAAAATATGTAGATCGTGTTTAGTTCTCGAGAACGAAACAATGTATTAGAGTGTTAGATTCCAGCGCGAGAAACAAAAATGGAAACAAACCTGCAGTACAAACAATAATTAGAAAGCAGATTCGAGCCCAATGATAACGTTGTGTCCTTAAGATGATTTTAGCCCCTTAACTTGTGTCGAGGATAGTGGACAATCGTCTCCCAGGATAGAACAGATCTTGTTCCTCCGAAGTGGTACGGATCGGAGGACAGAGACGGGGCTTCGACTTAACGAGGAACAATCGCACAAAAATGTCAGGTGATGAGTAGGGAGAATGGAGAATAGTTTTTTGTTATCTTGAAAAATGGGAAAAACAGGAGTATAAATAAGCCAGGAAGTGTCTCCATAAACAGACATGTCTGTTCGAAAAAGTATGAACCAAACAATGTGTTTGTTGAACCGAACCGAACTAAGCCGAGCTGACCTTCGAACGACGGCGGCGGCGGGTGCGTGGGGGGAAACCGACCTAGCTTGGCGTAGGTCCTCTCCCTTCCACAAAAGTGGGGTGCCCCTTGGTGCCCAAACCCATTTGAGAGGCTCAACTATTTAAACCCATCTCCCTTCTTGTTTCTATTCGATGTGGGACAACACCTTTTCATTCAAATATGGGTTTTGTGGATTCCAAGTCCTAACAATCCCTCACATGAATGAGAGATCACGATATCAATCTTTGTGTATGTGAGATACAGAATCACCGATTATTCCATGAGAAAACGTTACGCGGGATAAGTAGTCTGAGACTTTGAACTTTCCTTAGTGAAACCTATGCTCCGGGCTTACTCGGACAATCGATAGACTTGATGTCTTGAGCTGTCGACACTTTGAAGCCACTCTCGGCTTCTTCACACCTTTATCGAAGCAATAGAGATTCCACAGTGGATCTAGCAATACAAGTTTGTTTGGATGATTTCCAAGAACCTTTGTAGCCCATGAGTGTGAATACATATCCCACTTGATTTTGTGTCTTTAGTGCGGTTATCCAATTTGCATCACGGTATCCTTCCAGAGTACTCTGGGATCTATTACACATTGTGTGCAAGCATAATCTTAGTATGCTTTAAGTAGCCCGATAAGTTTCGCAAACCGATGATTTTCATTTTGAATTGCTTGTAAATCGACTTAGCTTGCTAACCGCCGCATTATGTCCCGGCCAATCTGATTCATGACATACGATGCTTTGCCTAGTATACTAGCATACTCATTTTGAGCTTTGTTTTTCACGGTATTCTTAGAAAGTGCAAAATTAACATGCAGCCGGTCTTTAACAGTACAATGCACAGATTCTTGCACTTTCCAGAATTCGTTTCAATAATAGGATTGTGATGGAGCTAATCCTCCCGGATGTCTTATGGATTTTAACTCCAAAAATAACATCAGCGACCCCCGTATCTTTCATTTCAAATTTACTTGCAAGCGGCATTTGATTTTTCTTAATAGTCTCACCATCACTTGCGTTATAAGCATATAGATACATATAGACATAAGGCTGTAAAGGTGAGTTTGCTTAACATATACACACATTTATCGCACTCATTAATCTTGAAACCGTGCGACAACATGACTTAGTCGAATTTGGCATCTCATTATTTTGGTGCTTGTTCAATCCATAGAGTGACTTAAATAAGCCGACATACTTTATGCTCTTGTCGAACAATGAACCCTTCGGGTTGTTCCAAATATATTTCTTCTTCCAAATCTCAGTTTAGAAGGCCGTTTTTTACATCCATTTGATGGTTTCAGCTTATACACCTGCTATAGCAATTAGCATCCTTATGAATGTAATTACAGTAACGGTGAATAAGTATCAAAATAATCAAGACCTTCTAGATTGCTTGCATCCTTTTACTACAAACTAGCCTTATATTTATCAATAGCACCATCTGCTTTCATTTTCCTCTTGAAAATCCACTTACATTGTAGTGGTTTATTACAGGGAGGAAGAATGACCAATTTCCATGTATGATTTGGCAAGAGATGGATTCAAGGCACCACTATTGATAAAGCTTCTTTTCGACCAGGGCTTACGGCGAAGTCACGGCCCTCTTTGAATGTCAGGGGTTCATTCTCAGCCAGGATACGTTAAGAAATCGGGTCCAAAGGCTGAGTCTTTGTCTTTTACTACGTCTGAGTTCATCCTCCATTGGATCACTTCTAGATATGAGTATCTCGCGAGACCTCTTATTATTATCAATGAACTCATGTATATGCTATGTTATACGGAAATATATTTTCAAAGACGGCGATCTGTCACGCTCGGTTCGGTCAGAGCAGAGGCGGGAATCCGAACCCGAGTCAGGGGCACGGACTATCTGGGACTCTTTACCTCCTTTTTTTTTTTTTTTTTTTTTCAGAGAGCTGAACTTATACCTGTGGGTATACAAACAATTTTATGACAAGCTTCCAAAAATCATTTACATATACGAACTACCACGAGGAGTGGTGTCCGTAAAATCTATACACATATACTAAGTCCCATTTACCTATACAAACACTTATACATATATATGTCTAATACAAACATCAGAGATCACGGAAAACAGTGCTGGTGAGCACCTATATTTGAGATGGCCCGTACTGCTAGTGTGGAATGTCCTGTCCTCTTTATCTCCTCTTCAGTACTACCGCGGATTGAGCATGATCTTGGCTTTACGCTTAGTGGGAACATATAGACAATAACGATCAATAACAATAATCGCCGTCACAATCTTTTTACATTTACTTTTCTTTATGCATATAGCGAAGCCTATTTGTATGTGACTTCTGACTCATATCATATTACACATGTAGGTTTTTATCCTTTTCAGGTTCCATATCATTATCACGGTCGTATCACTTCCATGTGTCATGTCTTTTACAAGTTTCAATTCATATCTTCTTCGTATGACATGTCGAATCATATTCAAAACAAGCTTATACATCTGATGGCCGTCGAACATATCAAAGTCATATCAAATACATACGAATTTTGAGTGGGCGATAGCGTTTAATTTATTTAGTTATCGTTTTATTAATTTTCGTTTTCAAAAGTGTCGCGACGAATCTGACTCGGCCCAGGGTTGGCGGTTGGCGGAGCCAGGTTTCGAAATTTTCAATTATCTTCTCTCGAAAACATTTTGTTCGGTTTTATTAAATTTTCGTTTTCAAAATTAACCACGGCCGGGAATCCAGAGCTACGACCCGGTTGGCGAATTCAAGCCGGAGCCCGGTTTACTCCGACATTTTCAATTATCTTCTCAAAACATTTTGTTTATGTTATTCCATTTTAGACTTTTTAATTACGCGGAAGTACTTCATTATGGGCAAGCCCATAAACATTTACAATTAACAAAATGCATTTACAAAATAATTCCTTTATATCCACATATACTCGTACTTTATTCATTTTTGCATAATGTTTCATTTCTAAAATCATTTTATCATATCACAACATGCATTTTCAATGCAATAATTCAATTTATAAGATTTAAGCATATACATAAAAACCCCATTTACACTCGTCGATGTTGGTTATTTCACTTTGACACGGATTCCGTTTAATGAATCCCGCCCTTATTATCATTCGTTAATGTGCCTACACATTTTACAATTCGGTCTCCCATCATGATGGATGTCGTTTGGTGCACCCCGACATGTGGTATCAATTATTCGGTCTCCCATCATGACGTATGCTGTTTGGTGCACCCCGACATGTGGTATAACTTATTTGGTCTCCCATCATGACGGATGCCGTTTGGTGCATCCCGACATGTGGTATCAATTCGGCCATACACCATCGCGGATGCGGGTTGGTGCATCCGCGAAATTGAGAACATTTCTTGCAATGTAGTACGCCCATCATGACAGATGCGATTGGTGCATCCTGCCAAGTGGGACATTGGACAATTTCGGGGTGCCGCCGTGACCGGATCTTGATTTATGCGTCCGTCGGCCGATTTCGACCGATATATCATCCAATTCACATTTATGATGGATTCCGTTTAATGAATCACGTCTTTATCATGTTCACATTCATTCGGTTTTCAAATATCACATTTCAATTCCATATTCACTTTATTATTCCACATTTACCCATTGACAGATTCCGTTTGATGAATCCGTCATCATCGTTCACATTCATTCGGTTTTCAAATATCACATTTCAATTCCACTTATTCACTTTCGATATTATCTTTTCAAGATATGCTCAATCTATATACTTATTTCATATATATTCACGTACTCATTTCATATACTCATTCCACGTATACTCATTCATATACTCATTCACATACTCATTCATATTATCATTTCATATACTCATTCATATACTCATTTCACGTATACTCATTCATGTGCTCATTTCATATACTCAATTCCTTATATAATTTCGTATACTCGTTTCATGTGCTTCGTTCCTTATACTCATTCATATACTCATTAACGTATACTCATTCATATACTCATTTTATATACTCATTTATGTACTCTTTTCATATACTCATTCATGTATTTCCTATCATTTGTTATCTTTTTTCTGGTTATATGCGATAATAATCATATATAACTTAACCACATTATGTGTTCATGACAAATTGCCTTTCATGTTCATGTTCTACCATGTTTCGATTCGTTTCATTTTATATCACATTCATGTTTCATGTGAACACATCTATACATATTACATTTCTTGTTCATATCCACATCCTTTCTAACTATGTATTCCAATTGACTTTAACCAAGCGATTAGTACACTTGGTATAAGCAATTCAATTTCGGACAAGATCTTAGACTTAGTACATTAAATAGAATATGATTTAGATTCTGAACTCAATGAGCTTTCCATAGGGTCCAAGAATTTTAGTAATGGAGTCTAACGAAGGAGTTATACAAGATTTGCAGCCGTGACAAAATCAGCAACTTGCAGGCTGGAAATGCGACAGCCGCTGTCTTTTATCATTTTCGGGAATCTTCACTTCATATTTGAAACTTGTTGCTTTTGTACTACTTTGAAGCTAAGGTGCTAAGGGTTCTTCTCATTGGAATCACCAAATCGAAGACTCCAAGACTCAAGTTATTTCTAAGCTGACCGAGGACTACTCTATGTTAAAAAACAGAACCGAGAAATTGAAACTGAACCTTGTAACCCCTACTTTGAGGTAAATTTTGGGCCACATATAATCAGAATTTGAAGGTATCTATTTCTTGATTTTTGGTTCTCGCCAGGGTTTTATTTTTAACCAACTGACTTGAATCCTCAAATCGGATAAGAAATGACCAAGTTATGGCCAAAATCGAACACTAGTAAAGCAGAAAGCAGTACCGCGATGCGGGTACATTTCTTATTCGTGCCGGTACCACCCTCGAATTTTGCCTAGAATCTTCATGTTTTCTTCCATTTTCCATATGTTGATACTTGCAAATCAACTCAATACTCATAACCACACATCAAAACCACTCCAGAGTCGTGCTTGAAATCTACTATTTTACTCGGAATGTCTTTGATACTTATCTTACCCAAAAAACCCATCAGATTCCTCCCAAACAAATCTATAATGGGTGTAACTTATACATAAATAACTATAAAGATTAGTTAATGTTTAATTGCAAGCTAACTCAGTACTTGTAATTTAAACCATGAATCCAACCTCAGAAGGGGATTCCATGTTTTCTTGTACCATTTGGGGTTTTGCCGTCTTACTCTCAAAATTTTGGGTTAGGATGGAAATCCTATCAAAACCCTAGAAAATCAAATGCCCGACAAAAATCCTTGTATCAAAGGTTGTTTCACACAACCCTAACATGTATCCATACTAGTAGTCATAGTTCCATACCTTTTTGATCTTCCTCTTCTTCTTTTCTCTTCTTCTTCTCTTCCTCTTCCTCTTCTTCTTCTTCTCCCCTTCTCTTCTCTTCTTTACGGTTTGTTCTCCCCCAAATTGAGACCAAATTTGGTCTTAAATCAAGGGTTTCTCCTTAGGCCATGTTTGGCTCCCAAAAACCCATTTTTTTGGGTTAAGTCTCTCTAATTGCCTTTTAGTCCTCCCTCATTCTATTAATTGCATATACTTTATGTTATTTCCACTTTGGCCTCTCCTGTTTTATCCAGCTTATGACTTTTAAGCTCCTTTTTGACAAATTACAATTTTGTCCCTTATGTCTTATACAATTTCAGGGGTTCAATTTCCATGTTTCGCATTTTAAATCGGCATTCAAATTATCTTCTGAAAATACCACTAACATGTCGGCTTGGCCCAGGGCCATATTCAGTGTTACACGTCCCTTGATTTAATGATATTGACATGTATATGGGATCTACGACTTGTGAACAAAGCGATATGCATTCTTTGATACGAGCATATTGATAAAGCAGTCAATAGTCTTTGGTCTATAACCTTTTTAGGCTTAGGAGCCACTTGACCTTAACGAGAACACCGCACTTTGAGATAATTCAAGTTAGGCATTACTTTCCATTTCTCGTAGGGGAGTTTATTTGTGTCTTTACGTAAGGGTACTCTACATTTGATAAAGTGCAGCCCTTAAAGCGGCTTCCCCCACAAATTACATGGTAAACGAACTTATTCAACAATGCATTCATTGTTTCCTTTTTAAGGCCGTTTTCCTTCCACCCACTCCATTGGTGTGGTATATAAAAAGCGATCATTTGGTGAACGATACCAAGCTTCGGTACAAAAATTTCCTCGATAAATTCATATTCTCCTCTGTCACTCCTTATGATTTTAATTTTCTTGTTTGACCCACAGGTTTCCAACGACATATAAAGATTTAAAAACATTCACAGGCCTCATCTTCTTCTTAACAAGTAAACATAACAATACCGTGAGGCGGTCATCTATAAGTAATAAAATACTTATTACCACCTCTTGATGTGATGATTTCCATATCGCATACTTTCTCTGTGTGTAGTAAATCTAAAGGGTTCTGAGCTCTATTATCTATAGAGTGGAAAAGGGAACTAGAAAATTTGGGTCGGCAACGCCCCAGGCATTTTTCTCACTTGGGCAGTCAAAGGTCGGCAACGGTCTATATTCATTAATTTCTTTATTGACTTATAGTTAGCGATGTCCTAGTCACAGCAGCTGCCAAATGTTAGAAGACTTCGAAGCATAAGAAGAAGCAACTATTTAAATCATCCTTGATTCCTGATAGTCATTATTGAGCTTGAACAAACCATCCACTCGGATAGTGCCCCTTTCCTACATACATCTCATTTTTGAGAGTACAAACTTGTCCCGAGATAAAAACCAACTTGAAGCCATTCTTGCTAAGGAGAGATCCGACGCTTCAAATTCTTGCGAACATCGGCACATCACGAGAACGTGAGTGGTAATGCAATCTTTCCAAATGTCGTCTTTAGAAGCGATCTTTCGAAACACTTCAACCTTAAAGGTTGATGAATTACCCATATAAAGTTTTTCGATGTCCAGGACTTGCCACGGTTGGCTTGCCAGAACTCTTGGAGCCTTGGATTTGAATCCCTCTCTGAACCTTAGAGCATTTCCTTTTCTTGTTGGGTTTTGTTCCTTCCTTGACTAACATTAGCTTTGAAACTTCTAGATTCTTTGCAACTTTCTTCTCGAACTGGCCTATTGTGCTTCCTCAATCCTCATAGAACAATCAAGTCTTCAGAGTATTAACTCCCTTTCTCTTATGTTTGAGATAATTTTTGAAATCCCTCCATGATGGTGGCGTTTTCAATGGTAAGCACTTGAAATGTCTCACCGATCATTCCTTAGAAGGCATGAATATCATACTGCAACCACTTGAAGCTCTTGAACGACTTAGACGGTGCTGAGATAAACCATCTTGAAGTCCGATTTTCTGACAATGAATTTCTTTAGTCCGGCATCTTCGGTTTTGTACTTCTTGTCCAGACTATCCCATAACTCCTTAGTCGTTTTCAGCGGGCTATAGACATTATAGAGAGTATTTTCCAGACCGTTGAGGACATAGTTGCGACACAGGAAGTAAGAGTGATTCCATGCATCCACAGCAGCCAACTTTTCTTTATTTGTCTCTCCAACCTCCAATTTAGGACCATCCTCATTGAGGAATGCTGCCAGTTCAAAATTAGGTGAGATGGGGAACAATATCTTTTTGTTACCATCTCTTGAGTGGTACTTGGTGAACCTTTACAGTTTTCTCCATGGTCGAATAGAGTTAACGGTCGAAGGCGAAGTAATTCCTTACAACAAATATTTGAATACGAGCAATGAGAAAAGCTGAGTCAGAACCGAGAAAAAAAAAAATTTGAATAAACTGTAACAAATATTTTAATGTAAAACTACAGTACAAAAATGGGAACTAAAATAGTATGAGCATGTGTATCTATTATGAAGGCCCAATGAGAACTAAAAAAAAAGGCCCAATCATAGTTGTGCAAGGCGCACCAAGGCGCAAAGGCCTCTTGGAACCTTGAGGTGCAAGGCGCGTGCTTTTTTATCTAAGGCGCACCCTATATTTTATATATATTTTTCTTAAATATAAATAAATATAACAATATTTATTATCAAATATCATCTACAATTTCAATCAAATCATTATAAACATATAAATTTTTGAAGGTTAAAGAGTTTCCTATTTTTAGATAATTTTTACAACAATTTATTGGCTACTATTATTGCTTTTCTGATTTTTCTTCTCTTCTATGTGGTTGATATTGAGGTTGGGAGGGCTAGGGTTTATTTTTTGGTTGGAAACAGGGCAAAAATAGGGGTTGTAGAGCTTGGAGTTGTGAAATCAGTATTTGGAGCTAAAATGATGTCGTTTTAGCCATTAGAAGCCTCTTTTTTTTTTTAATTCAAAGAACTAATAAAAAAAGACGTCGTTTTGGTCTCAGGCAAGGTTGGAAATATCGTTTTCGACGGATATATCGGTACTTGGATTTTACCAATATATCGGAGATATATCGGTGGATATTTTTACATGAATATCGATATATTGGAAATTAACAAAAATACTTTGAAATTCATGGAAATACTTTCTAAAAGTCTAAAATGACATTTTAAAATCAAATATATACAATTGAAATTACACATTACAATTAGCTTTTAAATCAAAATGAAGATTGTTGTGGCTCCATTACAACGTTTGATGGAAGGATCCCATCTTGGTAAAGACAATACTCCTTTTAAGAAGATTAATTGCGATAATATTGATTATAGGATCGATGATGCTTTTTCAATGGTTTGGGCTGGAGGCGATGTCGGTCGTTGGATCGGACTGGATGCTGAGTGGAATTTGGGTGTGGGAACTTTGGCCCAGATCATCACAGGCTGAAATGGGATGGCTTCAATCTTGAAGTGCAACGGGCTTTGAAGTGGCATTTCTCTGCCAGAAAACAAGAAGAAGAGGGGGTCGTGAGGGCTTCGCGGGTGGCCCAGCTCCGATGCCCTAAGTCGAGTTTCTTTCGAGAGAAAGAGGCGCTAGAGGCGAATGTAACCGCGTGTGAGGGATCTGATATCGATATGCGTATCAGTATTTCTTGTCTCCCGATATTGGCATATCGGTGTGTGCTCGATATTGGTGTATCGGTATTGGCGTACCTTTCAGATGGGGTGGCCTTTGTATTTATAGTAGATGTTTAACCGAGTTGGATGGTGGCTGATTCGCGTTACTGCATTGGATGGGATATTTTGTTATTATCGGTATCGGATTGGTAAAGGATATAGAAAAGAAGCGATTTATTTGGGATAATCTTCCTTCCTTATTGGGGGATCCGATTTGATCATTATTCTTTCTTTCCTTATTGGTGAGGTTGGTTGGATTTGCGGAATAATATATTATTAGGGATTATTCATTTTACGTACCTATAGGAGACTTCTCCCATAATCGGTCTTCAAGGCTGGCCAGGTTGGACCCTCATTACGGAGCTAGCACCAAAGGTTTGAATCTTTGGCGTAAGGCTGAATGTGATGGAATGCTTCTCCTTTGGGAGGTTTAGCGAGAGTAGGCACGAGTCTTTCGTTAGAGTGGCCTCTTTCTTGGAGTGCAGAAAGTGGGCTGTCAGAGGCCTGGCTTTTGAACCCTATCGGTTGGCCCTTGTGTATGGTGTCGCGTGGGCAAGGGGCTGTAACCGATGTCTCGCAGGGTGCAATTTCACGTGTGCTCGGAATTTGGATTAGTTAGGGCTTGATCCGCCGTCCGTTTGTCTTATGATAATGATGACTGTCTTACGGTTTGCGCTCATTTCTCCTACTCCTTTGGTTTCATACATTTCTTGTGAACATCCTGTCTTATTATTGCCTCTGCTCCACAGGGACCTTTTCTTTGCCTTTGCTTGAGAGTTCGGACCTTCTCTTAGTCTTACAATACGAGCCTTTTTTGTGAGTCTTTCTACGGGTGTCTTTCTTAGGATAACCTTTTAATGACTTGTATTTAAGGTCCCTTTGCTTCTTTGTCTTCTTGGTCTCTTTTCGGAGGCGTCTGACGGCGCTAGGGTTGGGTTGGCGATTTTGTTTCATTATTTGTTTTCATTATGGGTCAGGGTCGTTCTTCTTCTCTTCGTATCGATGGTGACTCTTCGTACAATGTCTTCAGTTCACGGATGGCGGCGATGTCTTAGGCCGCTCGGCCCGGGGTTGAACAGCCGGATACGGTGCTCACTTCCCTTGGAATGAGGGTGAGAAAAGTGAACCCCGATTAAATACTGCAGAGTCAAAATACCTAAGATACGCGGTTCATCATGCTTTGGTGTGGGACTAACAAGATTTGGGATTCTTCATATGGACACCGCGGAGCGTTATCGACCTCGCCCGGCGTTCGAGGTGTAGCTTGGTCCCCCGCGTTTTGACCCTGCATGTGGTCTCTCGCCTAAGATGGTGTGCTTCTTGGTGGCCTTCGATAGATCTTCCTCTTCCCCTCTTGCATCCCTTCATAAAAGGGGTTTTGCAGCACTTTAATGTCTGTCCTTCTCAACTCGCGCCCAATGGTTGGGGTACTTTGGTTAGTCTATTGGTTTTCTTTAGGGACAAGGGGCTCGGTGTTCCTAGCATAGCCTCACTCCTTTACCTTTTAGTCGAAGGGGCCTCAGGAGCTTCCTTCTATTTTTCTAGGCGTTACGGCACTCCTCTTGTAGATTTAGATCTACCTTCTTCCCACCTGGTACATGGAAGGGACACTACTTCTTGTTAGTGGCCATGGTAAGAATATGACCCTCTCGACCAAGGGCTGACACCACTGTAGTTTCCGGTGGCTTGGACCACCCGAGAATCTTCACGAGTGTCGTTACGTTTTGGTTATAACTGATGGTAGTCCAGCTGGTATCTCACGATTACTGTCGCACATACACATGCTTCTGGTGCTGGTTGATCTCGGCGCTGAAGGTAACGCCACTTGTACGTTGGCGTTGGCTATGAAGTCTGTCTTCCTCGTCCTTACGAAGAGCGATCAAGTCGGATGTTCACGGTCGCCCGAGTTCGAGGAGTCTACTCGCTCTTTGCTCTGGGCCTTCACCTCCTTCCACCATGAAAGTTCCTCTCGTTGGGCCCTCATTTTGCCAAACCACTGGGGGAACTATTGACGATTGGAGATGGTGTCTCAGGAAGCCACGGAGCGGGAAGCGAAAAACCCTCTCGAACTTCAGTTGAGATCGGCCCGGCTTTGGTCAAAGTTCCGAAGTTGAGGCATCTTCACATCTTCCCGTCTCATGTCCGCAGCTAAGACGGGTTAAAGGCTCTATAGTTTTTGAGTTAAGCGGTCCCATTACGGATCTGGCTGCTTGAGAGGTAGAAAGGTCCCTCGGGTGGGAGGGCAGTTGAGAGCTGGCTGGATTGGCGGTCGCGCCGATACCGTCTGGAACCCGCGACCCGAGGGTTAGGTCACCTTCTCGAAGGGAGGAAGAGGGGAGGAAGAAAGATCCAAAATTGGAGGAGACGGGGACTCTTTACTTCACAATGCCGAACTCGAGGCAGGCGCAGTCTCGTCCATTCTTAAGGATTCTGATCTCAAGAGGAGTCGGTTCTTGTTGCTGTTGATGATGAGAGCTTTAGCCTATCTCTCTAGGGAGTCGCCTCAGAAGTAAGGATTCCATTACTTGTCATATTTGATTCCATTTTGAGTTGGGTTTTCGAGGAACTTGCATTAGATGTTGATTACACATCTTGGGTGTACGAGTGGCTACTCATTTGAAGGGGTTTGTGAAAATCCAAACTAAGCAGGCCATGCCAGCGACCCGGGCTTATAAGGCGAGGGTGGCTTCCCTCACATCTGACGGTGCGAGTTGCAAGGTCGGGTGCTGACGTATGGCCAGGAAGCGGTGAAGCTCAATCTGATTTAGGGGAAACATATCCGCGTCGGCCGTGCTTGGGTGGAATTGCAGGAAAACGGGCTGGAACAGCTTGAAGGGGCGGTCGAGGCGAGCTTTAGGGCTTCAGGGATGATTATTTGTCTCAAGAAACGACGATGGAGAAGTAGGGGCGAGGCTGCGATCTGCTAGTATGAACTTGGATGGTTAGGGATGAGCTTCTCACATCGAGCGGAAAGCGCGAGTCTAAGGGAAAGAGCGCATGTGATCGAAGGCGATCTGCGTGATAAGGCGACGTTGTTGGGCTGGGGCTCGTCGCGAAGTTGCTTGGGCGGTCGTTTCGGTGGAGCGCTGGCCCGAGGAGTGCCGCGGGTTGCGTGGGGATCTTCATCAGCAAATAACTTTGGTGGCTCATCGGGACGAAGTTATTGGAAGACTGAGGGCTGAGGCTTTTACTCAATGGGTTTGGGTGCTTGCACCGGAAGAGATTTGTCGATGCCTATTCGGCACGGATTTGTTTTGACGCCGGGGCGGAGTAGGAGGATGGGGGTCCTTCTGTTGATTATCTTGGAAGGCGGGCACCCGGCGAGGCCCTCCCCTTCTTCACCGTCCCTTCTCCTTACGTGCTTGATCTCACATTGCGTCTTCGCCTGCCCGATGTCGGTTTTTTTTTTTTTTTGTTGGGCTTGGGACCCAAGACATATGTAGCCTCGTCCTTGATGAATACTCATTTTTGCACTTCCTTCTTCGCGCACACGTGCTCTTCCTCAATGTTCTTTGGGTTACATGGCCTCATGAGGTACAGATGGCCTATGCAGTGGTTGAGCTCGTCGGTGTATTTCTTGGAGCTCCGTCGGGTGGTGCTGAGTTGGAAGGCCGGTTCTAAGTGCATGGCTTGTGTAGAATGGTTGGCTCGTCGATGTGTTTTGCCTAGACTCCGGGTTGGGTGGTTGCACGAGTTGAAGCCCGGTCACCCAGGTTGCTGGCACGTGTAGAATGGTTGAGCTCGTCAATGTGTGCTGCCGGGCTCCGTCGGCTGATTTACTGAGTCGACCCGATTCCTAGAGTGCATTAACTGGTAGAATGGTTGAGCTGCGTCAATGTGGCTATGGCGGGCTCGGTCGGTACGATTTTCACTGAGTTGAATTGATTTCGTGCATGGTTTGTAGAATGGTTGAGCTCGTCGGTGTGAGTTCTTGGAGCTCCGTCGGTTGATTTACTTTGGTGAGCTGATTCACAAAAGTACATGGCCTGTGTGTAGAATGGTTGAGCTCGTCAATGTGGTGCTTGAGCTCCGTCGGGTGGTTGCACGAGTCGGGCGGTTCTAAGTACGCATGGCTGTGTGGGAATGGTTGAGGCTCGTCAATGTGGTACCGTTGGAGCTCAGTCGGGTGGGTTGTAGTTGGTGATTCCTAGGTTGCATGGCCTGTGTAGAATGGTTGAGCTCGTCAATGTGAGTTGTTGGGCTCTGTCGGCTGATTTGCCTGAGTCGAACTGATTCCTAGGCTGCATGGCCTGTGTAGAATGGTTGAGCTCGTCAATGTGAGGCTGTGGCCGGAGCTCTGTCGGTGATTTACTTTGAGTTGGGCGTGATTCATCGGGTTGCGTGACCTATCTTGAGTAGACAAACTGTCAAAGTGGGCTATTGGGCTCCGGCGCGTGGTCAGTGGCGATATACTTGAGGCGATCTGATTCGTCGAGGGTTGCGTGACTGTCTTGAGTAGGCGAACTCGTCAAAGTGAATTTAGCTGGGCTCGGTATTTGTGTGCAGTGGCGATATAACTGGTGATCTAACTCGTCGGATAAAGCGTGACTGTCGCGAGAGTAAGCGAACTCGTTAAAATGAGGCTGGCCCGGGCTCGGGTCGCGTGGCAGTGGCGATATAACTGAGCGTCGACTCCTCGAGGGTAGTGTGACTTGTCGCAGTGAGCCAGACTTCGTCAAAGTGAGGCTGGCGGAGCTCGGGCGTTGTGGCCAGTGGGCGATCTCTTTGGTGATCGACTCCTCGGGGTTGCGTGACTGTCTGAGTAAGGCAGACGTCAAAGTGAGGCTGGCGGGCTCCGGCGTGGCCAGTGGTGATATAACTGGTGATTTGACTCTCGGGTGGCGTGACTGTGCAGTAGACCGAGACTCGTCAAAGTGATTTCTTCCGGGCTCTCGGGCGTTGTGGCGAGTGGCGATATAGCTTGAGGCGTCGACTCCTCGGGTTGCGTGAGCACGTGCGGAGTAGGCGAGAACTAGTCAAAAGTGAAATTTCTTGAGCTCCGGTACGTGTGCGGGGATATAGCACAGGTGGTTGACTCTCGGTGGCGTGACTGTGCAGTAGACGAACTACGTCAAGGTGTTGTTGGGCTCGGCCCCGTGGTAGAGTGGGCGATATAGCTGGTGATCGATACTCGGGTTGCGTGACACAATGCCGAGGAGTATCACGAACTTCGTCCAAAGTGGTCTTTGAGAACCCCGAGCGTAGTTGCAGTGGCGATATAACTTTGAGCTGATCTGACTCCTCCCGGTTGCGTGACGTGTAAGAGTGAAGCCGAACTTCGTCAAAGTGGTATTGCGTGCGACCGATACGACCCGATTTTCTTGGAAAAGTCTGGCGTCTTTAATCTTTGATTTATAGAGAATTTGAAGCGTTTGAATGCGACTTTTTTGGCGCTTTGGCCTTCTTATAAATGGCGGCTTCATTCTTTATGGGTTTTACTTTGAATATTACGCCTCTTCGGTGCGTAGAAATATGTGCGAGATGGGCGTCGAAGTCTGGAGTGCGTCCTTCGGGGATCCACACGAGATTACGGTTCGGCTCTCTTCGGTTCTGCGCTGTGGAGTTGTGTTTTCCCTAATCTCCCCTTTTATGGGGTCATGTTATTTGGCTTAGAGTGCTAGGGAATGTGTCCGGAGAGGGCGTCACATTTCTTGTGTCGCCTTCTCCATTTTCTGTTCTTCTTTCTCTTCCTTTTTTTTCTTCTCATTCTCTTTCTTTTTCATCTTTTCTTCCACATCTCATTCTCCCCTTTTTTGTTTCTTACTGCCTGAAACTCCTTCCATCCCTTTTGTTTTTTCCTCTTCTTCCACATCTGTTTCTCCCTCTTCCGCACAAACTCCTTCCATCCTTTTTTCTTCTTCTCCTCTTTTCCACCTTTCTAGCCTTCTTCCATTTATTTCCATCTCGTTTTGTTTTCCTCTTTTCTTCCTGAAGTTTTTTTTGAGGCTTGCTTGTGCTTGAGTGCTTCCAAGATGTGTCGATGACACCATGATTAGCGAATGTCTGTTTGGAATAAAGAGAGACTTTTCCTTTATGTCTATGAGCTTTCTCATTCTAGCCGTAATTTTTACGACGTGCCAATATGCGAGTTGCTTATGACGTCTTGGCAAATAACCGTTAAATGAGTGAATCGTTGGCGAAAATTGATAAATCTTCATTTAAGATTACAAACCAAGGTCTGATAAAAGCGTTTAAGATGTGCATTCGAGGCATCTTCGTAAAATTTTCCCCTCTCCTCTGTTGGAGCTCATAATTTCTTTGGTTTGTGACTCGAGATATGATGTAGGGGCCTTCCCGGTTGGGGCCCGATTTCCCATGTCTTTGGATTCTTCCCTTGTTGTGCTTTTTAAGACCAAAATGCACGGCATGTAGCTCTGGGGTTTGACTTTTTGGTTGTAGTACCTCACCGTCTTCCTTTGGTAGTCTTACATGCGGCTTTAGAACCTACTCCAGTTTCATCTAAGAGATCAGAGTTTAGATGGAGAGCCTCGTCATTGTGCTCTACTGCCGCTAACTCGATCCTTGGGGACTTTAATCTACCTCGAAGACGGGGCTCTCTTGCTTCGATCTGAGGCTAAGGGCGAATGGGGTTTCGGGTTGCTGATTTACGTGTTGTCACGGCAAGCCCATAGCACCTCGGGGGAGGTATTCTACCACTTTCCTTTAAGATCTTCCAATTTGGTGTCTTCAAGGCGGCCTTAAGGGTGATGGGTGGCCGGCGACCGTTAGGTAACGGATGTCTTTGGAGGCAGTAGTAATTCTTAATTCGGGAGGCTCGGCCACGAGAATCCTGAATTTAGCGTTGTCAAATTGTTTTCCCGTTAATCGATGCTCCGAGGGTACCAGGATACCAAACCTGCATATGATGGTTCGCCACACAAGAGTGCGTATGTACGCGCTGTAATGATTGTGGCTAAAGGCTGCGACCTCGGCAGATTTAGTGAAGTAATCACTGCGGCGATGATGAACTTACATTGGCCCTTCCCAGGAAGCGGTCCCAGTATGTCGAACCGATTATTGGAAGGGCTAGGGGCTTGTGATTGGCGTCAAGGGCTCGATGGGAGCGAGATCTTGGGTATTAGCTCTGGCGGATCTTGCATTTCTTGACTAGATCAGTTTGCATCTTTGAGCATTGACAGAGCGGTGACCATCCTTGTCTCAAGACCTTTCACGCCAATGCTTTCGAGCTCGGAATATGATTTCCGCGCCATACCCTCGTGTACTTCCCTTAGCACACATATTCAATGTTTTTTCCCTTGATGCGCGAGGATTGGTGTGTAGAAACCTCTCTTGTACAGGCTTCCCTTATGATTAGTGAACTTGGCGGACCTCGTCCTTATTTTAAATTTTGCTTCTTTCGGATTAGTCGGGTAGACGTCGAGTCTATTTATATAATCCCCAGATGTGGGTTTCCATCCCGGCTCGGCTAGGACGGAGCACAGGCAGCCTCCACGTCGCGGAGATCGATGGGGGCTCTGGGGTATTCGACATGTCGACCTGTGGAATCTTCTGTGGGTTGTTCTTTGCCAAAGGCGTCGGCTCGGGAGTTCGGGGAGTTCTGCTCACGGGGACATGTCGACCTAAACTGGCACACGATTTTTAATGATCGTACCTTTTGGAGATATAGGATCATCCTTTTCACTTTTAGCCTCGTAGGTGTCTTGTTGTCTTCTTGCTAGGCGGGGTCATTTGCGGGACTTCTGGCTAGTCCTTCCGGTGAATGGGCGGGTTGAGGGGCTGCTATAGCGACCTCATACTCGACACACACCTGAACTGATGGAGGCTTTGGAATCGAATCCCAAGTGCGTACTTTCGATGTCTATTCCTTGAGGTGAGATTAGACACCTTTCAGCTCCACTTTGTGCATTTGAGGCTCCATGCGGAGAGAGTTTCCGGATGGGGGGTCATTCATTGTAGCGTTACGGCGGTGTAGAGTGAATTCCATGGCGAGTCGGCTAAGACTGCCCTTTTATTGCGAGTTTCGGCTTGTATCGATGTCGAACTACGCTCGACTCTATGGCCAGCTTAAATGACCTTCCAGGAGACTTGGTTTTTATGTAACACTTGCTTCTGCTTCAGATTGTCTAGTTGGAACTTCTATGGTGTGAGCACGGAAGTAGGCGGAGTTTAGGTTGTGGTTACCAAGGCGGAATTAGTTTTCTCCATCCTTGCGGTACCACTCTGCTCTCTCAGCTGTTTGCAATAGTAAAGCTGGATCATGTTTGTGCACCGTTCTTTGTCTCTAACGAGAACGTGGCAGTCAAGTGTCTGACCCAGTATAAAGTGAGGAGCTCCTTGATAGGACTTACTAGAATGGGAGGGAGCTTCAGGCTATGTTTCAAGGCCCAGAAAATGCCTCCATTTCGCGCCATTATCCCATTGAAAGGCCCTCTTCAGGACTTGGAAGAAAGGTGGCATTTATCACTTGCCACGGATGCGAATCGGCAAAGGCGGCCAATCCTTCCGTCGGTAGAATTTCCTTTATGCTCGACGGCGAGGCATGTCGAGCTAACTATCTTATGCGGATTTAGCCCCGATTCCTAGGTGGTTGACTATGAGACCAGTTTTCCGGTGATACTCGAAGGCACACTTGGCTGGATTAAGCTTCATGTTGTAATTTCTCGAGATGCGGGCGCTTCGAGCGGATGACATGTGGAGCCTAAGCCAGGTGGTGGATTTACCAACTTATGTCATTTATGTACACCTGCATAGTTGTGCCTATGCATACGGAACATCAGGTTCTGACCTCGTCGTAACTCCTGCGTTTTTGAGCCCGAAACGGCATCACCACGATAACAATGGGTTCCTGCTTATTTGAAACGAAGCGAAGTCTTTTCTTAGTCACTGGGTCCATGCACTGATGCGGTTGTAGCGGGAGGCATCCAGCGAGTTCGTGACGCGATGGCATCTATGATGAGGTCGATTCGCGCGGAGAGAGAGCGTCGCTTTGGGCCGCGCTTTGTTGATGTCAATGAAATCGATCACGGTCGCGTTTGCCGTTTCTTTTGATGAGTACGGCGTTGGCTAGCCATTCGGGTATTCTACCTCCTGATAGCTCTTACTGTAGGAGTTTCTTTGACTTTCGTTGATGGCTTTTTGTCTTTCGGCGCGAAGCTCCGCTCTTTGTTTGATTGAAGCACGAAGGATGGGGCGCGTTGAGCTGTGGGTGATCTGCGTAGGATCAGTTCCTCCATGTCCTTTATCCATGCGAAGATGTCTTTGTTTTTTGTCTTAAAAATGGATAAGGAGATTTTTGAGGTCTTAGCTAGCTTGGTGGAGTCGTATATAGGCGAGATGTTCGTGGTCGCCATTCAACAGCATCGGGTTCCAGCTTCAAGGCTCGTGTCGGTGAGCATCTCATCGTGCATGTCGAGCTCGTCTGGCATATGTTGCTGACTGTTCATTTCATGGATGCTGAAAATATTCCCTAGCCACTGCTGATCTCCTCAAACCATTCCTAATTCCGCTTAAGGTAGGGAATTTTATCATCATGTGATATGTGCGGGTGATGGATTTTATTGCATTGGAGAGAGAGGGTCTACCCGGAAGAACATGTTATTTGCATCTAGGGCCTATGACGAGGAATCTCGCTTGCAGCGGGTCGCCCCGGTACTGGGATCTCCCAAGGTGAGTACCACCATATCAGCCTAGAGGTAATACTCCCAGAGAACCCCCGCAGAGCGGTGTTGATTCACTCTAGTTTCTCCCTTCTGATGCCCATTTTATCAAAGGCTAACGAAGATGAGATTCACCAACTCCGTCAATTAGGACCTCGATGAACTGCTTTGTCGGGCCACAACCCGCACGGTAACTACCAGCTGGTCGCCATGAGGATGCTGGCATCCCACCATATCTGAATCGAATGTGATGATGTCGAGCCACGTAGTTTAGACACGCTTGTATTTCCGCTATCTCTCTGCGACCGATAAGCCGCTGCAGACGCGGGCCTTCCGAGCCGAGCCGGATTCCCACCTCCCCGCGAATCCTCCCCGAGATTACCCGGATTTCACTTGGGCTGCTACAGGCCGAGTCATGGTCTGCCGAGGTGGTGGTTGCCGAGCTCGGGCCTCGGCTCGAGCTTGATTATGAGCCCGATTGTGGATATGAAGCGCTGAGGTACCCGCCGTATTAAGTACTATATATTTCTCAGTTGTATGCAACGTCTCAGGCGGTGTCCAGAGTCCCGCGGAACTAGCAAGACTGAGTTGTCTCTCGTCGCGGGTCTAACTTCATTTGAGTTGGCCACCCGTGAATCGTTTCGTTGCATTTCGCAAGCAGACCCGTGTGTGATACTGAAGTTGTTATGCGAAACACGGTGCGACAGCTGCTGCTTTCGAAGTTACAAGTAATCAGACGATTCTAAGGTTCCCACACTTTCTAGGGATCGTTTCATTTTTCTTCGGAGATCCTTCCCGTCGCTTTGTCATTTGGGGCTTCGGGCCCTCGCTGCTTGCCTGTCCCGCTTTTCTTTATGAGTGGAAGAGCCTCTTCTTTCGATATGAGGGCTTCTTCACCGTTAATATACTTTTCTGCTTTTGCGAGCACCTCAGCCATGCTTGTTTGGGGGATTTTGGAGATGGAAACATCAGTCTTTCGACTGAATCCCTGCCGCAATGAACGCAGTTGGATCGCGACTTCCTCGTCTAGTATATCTACCTTAGAGACTCAAGATTGAATCGTGGACATAAGACCTCAGCTTCGCGAGCTCGCTTGATGGTCGTAGATGATAAATCTTGGCTTTCTATATGTCCCGGCCCCAACAGAAGTGGAGACTAATGCAATGGATAGCTCATCGAGGAGATTGACGACGATGGAAGTCTATTGAACCATGCACAAGGCTGGGCCTTGGGTGATGGCGAAGTCACTGCATCGCAGACCGGATCTCTCGATACCCATGCACCCATTTGGTTTTCAGAAGTGCTGAGAGATGATCGACGGATCTCTGGTGCCATCGAACGCTTCCACCCGTGGCATTCGAACTCAATGGAAGGGGAAGTGGAGTACCTGGGCCGTGTGGTGACTCGCTTGTTTAGACCAAGGTATCCATACGGTCGAGCGCCCTCTTACTACCTCCTCACACGACCGAAGCTCTTTGTTTGAGGCTTCAACCTCTGCTCCTACGATCGTTTCTCCGCTCCGTCGTAGGGTGGCGCACTGCCCCCATGCTTCCAAGTGTTGCTTTGTCAGCTTCCCTCCGAGGGCTAGACGTGTCCGTGCTCCCCGCCCGCTTAGATTCTCGGCTTCGTCACTTCTGGGAGTGCCGATATTAGGCCCTTCATGAGGGGGAATGTCATGGCCTTTGAGGTCCGCGCGCTCCCGTGGTCGCCGTGATTCGCCCGTGAGCTGTTCTAACTTTCCGTTAGGACGCTGATCGTGAGACGGAGTGCCCCACCTCGCCCATGTCAACCGCGACCGCTTTCTAACGCTACTGAGGTCGGCCGCTCAAGGTCGGTTGGTCCCGCATCCTTGGAGGATTAGCGTTGTTCCCGCTTGTGTTCAGTCGATACCACGCAATCGAGAACGGGTTATATTTGTAAAGGAATTGTCGTCGCCCGGCATACGCGCGCGCCAACTAATGATGCTTTTTCAACCGAACTGGCCGAGCGCGCGGGGTCGCTGGATCGGACCCGATTACCGTGGATCGGGCCGTAGGCCGGATCGTCTGAAAGCAAATAGGATCGCCGCAAAGACAAGAAAGAAGGCTCGCTGAGGGCTTCGCCTCGTCAGCCCGATGCCTAGTGTTCGGGCTTTCTTTCGGAGAAAAAGATGTTTTAGCTGGCAATGTGTTTGGGCGTATGTCAGTCGCATGAGTATGCATCGCATCGGGCGCATCGCGACGCGCGGTATCGCATACGACGCATTGGCGCACGCATCGCGTACCTTCACCGGCGGGGTGGCCTTGCATTTATAAGAGATGTTCAACCAATCGATGGCGACTAGGATTCGCCCATCAGACGAGATATTTTTGTTATTATTGGTATTCTGATTGCAAAGTGATATAGAAAGAATACTTTATTTGGGATAATCTTCATTCCTTATCGGGGATCCGATTTGATGATGATCTATTATCATTTTCTTTCCTATCGGGTGAGGTTTTATTCGATTTATGACAATATATTATTGCATATTCTATTTTCGTACCTACGAGACCCGATAATCGGTCTGGGCTAAGCTATGGTTTGACCTCATTTCAAATGGGCACCAAAGGTTTGAATGCTAGCGCAGTGCTACTCAATGCTTCCAATAGGGGCATGCCTCCTGGCCAGCGAGCGCCCGAGTGTTCTCAGCCGGGCTAGCCTCTTTCTTGGGCCTGGCAAGTGGGCCTGTGAGCCTTATTTTTTGAACCCTATCAGGATCGAACATGCTATGCATAAATGTCTTGACTTGTATCCACAACTTCTCCATGGATAGGAAATTCGAGGTTCATCCACATGCTTGTTTTGTAACACCAAAAATTATACCATGACAGTTTTATAACATGTTTTGTGTATAATAAAAGTAGATGTATATTTTTTCCGGAATAAAATACTGCTAAAAATAAAATATGCAAAACCCGGAATTTATATAAAAGACAAGGGTAAATTGGTAATTTACCAATTTAGGACCCAAGGGTCATAATTTAATAAGTTCATATGCCAAAGTGGAATTTGAATAAGTTAGATTGAGAATAATAGAGAGATGAAGGACCAAAATGAAAAAAATGGAAAAGAAGGCAAAAATGTATAAGGCCAAACATGGCCTTATTTTGGAATCAACATTCATGTCAAGGTCTTTGATGTGAGAGCAAACCGATAAGGGAGAAAAGCAGTTAAGAGAAGAGAAGGAGGTTACAAAGAAGGAAGAATATAAGAGAAGTTCAAGAAAGATCAAAGGTATGGAATTGTTTGTATGGATTTTTATAGATTTTGTATGGATATGTATATGGATACTTGTTGGAGGTTTGGCATACCCTTTTTGTGTAGAACTTGTTTGGTTTGGTTGCGTCCCCAATAGAGGAAAATTTGTATGTAGAAATCGCTTGCGAGATGTCGTTTCGCTTTTCAACCCATGTTTTTGTTTTAGTCATAACTTGGTCATCAATCATCCAAATTGAGTGATTCAAATTTTTGGGTAAACTAAACTTCTAGGAGAACAAATATTATTGAAATAAGTATATCCAAATTTAATCTGCCAGAATCTAAAATTGGCCAAAGTGATGTTCGCTGTGTCAATTGACACGCTTTTGGTTCCTAACGCTTTCGTATTTAAGCCATAAGTCGAGTTTCACTTATCCAAATCGAAATGATTCAAATTTATAGGTAAACTAGACTTCTAAAGAGGAACAAATATTCTCAAATAGTGATATTCAAATTCTGTGGACCTAATAGATCTAGGTACTGCCAAAGTACGGAACAATTCAACCCTCAAACTGCCTCACAATGTTCCCGAACTCAAGTAATTCCAAATATGAATCATAACTTTAATATATCGGTCCAAATGAGGTTATTCAAATTTTATACAAACTAGATATCGAGAATTAAACTTTTGCTATTAGAAAGTAGTGGTCAAAATTATAACAAATAAAATAGACTTAGGAGCTTACCGCTTAGAACTCCGTTTCAATGTAATTGGTTATAGAAATTGAAATTGTATAAAGGTTATATAAACGCTTATATACGAAATAACGATCATAAGAATGATTATGATAACATGTGTTATGAAAGCAAAGCTAATACATATATAATTCTCATATATAAAAATACGATTAAATGTTTATAAGAGATTATTTGATAATGAATATCTCATAAGTATACATGATATTGGTAGTTATTCATGCATATGGGATATCTTTTTCTGACACCTGAAAATTGTTAAGAAAACATAATAAAACTCCGATCATTCGCATGACAAAGGTATGGATAGATAGGTATCGATAGTACATACAAATTTGTTACAAGATACGCTTTATTGATATTTGAGGATGACATAGGATCCCGTTTGATCACAGTAGCGGCCCTTCGTTTTGGGTCATACGTATAGAGAACATTTAATCCCATAAAGGATAGTACTTCAGTATATACAGATAGAGATCATCATCTGATAGTGATAGTGATTCTTCGTACATATTAGCTATTTTTCGTGATTCACTTCTAAGGTATTTGCAGCATGAAACATAAGATAAGGGGACAAGAATATGTAAATGGCATGACATGATATGAGAAGCGATAGCATCAAGTATGTGATGATACTTAAACAAGTGATAAGCGCAAGAAAAAAATGGTAAATGAAACATGATATGGAATGAAACATGATAAGACGAATAAATATGATATATGTAGAAGCATATCTATAAATGATATGTTCAAAACATGAATAAGCAAGTGTATATGTAAATGAATGTTAAAGTTATATGCAGTTGTCTAAAGTGTGATGACTCTGATTAGAGGTCGTCTATATGTATTTATTCCCACTAAGCAATAAACTTAGTACGGGGGTTCATCCGTGTAGGTACAGAAGAGGAAACCAGAGAACAGGACAATCTGCATCAGTAATCAAAGTCAACACATCACTAGGTACTCCACCTAGCACCAAATGGTCTAATATATAAAGTGGTCGTTTCTTTTGTATATGTAAATATTTGAATGTTTACATTCACATATGGAGCTTGTATATATTTTGTAATCCACTGCTATAGACTATACTACAAGTTAAATGTTTAACATTATATGAATGAGCAAGTTTAAAGTTTATAAGTTTATAGTAAACATGAAGAAAAAATGACACTTCGCTACACTGTAGCCGACTGGGGCTACATGTTTCAAATATTAATTAACATGAAAATTCTAATTTATTAATATATATTACTAAATTAAACGACTCGAAATTTGAAACTTCAATAATACTATACTTATAATATGCATACACAATATTAATTAATATATAACTTGATTTCAAATATTAACTAACATGAAGTTAATTTATTAATATATTATTACTAAATTAACTAATTTAAAATATGAAAGTATCATATAAACTATCACAAAGAAAAAAAATTGGAGTGAAATGAAGATTGGATATGGGTAGAGAGAATTTGTGATCAAATTGAGTGATTTTAGAGGTATTTATAGATATTTTTGGTCAAAATAGTTGTTGAATGGTCAACAAATATTTGTAATTTAATTATAGCCGTTGGATTTAATTTTGGTGCAAATATGACCGTTGGATCTTCTTTAAACAGTTGGGATCAATTCATAACCGTTGGATCAAGTCAGGATTTCAAATTTGACTGTTTGGATGTATCTCTGATATATCCCGATATATCTCTCTGATATTTTACCGAAAATTTAACTAATATGCGCGTGTGCCAGAGACCAGATATTTTCCACTATATATCGGTTCGATACCGATATATCGGTGATATATCGCCGATATCACCGATTTTTTCTCGATTTTTCGCTCAACTGATCATCGATGGTCGATATTGTTTCGACTTACCGATATCCGATATATCGACGATATATCATATATTTAAACCTTGGTCCCAAGCAACATACCAAAACGATGTCGCTTTCGTAAATCCCATTTTAGTAAAAATTGTGGTCGCGCCAAGGTTCTCGATGTCAGCGATAGAGAAGAAGAAGAAATGAAGAAAAAGAAAAAGAAGAAGAAGAAAAAGAAGAAGAAGAAGAAGAAAGGAAGAGGAAGAAAAAGCTGAAGAAGAAGAAGATCATGAATAAGGAAGAAGAAGAATAGTTACAGGAAGACCGAAGATGACGCACTGAAACGGCCGAAGCTGGATGTGCACGCTTGGGACAAGCTTCACGCCTGCTGAAGCGCGCCTTGTTGTCAGCTTTGTCGGCGCAACACTCGTCAGCGAGGTGCCAACCCATGTATCACAGGCGCCTAAGCGCTCCTCAGGCGCGCCTTTAACAACTATGGGCCCAATACGTCCAAAATGAGTAACTCCTACCATCATCTCAAAAAGCCTTGCTATAAACATATGTGGAATCTGACTCTGAAATCTCGAGATATAAAAGACAAAGTGTCCTGCAATAGCCTCGACCATGGATGAAAAATAACAATTGGGAAATGTTTGCCAACTCGCATGGCCCAACAAAAATCCACCGAATAATCAATATTGAAGCAAGAATGTCTAAATGAAGATCATCCTCAGCAAAAACCATCTAATATCAATAAGTAGGGAAATATACTCTGGATGGTATCTGCTTGAAATGTTATAATGAGGCTCATCCTCTCAATGAAAATTGTATACACAAAACAACTAGCTCCATATGGTCCTAACAACTAAGGGATATGCCTCAGACATCCAATAGAAACATGATGAAATTCGAAAAAATGTCACAACAAGGCTCATCGTCTATATAAGGACTGTTTGCACAAACCAACAAATTCTAAATGATCCTGATAGATAAGGGATATGCCTTAGTGTGGCATCCGACAAAAACATGATGAAACTTTAGAATATCAAAGTATAGCTCAACATCTTGGCAAGAATATGTCTACACAAACCAACAATCTCCAAATGATCCTAATAAATAGGGGGTATGCCCAAATATGGCATATAATGCTCCATGGTGTTAAGAAAACAATCAAAATCCATGCATCCATCGGTAAAGAGAGGCAACCTTGAGTCATTTGGAACCGCAACTAGAAACAAATCTAAACACTAGTGAGGCATCTCCCAAAAAAGGCAGCATGATAATGTTAATATATCAACCAAGTCTCAAATACCATCCAAGTATATGCTATCAAAGAAAATGTTTGATCTCATGACCTCAGGGTGGTCTTATGAAACGGACCTTAATGTAGGCTTAGGGTGGTGATAAGGTGAAAAAAATGGAGGGAAACTAGGCTCACATACCCAATAATCAAATTCATGCCCTCATGTACAAGATGATCCATTAAAAATCTCATGAGCAATAGACTCAAAAGGTCACCGACAAAAACACTAAGGAAATAAATGAATGGGAAAGGGTTAAGCTAGAAATAAATCATAAAAAAAAAAAGGTATGAAGAAGGGAATACAATGGTGGATCAAGTGTCGGGACAAAGGAGGTAATATACTCAAAAAGGTAGGGATAAACAAAATGAATAATGATCAGCCCAAATCAGTACAGTAGAGGGGAAGTCATATCACTAAGGATGGAGTGATAGCCAAGAAAATGATCTAGAGATCCTAGTAAGAAGGTCATTCGAACACTCACCCCTCTCATAAAAGTATCAATAGTGATGAAGTAAAGGATCTCAATAAAACTCTTACATGAACTCATAGAACTTATCGAACACTAGATCCAGGTATCAATAGTGAACTCATAGAACTCACATGAATACTCGCCATCAAACACCTACTCCTCTCACAAAAGTATTAATAGTGATCCAAGAAGTAAGGGATCTCATCAAACTCTCACACAACAAAATACACAAAAAAAGTGGCCCAAGAAATGAGAACCTCCATAAGAATCTCACGTAGATCCTCGACAATAAACACATCAATCAAATAACTCTCAAAAGTCGATATAAGCACTTGGTAGAGGAACATACTATACATAAATATGTTACTACACCTTTTTCTTCTTTCGTTTCTTTCTCTTCTCTTTTTTTTTAATCTTTTTTTGAATGAATGTACATCTCTGATCATCAACAAATCAAGCCTCAATAAGAAACATACATAATGAATAAGCTCTCCCTAATCACAGATGAATGTCTAGATCCCCAATCACAAGGTAAACTCTCAAACCAAAACCTCTAAATCACTATCAAGGGTGGAGCGAAGGGAGTGACATAACTACCCTATATGCACAAAAATGTGAAGAATCATCATTCAGAGTAAGGTAATAAAAAGAATAAGGTAAGCTATAACGAAAATGAAGAATGGAAAGAACAAAGGTGATGGTATGGAACGTAACCAAACAAGGGGGGTGAGACGATCATCACAACAAGAGTGAGAAAAGTAAACCTATAAGTCCAAAGCTCAAAAGACTCCCAAAAAGCATACATATGCAAAAAAGGGTCCCTACCCTGGTGTAGAAAAGGTAAGTAGAGCTACAAGAAAGAAAAGGTCATAACATATGTGCGAGGCTCAAAGGGCTAGCAACAGTATATGTATATCAATAGAGGTGACAAGGTCTCAAAAATAAAAATTCTTCAATTGATAATGTACAATCCGCTCTAGTTGGGTCTGAACTCCTCTAAGGTCACTATTCAATCCTCTAAGGACCCTTAAAACCAAATCGCCTCGTTGTAGTGGTCTAGTATGTGGCACCAACACCATATAATGAGTTAGAAAGGAGAGGTCTAGCATATCTCCACAAGATCTTGCGAAAAAACATCGAGGTATAATCTAAGCAAGTGAAGCAGTCTATCTCTCTCATATGTAGATAATACTCAACCCTTTAGATCAATCACTATACCAAGGTCGACTGTCTCAGGACCATCATAAGTATGCAAAAAAAGAGGTGCATAGTTAGACTGGTATCTTTCATCCAAATCATAGTCATCAAACATTAATATCATGGATATATGCTGTGGGTGAATGAGGTGTACATACATCAATATCTTCAATAGAAGATGCAAATGAATACTAAAAAAAAAAGCTCAAATCCATAGATTGGAAACCAAGCACATCATCAAAATTAGAGACAAATCCTAACAAAATATCAAAATAAAGTAGCGGGTCTATAGCGGAATCTCCCACAACATGACCTAGAATATCAGAAGACACTATATCAGCAATAGCAACATCCATAGTCAAATAAGAAGTAGGAATAGGATGAGCATTCTTATCATCTCCCAAAGCAAGCACATAAGAATCAGCCATGAAGAACTGATTTGAAAGCAAAACAGTAACCTCAAGTTGAGTGACATCCATATAAAGTAACTCATTAACATAGGAATCATGAGGTATAACCATATCAACACCCTTCTAATCATCAATCTCATCTAGAAAGCACATAGTCAATCACATAGGGAAAAGAGGGGTAATCAAGATAGTAAAAGAAGCGTTAGGAGCTCCATTACTCAAATGAAGTTGTGAAATAAGCTGCTACTACTTGGCATGTTGAATGTCCGTAAGCTTATCAATCAACCCCTCTCGATGCAAATAGAGCCGAATCCTCACAAAATAGTTGTCCAACCTCGAACTATAACGACAAATATGATAAGAAAGGAATGTGATGAAGTCGAGATCTGACCCTCTTCTCGCACAACTGCACCATATATCTAATATCTACCTCTATAGGTACAAATCCCAAGCTAAAGGGCCAAGGTATGGTCTAAAACCATGATAAACTCATCGGCAAACTACAGCCGGGACGACGCCCGAACTCCAAGCCATGCAATATAATGACACTCTCATCATGCCTCGAATCCAAGCACATTATGTCGACCAAATGACATGGGTACTAAATCTCTAACAAAATCCTCCAACTCCATAGTCTAAACATCATCAAAGGTAAATCCGATCAAAACAAATCATAATCTCCATGGCTAATGTCCAAGAGACTAGCTCAAAAGTCAAGTGTGCCCCTCCTGTAGGCTGAACAGTAATCACTTGACCATCATGAATGAATTGAGTATCATCCTATGCTCAAATATCCGGAGTCTTACGTCTCTTGATCCTTTGACCGAGGCTAAGTACTGTATCCTGAAGCATTCGACAACTGTAGCAATATGCTCAACATAAGCTTTCTGAGGATCCATATCCGTCTTACCTTATGAGTGTACTAATCTACCTTGAACTCTAATCCACGAAGACGGTCCCAGTCTTTATCAGAGAATGAATATGGAAAGTGTAACCAAACCATGTAAGATGTGGTCCAAGCTGATCATTAAAGAATACCGTTCTACTAAAATGGGCATGCCAACACTATGCAAAAAACTGTCCCATTGAAACTCAAAATCTGATCAATATTTGTACATCATCAAGAGGAAACCAAAATGAAGAGCTTTGAATCCATATCATGACTAAACCGGCCTTAAAGGCTCATAGATGCACCCACGTGTAGGATTGGAAAATTCTAAAAAGAAAATATTTAAACTCAATTTATAAGGTCTAGGTGACTTTAAAAGAAAAGGAGTTTGCTTTTGAAGGGGTCCCTAGTAAGAGTAAGCATACCCTCTAGCAGTACATAACCTCTTACATGCTTCTAAAGAGGCAGGAGCTTCTATGCAAAGTGGTCATCACATCCACATATGCACTCCACCTAAATCCTGTGGGGTTTCCTATATAGGGCCTGCTACTCTCAAAGAAGAAACTAAGTGTACAACGAGAATGTATGGGTGCATCCTAAACCTAATAAGCTACATAAAGAAAGCACGCTAGCCACAAAGTATCCTAAAATCTATTTCAGCTTGCATAAAATCTTCAAATATCAGATCAAGCAACGTCAATATGTTGACCACCTTCGGAATGCTTCCAAACATAAATATAGCCCATCAATAGACCTTACTCCTAATCACTAGCTTGGTCGAATAGCAAATAAGGAGCAATAAGTCTCCAATATAATCAGCAATATAAAAAAGAATGAAGTATGTAACAATATATACATGTGAAGAAGAAGAGGAAATAAAATACATCAAGAAGTAGTCATCATGTTATGAGAACAATCAAGTTAAACAATCAATATGTTAAGATAAATTAAATGAATGGAATATGTATGTTATAAGAATCAAGCGCATAAAGTTAACAAACCATTATTTCATATCAATATAACAATCAAATATGTGAAAGATATAATCAACTAGCCAAAACTCTCAATGTGCTATCAATACTCAAATATACAAAAAGCATGAAGAAAAGTTATCCAAAATCAATCAATCAATTGCCACACTTTTCTCAAATAGTCAAACTTGCCCCACTAAAATTTCCCAACGAAGTCGCCATTTTAGGGACATTACATTTTGGCTATGATGTGTTTTCCACTAAAGGCAAGACACATTTTATGTGAAAATTTATATTTGGAAAATCGAGTCAGCTACATATTTTTATTTATTTTTTAAAGGAAAATAAAATAAAGCAAACTAAAACCCTTTTGAAAATGACTCCTTATTGGAAAAGCATGTCTTTGAAAACCAGTTTGGATTCAGGATCAAATTACCTATCAGCCACACTGAAAAGTTAGCAACCCTCTGTTCCTAAAATGTATCTATTGGGCTAATCGAGGGAGTTATGATAATTAATTGATTGATTAAAGATATCAAAGAAGGCTTACAATGATTTTAATTCCAACCACATATAGATAGGGGTCTCCAACATGCTCTGACAGGCGCCCAACTCAAAGAAATGTGAGGCATACAAATTTTACTGAGCTAGCCTATAACCCCAAGTGGACTAGTCAAACGAGTAGGGTGGAGTTTATTTTAAGACCCGCAGTCTGGACCCATGGGCCTCAGACAGATTGCCATGTGGGCTTTTAAGAAAAAAAATTTAATTTTGTATGAAAAGAGCCTTGAAACCTCAACTTTATGTTTCCAAAGCATTCATTAAACCAACTTACCTATCTACTTTTTATGTTATATATATATATATATATATATATATATATATATATATATATATATATATATAATTACGTATATTCAACCCCTGTCCTCCTACTCGACATTCATATTTTGTTTTATCTCCTTCCTAAATCTGACACACGACGTTTGCAAAGCCACATCATCCTTTTTTTTTCTTTCCTCCTCTTACTTTTTCTCTATAGATACTACATTTTCTTTACTATTTTCATCCAAACTAATTCAAAGTCTCTTAATTTCTCATTTTTTTTCACAAATTCACTCAATTTTCATAATTTTCTTTCACATATTCTTTATTACTTCATTATCTTTCACTGTTCTTCATATTACATGTTATTATTGGTGATGCAAATCAAGTATTGGTGACTCCAATAATTCGGATTTTAAAGAATTTCGGCTTCGATCTTCCAATTGAGTAACATTTCTCCAAGGGTTGTGCACGGTTTATTCGGTTCAATTTTTAATATAAAAATGTAACCGAACCAATTATGATTGATTCTAATTTATTAAAACCAAAGTTCAACACTTGAATATATCTAGTTGTAGACAATAACCAATTAAAGTAATTTAAATTGGTTAGATTTGGTGCAGTATAATAACCGAATAAAAAATTGAAATTCTAATATACTATTTTTAAAATTTTAATATTAAAATATAAAAGTAAACCTAATATATTTAATGTTATCTAAAAATCCATAATTTTTTGAATCTTTATTATAAATTTGATGATAGCATTATAAAAATAATTATCTACAAAGTTAAAACTAAATTAATTAATTTTATTCTTCAATACTTAGAAGATGAAAAACATAAAAGATAAATAAAAATATATTACTTCGTAGAAGATGAAATAAGATGAAAAAGATAGTATATAAATAAAAGATTACTTTGCAGATTTATTCGATCCACTATCATGAACATGATAAAATGGTATAACCTTTTTTAAGAGTATGTCAAAATAATATAAAATTTTAGAAGACTATAATTTCTGAAAATCAAACTTAAAATAGAATAAAAGTCTGAACATTTATAATTGGTTTGGTTTTCTTTTTTTTATTTAGCCTAAAATTGAAACCTAAATCCACAAATGCCGGTTTTAAAATTTTAAATCTAAAATAAAAAAATTAGTTTCAAATATTTCAAATCAGTCACTTAGTTCTGGCTTTTAATTCCGCTTTTATGTACACCCTTAATTTCTCCACCTCTACTTTTTTTTATTTGTTACATTTTATTTTGATTTATTATTTTATTATTTTTTTTTCGTATAATATTTTATTAATAATTTTAATATGAATAGTACATATGCATCTTTTTTTAGTCCATGTTCATTATCAAACAAAAAATTTAGTTCAATTATATAGAATTTTTTTTATAGAATAGACATGATTTTAGAAAAAGAATGAAAGCAAAATACAGTAATTATAAGAAAATTTTGAACAGAGATCAAATTCGACACAAGTTATCTAAAAGACATAATGAATAGTGTTAAACTAAACATAATGTAGATATTAGAAATTATATGCAATTAGGTAAAGATGAAAGTGAAAATTTAAAAAAAAAAATATGATTAATCTTCTTGTCGTGAATAAATGATTGATTACATAATAATAGCTAATTTTATGTAATCATGATTATTATTCAGAAACAATTCAAACATTGATTAATCCTCAATTTAAAGGTTGGTCCAAAATATTGTTAAAAGAGATATTATAAAAATTTCAAACACAAAGAGAAAATTTAAAAAAAATATTTTGCAAATTTTGATGGAAAAATTTGTTCAACATCCAATATTTGTCATGCATGCTTTTTATGTAATACTATTCATTATATTGATAGTGAATGAGTTAAATAAAATAATAATTTCATTTAAACAATAAAAAATCCAACTTATTAAACAACTAATAACGATGAAAAATCATAGACTTAGATCATGGTCAAATATATTTAACAGAATATTGAGAATCTTCCAATAATTATATAACAATGTTGATAAGATCAAACAAGATATTCACTAAATTATCGAATAATTTATAAAGATATTTAATTTGATCAAAATATTAATGTTATTATATAT
Source organism: Tetrastigma voinierianum (assembly GCA_016808115.1). Lineage (NCBI taxonomy): Eukaryota > Viridiplantae > Streptophyta > Magnoliopsida > Vitales > Vitaceae > Tetrastigma > Tetrastigma voinierianum. The sequence goes on along the minus strand of JAEQBH010004290.1, from coordinate 37,730 downwards.
AACAAAAAACTGAGTACATGAATATATAGATTAACAATTCAACAAACTGAATTATTCTTAACACAATTAAGAAGAATGAAAAGAAATATTTGATGAATCCACACTCGAAGATTTGCCAAATATAAGAGAAGAATATACTTGGTACTGATCAATACAACAGCAATTAATCCCCACTTATCAATCACTACATCGCACATCAACTCAACATAGTTACTCTGTGAGTATTCATGTCAAAACAAATATTTTTGTTGTCACAGACATCCAACTTCACATCGGGTCATTACGCAAATAACTAAGATTTATACGCTTCAAAATTATTATGTTACGGTTTTTAATGATACAATTTTTGCAATGATTGAAAAAATTAAAAAATATTGAGGACAAATACCTTTGAGTTTTAATTATGGACCCTAAATTAAAATTTGAAACTTTAGATGAATGGTTCTAAATTATTTACAATGAAGATCAAATAACAATTTAAGAAATTAAAAATGAAGTAAATTTTTCATTATACATTTTATATAATATTTATAAATAAAAATATGGTAATGATATTAATTTGATAAAATCATCATCCATTACAAGCTCCTCATCTTTTATGTGCCTTTAGAAATGCTTAAAAGTAGAAAAATACAACAACTAGCTTCTTCAAATAATACAACAAATATATACATCTTATTAAAACAATTCCATTTTGAAGACAACAAGATTTTGATATTTTTAAAATATGCGAAAAACAAACAAATTAAATATCTCATAAGTATCTTATTATCAGATGCATGACAACTTATGTTCCATGGAAAGTACACCTGGTGACTTAAAGTTGCTTTGAAACAAGAAAGCAAGAAACACTAATGAATGTTTACGTGACTCATTACCAAGAATCAAAGAATACATGCTTTAAAAATATCGAATTTGTTTTTAACAATAGATTAAGCATGATTACGTTTCAGTAAGTCGTACAAATGGGACCGATACGGTTAACTTAAAATTATTAAGACATTTAATGAATCCATATTGGCTCCCATTACTGTAAAATAAATGATTAAAATATTTTATTAAACGATATCGTATTTTTATTTTCGCGATCAAAAGATAAACGTATCATAAATGTTAGTTAGCTAACTAGCTGGGATGTACTTATTTTGTAGTGGTGTAAGCTTTTCCCACATTTCAAAATGTAATTATATTCAATGAATAAAATTTTTAAATGATGTGTTTTTTAATTTTGAATTGTTTTTAAGATTACTTTTTATTTTTTATTTAGATTTTGAATACAATTTAAATAAAAAAAATTAAGCAAGACCTCTAGGCAGGCCTAAAAGCCTAGGATTCAAAGTAGCCTGCCAAGCTGAGATAGGCCTAAAATGAAGCCCATGACCCAACCCTTCTTAAAATGGGCTCGAGCCGAGCTTGACCTCTCGAGCTTGGGCCAAGCCAGACTTAAAGCAGGTCTCGAGCTTTTTGGAGACCTCTAGGACTCAAACACCAATAAAATAGACAAAAAATATTCCAACATGATGTATGTATATATTTACAAAATCATAAGGATAGAAACGGGGAAGAGGTGTACCTATGTATAACTTAAATAGAGATAGTGAGCACTAGAGGAAATATCCATCATCAAATATAATATACATGTCAATCATATTGAAGACAAATAAATGTACAAAGACAGTTAGTAATACAACAATCAAAGATTAAAACAAAGCAAACAAAAAGAAAGAGCAACACCTTCAATGAGTCAAAATTAAAATGTTATAACTAAAGATTAGTCATGAAACATCATGTAGTGGCCTATTAAGCAACTTAGTAAGTTATGTTAGAATTTTCAGTACAAAATCAGGTTAGAAGCCCTCTCAAAACAATTCTTAATAAAATGACTACAGTGTGAATTTAACTACGAAATTTTTCCACAAGTGCCTCCTTTATGCCTAGTTTATCATAGCAATGAGAAAACAATTTATTGAACACCAGATTTGTCATAGAAATTATAAACATTCAAGATGGTTCAGGACTGATAAAAAAACAGTGGCATGTGTCTAGGAATTTTTTTCACAATGGCTACAAGCTTTCTAAAATCACATTAAAATTCATACAGATTTCTTGAAGTGTCTAATGTACAAAAAAAATTTAAGAATAGATGTCAAGTCCTTAGAAAAGCAAGCAATAACTCAATGAATGCATTATCTATCCAGAATCGGTTCATACTGTAGGTGTAAATTCAAAAAATCACATCTCATGCTTCGAATAATATATCTCAATAGTTTATGTATCAAAATTCAACTACAAGATGTCTAGAATGAAGAAAAAAAATGAAACGGAATTAAAAATATTTTCTACTATTTTAATTTGGTAGAAACATTTCACCAGAAAAATTTTAAGAACGTCCCAGGCCCTTTAAATAAAATTTCACATTAAGGGACTGTAGAGAATTTGTAAAGTATGGTTGAAAGAAACAAGAAACAAAAAAAACTGAAGCATCCATGGATAAATGAACAAATAATTAGACAGCACAATCTGCCATATACTTACTTTTCAAACTATCAAAGACATTGAGCACACTAAAATATACTATCAAAGATAACTACAAGAGAAAAAAATGAAATAAAAGCAAGGAACAAAGAGGTTTCCAAGTGGGATTACACTATGTGAAACCGCGATCTTCATTTGTTGTTGTACATGGACCGTATAACGAGGTAAGCATAAAACTGATTAAACCGAAAAAAAATTGATTAAACTGAATTGAATGGATCTGATTTTAAAATATTTATAATTATTTTTTTTAATTTGGTTACCAGTTTCACTTCTAAAAAAACAACCAAGAAAATAAATGTAATTTTTTATATATATTTTTGTTTTTTATTTTGCATTTAAATTATTTCTTTAAATAAATAAAATTAATTAAAATAATTTCTTGAAGAAATAGCAAATTTATTTTACTAATCATTTACCTTAATAAAATAGTTTTTTATTAGGGTTTTTTCTTTAAGTAAAATATTTTATAGATAATTATTCAATGAAATAATCTTATAGATAATTTTAGCTAATTTTAGTTTTTATTAGGTTATCTTAAAATATTTTTTTTGATAAATCTATAATTTATTGTGACTTTCATATTTTGATTATTTAATGTTTATTGGTTATTTTAATTTATTAAAACCGATCATAGGTTGGATTACAGTTTTATATTAGAAACCGAGTTAATGATCTGTGCACAACCCTACTGTAGAAGGACTGGGATTGAAGGTGCAAATGATCTTGATGTGGTGAAGAAGATTTTGGCTTTTTCTGTTTGTGTGCTATGGAAATTCTATAACCCTTCAAAATATTTGTCTCTCCCCTCCATTTTCTCTCCAACCAAACGTGGAGTCAACCCTTCAATCCTCCAGATGTCTCTCTTTTGTCGTTCCTCCTCTCTAAAAAAAAATCTTGACTCTCCCTGTCCTAAAATAATCCCTCGTTTCCAAAAAAAAATCCAAATCAAATCAAATAAGGTAAAATAAAAATAAAAAAAGATAAAACTAAACCTACTACAAAGACTTGAAGTTCGTACACTTTTGCTTTACTCAATGATTTGACTTTTTTCGATCATAGTTTTCATCCTAAAAAGTATATCACTCGTATAGTTTTTGTCCACCAAAGCAACGCTATATGAATTAAAAAAAAAAAAAAACCAATGATTTTTTTGTTCATGGAAAGAGATAAGCCAAAATGAAGGATCGAAGCTGGCATGGATTAAAAATGTCCCGAAGCTGGTATTTTGAAGCAGACCGATCAGTGGGCCAAATGTTTTTTAACTACAAGGCCCATTTTGATAGACATGTTCCTTTTGGGCCACTTCAATAGGGCCCACAAAAAAAAAGCAAAATAAATGACTTCAAATAGACAAATACGATAGAACTCATTAAAAGGTGGGCTTAGTGCGTTAAGGCTCCTTTGAAACAGGGAAGTATTAGAGAAAGAATTGTGCGAATCCTGTGCAAGTACTGGAAAATTAGATATTGTTTCATTGGAACCCGAGTTATTAGAAAAGAAAATAAATAAAAGTCAAATGGGGAAGGCCTATTTTGCCTAGCGCTTTTAAAATACACGATTTCGTAAAGGTTTTTCAAATTATTCTATTATTCAAATGAAAGGTTGCTTTTTAACTAATAATCGTTTTCTTATATTTTCATCTCCTTGCTTCTCGGAACAAAAACAGTTTTTAAAAATAGTAAAACAAACATGCCCTAAAAATATAGCCTCAAAATCCTAATTAACAATTATATATTTACTCAAACTCATTTTATTCGTTTCATGTAAAAGCTTCTCGCTAATTTCATGATATTTGATTTTCATTATATTTTTCAATAATAAACCATTTAAATTTATTTTCTTAGCATTTTTTCCTAGCTTTTATAGTGAGTCAAATAAAATGATTTCCTCATATTTTGTTTCCATTGTGAAAAAATATAAAATAAAATAGTACTGTGTATTTATAATCAAAATTTTACATATTTTGAAAATTCTTAAGCCTTATTTTTTGAAAGCTAGTCATTTTTTAATACAATATAGTAAACTCGAACCCCTCCCTTTCTCATAGCCTACCTTTAAAAGTTAAACGCTCTAATCAATTGATTAGTTAATTTATTAGTCTTATATAATACAAAGAAACAAATAAAATAAATTTGAATAAACATATTAAATTAATTTATTAAGTTTAAATTTATTTTTTATTTTCCTCAAAAAAACTTCCCTTTCACTTATCTATTTTATTTTCTTAATATTTTTTCGTTCCAAAAAAAGCCTAAAAATTCTGAAAATGTAACAGACGGTTAGAAAATTACTTTCAAATTTACATTACTTTTTTACAAGTAAATAGAAAATAGTTGGTTTAAGAACAATTTTAGTTTATGCATTTTGAAGGTTTCACTTTAAAGATAAATAAAATTGTTTTTGAAAAGGTAATTTCTATACAACTTGTCTTCAAAAATTGTTTTTGAAAGCAATTACTAAGGCTTGTTTAGTTCTTGTTTTTTAAAATTGTTCTTCAAAATAATTTTTTTTTTATTTAAACACTTTACTTATAATATAAGAACTATTCTGACTCTGTTAATCTCTTCTCCTTATATATCATTTTTTCGAACGCCAACGTTCTATCATATTAGCCTAAGCATTTATAAAGTTCTTAAAAGTTTTTAAAAACAATACGAACACAATTTGATATTTTCTAAAAATATTTTTATTCTTTGAATTTAATATTTTTTTTATTTATGTTTTTTAAGATAAAAAAAATTAGAAATCAAACCTGTAATCTTTTTTCTATTTTTTTAGTTAAAAAACAATTTTAAAAAACAAGAAGTAAACAAACATTAAGGAAGGCTCTAATAAAAAGAAAAAAGGAAAAAAAAGAGGCCCAAGTTTTCTCGTGAAAGTAATAAATGTGGTCGTCAACCACGTGAGCAGCAGTGATGGGTAACTTATTGAAGAAGGGGCGAACAGAAACAAAGACAAACTCACTAATTACATCTCTTTCCAGAATCAATCAATCGTAACTAAAATACATATGAATTAATTATCCATGTTCCCATCTATCGACAAAATCTATTTATAATTTTGTTGCAAACAGCTACTACTTGGTTGGATAATACTTGCTACAACAATAAACAAGATTTTCAAAAAATCAAAGGTATAATTAAAACTAAATTACTGAAATTTTAACATAATTAAAAAAACCAAAACCTTGAAATTGAGAAAATCAAAATATTTGGCTCTTATTATATTTTTTCTTTTCCTTGATATTTATACTTTTACTAGTGTACGTAATGTAACGATCGTAAAGAAGATGATGCTCCAACCTATAAGTTGACCTGACAGAGGTCAATTGCATGCCCTAAAAATTAAGGATAATAAAAGAAGATGACCTAAAGTTAATGAAGTACAGAAAGAGCAATTGGTTATAAAAACCCTTCAATCATGGAAGCAATGGGACATTCTTTGCTCAATCCTTACAACAGAAATAAATAATTATGGGTGTCGGGATCAATTTCTGATAATAAGACTTGAATGTGGATTCTGGTAAGAACCTTAAAATTAATAGACAAGAAACCTTCAACCCTAAGGTCATGTTTGAAGTTTTGATAGAGGTGACACTAATTTTCTAAGAAAATTGAACAAGCCACAATACTGCAGACGCGGGACCCACTTCAACCGACAAAATTGTTTGGCATAATTTATTTCTGTCTTTATGAACCCCAATCAAAATGTCTCGCCTTCTCTGACTAACCTGGGACAAAATATTTTTATAGCTTTCTTTTTTTTACAAAAAATACTAATGTAACTAAAAATTTTATTAAACTAATATATTATCAAATAAATTCAATAATAAATACATGAAATAAAATAGCTTAATATATTATATATCATATAATATATTATAAAATATACTTAATAATATAAATAGAATATATATTATCCTAAAAATATATTATGAATTTTTATAAATTATTTATTAAAAACATTATAATTATTATTATTATATGTTAAATATAAAAATAAAATAATAAAAAATTATTTTAAAATATAATGGGCGGGGCTTATTATTATTATTTTGGATCATGATTCAATATTCACTACATTCGGGCAGTTTCTAACAGAAGCAGTTTTCACCCAACAGTTTTGCTAAAAATGCCGTCATCAGTCATTGTGGCTTATCGTAAGAGTCGGAAAAAATTCCTTAATACTAATGGTCAGCCAAAACTTTTAAGGTGTTAGATTCGAGGCAATTGCGTGCAGTTCATTTCATCATCAGAATCCCAAGAAATTTTGAAACCTGCAGACGCTTATGGCGATTTATTATTTTTATTAACGTTTTAAGATTTTGAAAATTTCTAATTTTTTGGGTTCTGATGCAATCGCGAGCGTATCGGTTGAGAAAATAAACTCAAACCTATTAAAAACACGATTAAAATTAAATTAAACTAGTGCCATTAAGAATGAAGTGGGCGGGAATCGAAAATAATGCATTAAAAGTTGCCATCCCTCTTCTTCTTACTGTGTTAAAAAACAAGCAGCACCCAATACTCAATGCTATTAAGTACTATTCAATATTAATTAAAAAAAAATTACATTCATTAAGTAAAAAAAACAAGCAGCATGTAGTCAGGTATGTACCAAACGTGGGATAAAAGTCGCATGGTGCAATGCAGGCGTACCAAACAGGGACGGTATTAAATTTGTCGATCACGAATCCCGTAGAGGATTAGTCGGTCAGAAGTCTGAATTAATCATAACCCAATCGCACTTTCTACGGCAATGGCTGGGATTAGAATTTAGAAGTGGTGAGAGCATTGGAGTCCAAACTCAAGGCCCAAGTTACATTTTATTTTTATGTAGTTTTAATTTTTAGAAATTTATTATTTTATATTGATATAAATTAATGAAAATTTTGTTCATTTTTATTTGAAAAGACGAGAAGATAAGAAAATTTATATAATATAAAATAAATCATCATTAACTGAAGGATAAAAATTATTTATTATTTGATCAAATGGGATTGTTTTATAATGATTTATACCTCATATTATATAATAAAAATTTAAAAATATAGTTATTTGTAAAAAGATTCAACACTAATTTAAAATGATAAGATTAATTTTTATTTTTATTTAAAATTAATACGTAAAGCAAAATTATTTTCGAAAATAATTATATGATTTATCTTATTTATATTAAAAAATATATTTTTAAATTATGCAAAAATAGTTCATCACCGCTAGTGGTAAAGCAGCACGTCTCGAACGGACAAGGGTATAGGAAAAAGGTTTTATTCTCGTTTGATACAAATGAAACGATTTATTAGCTTGTAAAGTAGTGTTCTGAAAATAATCTTGTAAAAAGGAAAAAATAATTTGAAAATAATGTTGTTGAGTAACTTATTGCTCCTTTAGCATTCTGATTTTAATGATGTGGTAATAAAAAGAACAATTCAACATTATTTGAAAATATGTATTAATTGAGATTTTTAAGATTATTTTGAAACGAATCTTGAAACTAAAACTAAAAGTCAACATTAAAAAATATAGAAAAAGCAATTAGCGAAAGTAAAGCTGGGATGGCGATTAAATTGTCAATGAAATTAAATGTTTATATGTCGATATCTGAGGTCGTATTCGATGTTCTTGACCAATGCAGCGCGAATGTCATTATGTAAATATTGATCCAAACACAACCTATTTATCGTTCGTGTTAGGCAATTCGACACGAATATGGCTATTTAATTTGATTTAAAATAATAAATTATAGTGTCATTAAATTATTTAAATTAATAATTCATATTTAATACAAATAACTTATTAAATAGATTAACTACTTAATATAATAGTTAAACGGTTTTATTCGGGTCAAATTCGTGTTAGGCATGTCGGCGCGAATATGTGACCATTAACGTGTTAGCGGGTCGACAGAATATGGCCGGCAACGATTATCTTCGACCAAACCCATAAAAACCGTATTAAGTTCGTATCGTGTCAAATTTTGTCAGCCCTAAATAAAAGTAAAACCTACATTTGTTTACTAAACTTAGGAAAAAAAAGGTGAAAGGAAAGGGGAAAACCAATGTTTTGAAAATGGATGGGATCGAGCGGTCAAATGGAATTGGACCATCGGCAAACCCGCAAGCGGTCAGTTAAATCTAATAGTTTTTGATCTAGCCGTGATCGGCAGAATTGAGCCGTGATCGAGCGGATGAGCAGACCGTGAGCAGGTTGTCGAGCAGGTGTCGAATCGTAGGTTCTCTTAATTTATTTTATTTATTTATTTATTTTGTTTTGAGTTAAAAAGCAGCGTCGTTTTAATGCTTTTATCGAAACGATGTCGTTTTATAGAATTAGAAAGCTTCACGGGGTTAGAAACGTAACTAAAAAAAAATTCAATTAATGCGCAAGCTTATGTATTAAAAGGGGGAGATTCTGAAAGGCAGCGTTATCGGCTTTGTTGTCATTGTGATTATTTTAGATATTAATAAGTATATATTTATATAAATAAGTTTTATTCCACTAATATGTTTCATATTTAAACATTATATATTTTTAAAGTAGATTTTAAAATACTTTATTTATATAAAGTAATAAATAATATCTTAAATATTAATTATATATTTTAAAATATAAATAATATATTTATTACGTCGCTAGGTTTAGCAGCGGTTAAATATTTAGTCCGTCCGGTGAAGCGTGGGCCAGAGTAGCTTTTCAGGTCGATTCTTGGTCCGATTTTTAAAACATTGAGGAAAACAAATACAAGCATCGTGTGGCTGTAGTTGAAGGGAGGAGGGCAAATCTAAAAAGCAAGCAGAGCCACAAGATGAAAAACTCTCGTGGAGGTGATGGTGGCAGGGAGATCATCGAGAGCCAATCATTTTGGGAAGAAAATCTGAACCATTGGATTTAACCACACGACTGAGCCTCCACCATCCGTCTACGCCATGTGGAAGCATCACACGACAAAAACCATTAAATAGGTTCTCCTCCCCTGTACATTTCAATTCTTGGGTTGAAAGGGCATGCATGTAATTTCTGTCTGGTTCTCCTCTTTGCTTACTCTTTTTAAATTGTCAGAAAATAATAACAAAAAATAAATTTGAAAAAATCCTTTTTGGTATCTTGTAATTAAAATTTTGAAACGTTTTTAACTTTTCTAAAAATAATCTTCTTATCCAGTATCTTATTAGTTTTAGTATTCTAGTATAATTATTTTTTTAAATGACTTTTTTTTTTGTTTTACTCCTATTCATGCCTTATCTTCCCAAGTATTCACATATAGTTATTAAACCAATCCTACCTCTCTTTACTTTGTTTTCCCTTCATGTTGTAAAAACACAAGTTGAATTAAAAAGAAGTTCCATTAAATTTAATTTAAACAAGCTATTTTTATAAATAAAAAAATAGGTCTTCAAAAAAAATATAAAAATAGTAGTAATTATTTTTATTCTAGTTTAAATTTCTAATATTATTATCATGATTAAATCATTAGTCAATAAAAAAAATTGGGATGGAATTAATAACTTAATATATAACATTAGAGATCTAATCACCCTGTGGTTTATTTATAATTGACTCGACATGCCACTAAAACATATAAAACCATCTTTACATTAGGTGTTTATGTTTAAGAAACAACATGTATACTACCATACATGTACCAAAAGTATTATTTGGAAGAGGGAATTGGTTTAAAGAGACAGAATTCAAAAAGTTATTTTGTAAAATTAACTTCTTGTAAAGTAATCTTAAAATGTCACTCTCCTCAACACAAAACATATTTAAAAAGGTAAAGATAAATCCCTTATATAACAAATAAATCCCCTATTGGTATTTTGTTGTCTTATTCCATGTTATAATTATATTTTCAATTGAGGATTAACTCAAATAGTAAATGGGTGGGAAGAGGTTATAGAATATCTAAGTTTGAATCCTTGTAAGAGAATATATATTATTACTCTGATAACATTATATACAAAGTTAATAGATGCTAAAAATAAAAAGAAAAAAAACTATGAACTGTTGTTTCCCATTTTTTAAATTTGTTTTCTACTCTCAAAAACAAAGATAACAAGAAAAACATGAAGAACATATTTGGTTTATAATTTTTTTGTTCTAAAAAACATAAAGAATATAGAAAACATTAAATTTAAAGAACAATAACAGTTTTTAAAAAACATAAAAATAGTGTTCTCTGTATTTCAAAAATTATTCTTGGTTTTCAAACACATAAACCAAACATGCCCTATATTATTAAGGGTATTTCTGGTGTCTTTTTTACCTCCTTTTGAATTTAAAAAAAAAATGTTAGGCCTTGTTTGTTTCCTATTTATAAATTTTTTTTTCTATTTTAAAAAACAATAAATAGGAAAAACATAGACACTTGGCTTACATTTATAGTTTTAATATATATATATATATATATATATATATATATATATATATATAGAAAGAAGAAGAGAGAGAGAGAGAGAGAGAGAGAGAACACAAAAAACAGCACAAAAAGTATTACCAAAACGAGTTAAGCAGTTTAAAAAATAGGGACCAAATAAGCACTTAGAGGTCTTTGTTTTTTTGGCTTATTTCTTAAAACAAATTGCTTTCCAGCTTTAGATTGTTTGTTTTTTAATTTTTGAAAAACTTATTTCTGAATTTTTGAAAATTTCTTCTCAATAGAAAAGCTAAAATATTTGGCTTTTCTATTTCAAAGTCAAATTTTAGAATCTATACAAAAATATTTTAAAATCCGTAGCAGAATATTTCAAAATATTTCAAAACAATAAATAATTTTAATTTTTTTTATCAATATATTATTTATTAAATTATTAATTTTATATATTCTATTTTAGTTATATAAAATAAATAAAAAATGATTATATTTTTGTAAGAATGATAATAATAAATCATTTATCATAATAATTTTTTGTAAATATGTTATTACGTTTATACATAATTATATAAATATTTTTATTTTATTATAATAATAAAGATGATTCAATGAAAAGACCTTTTGAAAATTAAAATTTTGAAATCTAATCATTCATTAATTTTTTACCTAAAAAAAATATCTTCATTATTTTTGTAAAATATATATTTTTTTTCAAACATATATGTAAATACATGAAATAACAAAAGACATTTTTATCATGAGTCATTTCAAGAAAAAAAATGAAAATGATTAGTCTTATAAATTTTGAGTTATTTAAGATATTTTAATTTTTAACCAAATATTTCTATTCTATAAAAGAAATGAAAGTTATATCATCATTTCATAAATAAGTACTAACTTAAATTATGCATATAAAAAACAAATAACTTAATACTTAATAAAAATATAATATTAAAAAAATAAATGATTTAATATTTAATAATATTAAGTCTTATTAAACATTTAGCTAAGTAAAAATTATATTGAACGTTAAATAAAACAGAAAGGCTACTATGGATTTTTACAAATAACCTAAGAATTTTTTTAAATGATCATATTATTAATAATTTTGGTGTAGCTAAAAAGTTAAAAGGAATGTGGATTCGTTCGAAAGTTGGTGATGATGTGAAGTGTGAAAGCTGAGGAAGAAGAAAGGCTTTTGAGAAACAGTAAAAATAATATTGACTATTGAGATTTGAGAGATACATATAAAACCTTTACGTAATTCTTTTTTTTTAAATACACTTAATAATTATTTTTTCAAAATATTCATTGTTAAACTATCGTTTTACTTTTTAAGATAGTAGTTATTAATTGTAGTTTTAAAAATTAATTTAAAACCCATAATTGATAAATATGATTTTAAATTTATCTTAAAATCACAATTGGTAAATATAATTTTAAAAGTTAATTTTTTAAAATCACTGTTAATAAATAAGGTTTTAAAAATAAAAATATTAGTTTTACGAATATTTTAAAGAAAAAAAAATCTACATGTGTATTTTTTTTTAAAAAAAATTAATTATTTTTAGTTTAAAAAAGAAAGAGATGAAAGGTGAGGAAAGAAAGCAGAATCACGGATGGGCAGAGAAGCGCAAAATAACAAAAACAAGACAGGCTGATGGTCTCATCTACAATCTTCTCATTCACGGACCAACCTCTGCTCACTCCCCTCTGGAGTCTGGACCCCCCCATCTTATCTCTCCATTTCACATGCTTTCCTTTTTGTTTCTCTTCTCCCCACCTCCCCCATCTTTTTTTTCTTTTTTTTTTCTTTTCTTATTTTTCAATATTATTATCAAAACTTATTTAGAGAATTTTTGTTTTGGTAGCTCATAATAGGAGAAAAGGACATAACATCTTATGCCAACATGTGCAATGATATGTGGGTTGTGTTGATATGAGCAATGGTAGACACCCCTTTTTTCCTTTTTGTCTCTCCCATTTTATTTTTATTTTCCACTTTTGGTTTACTTATTCACCATTTTACAAGTTAGCTCCTCTTGCTATTTCCAACTAATCATCAATAATTATGCACAAAATTGGTTAAAATATTATATATAAAATGGGGAACCCTCAGCAGAAATAATGCAAAGTTGTTAACAAGAACCCACTCCATCAACACATGATCTTACTGAAGTGGACCCTTTTTTGTGGGTTCCTTCATGTCCAAGAATGAAGAAGCATGAACTCCCAAGACTTTCATTTCCCATGCTCTTTTTTTTTAATATATATTTTTATTTTTTTGGGAATTTTTACTTTCACATAATTTGAATTTGGTTGAAGAACTTGATGCATTTCTGAATTGTGATGAATAATTATAGGGATAACAATTTGAAATCCAAAACTAACATCTTTCAATGAAATCAAAACATAAGTACAAAAAGACAAATTTTTGGACAAAAATACCTTTGGGGTTTTAGTTATAATACGGGGATGAAACAAAATGACCTTAGAGATTTAGTTATCATATGGAGAATTTATTTTTACACTTTCAAATGCATTTTTATGGAAATATTTTCAAGATTATTTTTATAAGATAAGCAGTTTTATAAATAAACTTTTGAAATTTATCCATTTTAAACCAATTTCTCATAATTATATGGGATGCGCATGATGGACTCCAGATTAACTAAAGGCACGACGTCACAAACTTCCACAAGTAGGCAGCAAATTAAGGGTCAAAACTAGGGCTCCACATAATCATAGGCACATTGATTAGCGAATCATACACAGTTAATTCAAGTTCTTCCAGGAATTTTAGATGAAAAGGATCATAGAAGTGTTGGGTAAAGTACTAGCAAGCTATATATGCAGTTAGTAGACAAATTTTGAGTCAAAATTTCCAATCCAACATATGGCACTATAGTTTGAAAAACATTTGAAGTTTTGGAGTTTTGAGGTTTCCCAATCAAGGGTTGAAAATAATTAGAATTAATCAATTTTCTGCATATAAGTTCAAGTGAGGCTGTGAGATGAGCAGTGCTGATAAAAAAAAGGGGAAATTTTCTGAAATGATGTATATGGTGAATTGAGAAAGTAATTAATATGCATGAAGGTGAACATATGACATCAACTATATATATGCGTATAATTGTAGCTACAGAGAATGAGGCAAAAAATGTAAGTGACATTACATGCAGTAAGCTAATCAGGAAAGGTCTATCTATAACAATCAGCTACCTAATTTGTTTTAAGATGTCGAATCAAATTTCTTTGCCACATTGATTCATTTGTACCCCAAAACATGCATTACCCTAAAACATGCATTTCCCAATAGGTTTTCTATAAAGCAACATACATATATATATATATATATATATATAAACTCATTTGATATGTATCCTTGGAGGAGGCTTGACAACTTATATGACTTTGTCATTTTGATACCAAATGACATAAAATAGGTAAATCATACATAAGGGCGGAGCCAGAATTTAAACTGGAGGGGAGGGGGCGTAAAAGTAACAGATGAGACCATGGCCAATGAGTTAAATGATCCTAAAATTTCAAGGGGGCATAACCCAGGGAATGGGTTCCATTCCACATGCTTACAAAGAGGAGTTTTTTACAAAAAGAATTTTAAGGGTAAGCCTTACCTAGCTCCTCCAGTCTGCCAGTAGTAACCATACATGTAATAATAAGAAGCATATATAACTTTGGCGGAAGGATTCTAAATGGTGAATGAAATGAAAAACTTAAATATATATATCAAATTAAGACATTAATGTTAAAGGTTTTTCCAAAACACAAGATGATCACTTCTCTCAATAAAAAGTTGGGAGCAAAGACAATGATCATAGTGATAAGAAGAAGATGAGAATTGTATAACAATACAATGAAGATGGATTGGAGCATTTGTATGGTAGTTGCCAACTAGCAAGGTTTGACAGCTGCCTTTTGAGGCTTCTTTATGTTCACGTGGAAATTAACACAGAAGCAACTGTATTCTTCCTCTCCTCACTCACTCTATATAACAACTCACCCATCTTCTAGAGTTTGCCAGGTGCTAACATGGTGTTTTCCTCCACCGTAACACCTCTCCTCTGTTAAGCTATCTTCCATCTCTCATATCCATTCTTGTGGTGCCTGTTAATCTAACACAAGCAACAAAGGTAATCCCAAAGCCTCTGCCTCATGCCTGTGCTGTCCTGTTAACCATAATCATTTGCTATCATGTCCTCTATTAAGCATAATGCCTGTGATACTGTGCTCGCGATCATGATCTGCTCAGATGATACCTGCCAATCACCTCCCTCCGGTCACTGTCCCTCCAATTAAGCCACCAATCACTGTCCCCCCCATTAAGCCACCAATCACACTCCCTCCGGTCACTGTCCCTCCAATTAAGCCACCAATCACTGTCCCCCCCATTAAGCCACCAATCACACTCCCTCCGATCATTGTCCCCCCCATTAAGCCACCAATCACACTGCCTCCAGTGGTGACTCCTCCGGTGACTAAAATACCCTCGAAGACCGTGCCCCGCCATGCCCGCATAAAGACTCGTGCGATTGACACATTGAAGCTGGGTTCTTGTGTGGATCTTCTAGGGGGATGGTGCATGTGTGGTTTTTAGGGACCATGTGGCTAATAAGTGCTGCCCAGTTCTTAAGGGCTGGATCGAGATAGAAGCTGCAAGCAGCTGTGCACTACTCTCAAGCTCAAGATGCTCAACCTTAACATTTACGTCCGCGCTCTTCAACTCCTTGATACTTGTGGGAGGCCTACCTCTAGATTTTCCTGCTCTGTTTAGATCAAGTTAAGTAGCACCTTGTCATATATCTAAACCCCCAACCTAATTTTCTAGCATTCTCTGTATTTCTGAACTTTTTAAATTCCTAGTGGTCACTTCATTTGTCCGCATACTTTAAACCCAATGTGCTTCAAACTCCTTGTAAGGGGGTTACAAAATCTTCTGAAATGTACTTGTCCAAAATATGATTTTTTTTTTTTAAACCTAAATTTACATTATCTTTTATTATCTTAATTGATGTTGTAGATAGAAATTTCAGGCCCATTGAAAGTTTCCTGGTAACTTTAATGGCCTATGAGATTAATAGGGTGCGTTCAATGTTACAAGTTGGTTAGGATAATCACGATTATTTAAAAAAAAATGCTTTGAAAGGACCATATTTTCTTTTTGTTCATGTAATTGGTCATCAGAACTTAGTTCTAGCCTTATGGTCCATTTACGTGAAATACTTGCACAAGTGATTTATTGACAAGTAAGATATCATATTATTATTACTATTATTTGGTAAATCAGAAGGATTTTAAGTTTGTGTCTGTTCCTCGAATTAGTAAAGCAGCCCAAAAATGTGGCATTGTCAATTCATCTCATCTTTGTCCACTAACTAAAAGCTCCCTCCCCAAAAGACAATCACTTTGGTTCGTCTTTCTTACTTTTTTTTTTCTTGGAGTGTAATTCATGGCATTTCGTCTTTACTGATTAGATTCTGGGCGTATGGACTTGCAGGTTGGTAGACTGATGGATGCATGGAAAAGTGGACATGAGAGGATGTCAATCCATCATCCTTCACTCATCTTTCTCTCTCTCTCTCTCTTCCTTTTCTTCTTTTTCCCTTATTGATTTGTACTATTAGCTAATGTTTGGCTTCTATTGTACATCATTTGTTTTTATGAGATTGTTGCAATGTGTGTTTTGTCTAAGACAAAGATGCTTTTCTTTTTCTCATTTTAAAATTGGATTCCACTTCCATGCAATCTATGTGATTCATGTCCTTCTTACCAGTGAAATACTGTGAAAGCAATAAGAGGTACAAATCCTTTGATTTCTAAGATTCTTCACATGGGAGTGTCTTTGGTCTTTTCTATAACTGTATGCTGCTGGCAATATGACGATGCTTAAAAGCTATGGCTATTGATTAAAAGAGAAAAGTGAATCAAACCCTAGTATTAAATGGTGTTAGAAAACATAAATGCTGCCCTTGTACTTCCTACTTCCTAGGGACACTCCCCGCCTTCCAATGAAAACGTTATCTTAACAAGTACTGTCACAGGTGGATTCATTTTTTTTTTTTTCCATATATTCCCCTTTTAACACAAATTATAATATTTTATTTTCATGCAATAAACTAAAACTTGATTCATTACTTATATATTCTGTTTAATTCTTAATCACTGAATCAGAGACCTTATAAGTGGATTTTAGTAACTGTTACATAGAGAGAGAATTTACCACCCAATTTCAATAAACGATTTACTTGACAAAATTACATATTTGTAAAATTGTTTTTCCAATTATGAAGAAAACGTTTTGGCTAATCCATTCAAAAACTCAAATCAACATGAAGCACCGGCCTTGGTATCAATTTAAAGCTAGCATTCAACTGGCAACATTCCAAGTCTCCAAACCATGAAGAATGTGATACTGAATTGGGGTCATCTACCCTCTGCCATTTTTCATGGCATCACATCAATGGTCTACACTCTTTAAGCATTCTTTTTCAGGACTATATCCTAAAGTCTGATTTCCTTCAATTTCTCTCCAAACAAGAGCCAAATTTGTTTCATTAATTTCGTGCCCTTTTATTTTTAAACCAAAAATATATTGAAACATAAGATCTTGTACCCCCCAAAAAAAAAATCCTATTTCTATCTTTAAAAATCACTTTCATTAATAATAATTCAAAATCATTAATTGTTTTCTTAACCATCTAAAAAAATTTATGTTTTCTGTCAAATTTATATAAACAAACACTTTAAGATTTGGTTATAATTTTTTAAAAACTGTTTTTTACTTTGAAAAAACAAAGATTATAAGGAAAATGAGGAGAACTTGTTTGATTCTTTTTTTTATTTATAATAAATATGGAAAATATAGAAAACATTAAATTTAGAGAATAAAAACAATTTTGAAAGAACACCTCCCTTAATTTAGCGTTTGTGTTTGTATTTTTTTTTAAATAGAAACTAAACTTATTCTCCTTGCTTTTGTTTTTATGACAAAAATAATTTTCAAATATAAAAGAACATGCCCTTAATATTCATTTCTTTTTTAAGTAAAATTAACCATACACATCATACAAAAAAGTGATCAGTTTAAATCAGTTAGATGGCTGATGATGAAAAAAGTTGATTAGTTGATATGCCCGTGAAGAATATTTATAGATTTAAAAAAAAAAAAATGTTGCAATCTATCTATGAGCAATGAACAGTGGGGCGTTTTTTTTGGCGGGTTCCGTCTATGGAAAAGAATCAACAGTCCAATGTCCAATCAATGAGCTTATAGGGAATAATACCATGGGACCCCTATAAAAAAAAATACAATTCCATTTCCTATATTTGAAACAAATATTTGGATAAAAAGACATTAAATACTTTTTAATTTATGAATCTAACTATTCTCATGTTTTTCTTGAGAATAATCATTACATTTTGGATAAAAGTGTCTTCTATTTCATTTATTTATATTGTCTCTCGAAAAAAGAGGTTATTTCTACAAGAAAAACAATAAGGGCATTTTTATTAAAATTATGCCATATTTTGATGGACGATCAAATTTAAAAAATTAGGTTATTAAAGGGTATTTTAATCAAATCAATATTTTTTGAAATGGTTATTGAGAATAACTTTTTAGAATAAAGAAAACACAATTTTGATGTTGTCTAAATTTTCTCTTTGATCTCTAAATTTTAGGGATGGGTAAAAAAACCTAAGAAATCGACTCAATCGAAAAACCAAACTAAAACGAACCAAACCAAATGGTTCGATTTTGGTTTTTGTTTTACACAAATCTAAATTTCGATTTATAAAATATAAAAACCGTGGTTTCGATTAACCAACCGAAAAATAATATGTATAATAGGTTTCCTTACTTGTGTGAGTTGTAACTTTCCCACTTTTATTTGTCATTTTTTACTTTTTTCCTCAAAACCAACATTTTACCATTTTTCTTCAAATCAAAGTATATATATTGTGATTTCTTTAGATTTGTTTCTTTTTCTATTGAAGTTATTAAAACATATGGTTAATTAAAAAAATCATGATTAAATTATGTAATATCATGCGTTTCATGGATTATTTGTAGATGTATTATAAATCCATAAGTATCATGAGATTACAAATGAATAGTTGGATTCATTTTTTCTTATTTATTTATAATAATTATTATAATTGAACTTTAATATATGGTTATAGATTACAAATTTATTTTCAATTATAATTAATCAAAAAACCAATATATGGTTAATCGAACAGATTGGTAACCAAAGATTAGTTAACCATATTAATAGTTAGAGTTTTTGTATATATAATATGACAAAAGCTTATTATCAGTTTTTATTTTGTACCATGGTTTGATTATAAACCATGCCCACCTACTAAATTTAGTGTTTTATGTGGCTTATTTTTTAGAACAAAAAATTGTTTTTGAAAAGTGTAACTAAACAGGTCATGTCATTCCCAAAATTTCCATTTACCAGAAGGAGATATTCTCATCGTTGGAGGTAAATTTTGAAGTGTCTATGTCATTTCTAAGACCCAATGGTGGAAAAAAGTAGAGGAAAGGAAAGGGAAGGGAAGGGAGTAGAGACATGGATGAGTGAGAAATGGTGTACGGTTGAGGGTAGGGACAAACTATATTATTGAGGGCACATGAATTTTGTTTGTTTCTTCTCTATTCACACATGTGGTGTTGTCTGTTGATGGGGTTCCTTCCTGCTCTTTGAAATCCACAGATTCCTCCCTCATATTTTAGTCTATTAAAGGATAAGGCAAGAAACCCAAGAAAGATTATTTTAAGGTATGAAGAGATAAGAGATTCATAATTTTCATTGAATGAGAAAAATGGTATTTTAAATGAGAAAGAAGAAGGAAGAAGGAAGGGTGTATAATGTTGTAGAAGTACTACTTCAGGAAATTAATCCTCTTTGATGAAAAAGGAAAAGAGAAAAATATGGGCAATGTAGCTGTTTTTTACCGGTTGAGGTAAGTTATGAAAGCATTTAAAAGCTTGTCTCCTTGGAGCTTGAGTCATTTATTTATGATATTGCAAATGCCAAACAACCATGGAATATGGAACAACATGACCAATTTCCTGATCACCAAACATAATATGCATTTAAGGTATATGTATCAGTGTCCAAGAACAATCATTTTCCTTTGATTTTCTATGATCCCCAAGGTATTTCTTCCTCACTTGTGCGGTTAAAGCACTGTTAATTGTTAAATGTAATGGAAGCTGAAGGAGCAAAAATAAAGATATCCTATATTTAGAGCTTGTTTATTTATATTTTTTATTAGAATATTTCTAGTTGATTTTTTTTTGACATATATTCGATATTATGTTATAGTAATTTGCTCTTACAAGGATTTGAACATGGATATCTCGTAACCCATTTCCATCCTTTTACCATTTGAATCGGGCTTCAAGAGCGTTGAAATATATATTTTTTGTGAACATGTTTGGTAAAAAAAAATTATAAATTTGGTCCGGTCTTGGGTTTCTCCCTAATGGTTTACTTGTTTCAGTCTCCTTAGAGTCATTGGAGATTTACCTGTTAACTTTAGGGCTCTGTAAGATTAATCGAGGTGTGTTCAAGTTGGCCCAAACACCATAATTATAAAAAATATATATATAATAAATGATTTTCTATATTACAAATGAATTTTCCCGATTTTAGAAATGTTTCTTAAGAATTTTATCAAAGCTTTTTTAGAAATAGTCTTTAGAAATTAAAACAATTTGTAAAATCACTATGAAAAATAAATTTACCCAAAATGGAGGGTTAGCCGTATGAATGACATTTCGAACGATAGAAAGCACTCGATCTCTAAAAGCCTCCAAAGTTGGATGTTTCAAAAATGAATTAACATTTTCAATGATGGAAAGAAGGTATTGTGGAGTTAGTTATGTCTTTCTAAGTTTGGGTTGCAGATGTTTAAAATGGAAATGACAAACTAAGCAGAGGTGATGACAACAAAGTATGCTTACATTACATAATAATACAAATAAATGCTGTTTAGGAAAATATTATTCAAAAGAGATGGAGAGGGAGTGGGGACCGGATCCCAAAGAATAATATAGGCAGCTGAAAATGTGTTTTTCATTCCTTGAAAGCTTTAACAAGAAGAATCAAAGTACAATAGACAGAGCAACAAATCGAGACCCCCATATATAATCCTTCCAAGGCTCAAATCAAATAAGCACCGCCATCCCCATCCCCATCAATTATTAGGGAATCGGAGCGTATCAGATTTCTAGTCTAGAGGATGGCATCTTTATATCATTTTAGAATTCTGTGAGGATGATTTAAACAAACCTGGATATTTATCTAACACTTGTTACACAGATGGAGGGAGGCCCAGGAGCATGGAGCACGTGGTAATGTGAAGTAGGAAGGTATTGAGTGACTTTTGGGCATATTTGTTTCCAGTTTTTGAAAATTGCTTTTTGTTTTGAAAAACAAGAGAATAAAGAAAATATAGACAATATTTATTCCCAGATTGCTTTTTTTTTTTCTCTGAAAAACACAAAAATACTAAATTCAAAAATAAAAATTTAAAAATTCGAGAGAACACCAAATGCACCTCGAAACGTGTTTGGTTCATATTTTTAAAAGCGTATTAAAATGATTTTAAAAGCATAAAAACCTTTTTTAATGGTATGAATTGACTCCTTATTATCTAAATTTATTGTTTTCTAAAGCATCAATGATTCAAGATATGTTTGGTTCATGTTTTTAAAAACTATTATTAAGAACAAAATTTTAAAATATAAAAAACATCGTTTCAATATTCTTTACTTTTAATGTTTTTTATGTTCCCCATGTTTTTTTAACAAAGAAAAAATGGATTTAATGTTTTTTATGTTCCCTATTATTTTTTTTTTAACAAAGAAAAAATGAAAACCAAACGTGTATTTCATGTTCTCTTTGTTTTATTTGGAAAAAAAAAAGTTTTCAAAACTATTTTCCAAACAGGCAAGCTTAGGTTCTGAATGTAAGTCCAGCTAGCATTGGTACTGCCCCATTCATACCTTTGCGATTCACATTAATTTTGAAAACAAAAACAAGGAAACCAGTACACATATAGAGTGGGGTGGGTCCACACCACAAGCACAAATCTGTAATGGCCACGTAACAGGGTCGCTAAATCTACAACCTTCAACCTTTGGAGAATGAAGAGGTTGCTTTCAGAATCAGATCATAGTAGAGAGAGAAAAATCGCATCCCTTTTTACAGGTTAGTTAGTGGAAGGGGAGAATGGAGACACAGGCTGTACAGAAAAGCAAACCAAAGCAAACCAAACAGACAAAGAGACTAACTAACTGAACATAAGAAAAACACATAGAAGGAAATGAGATGGGAGAAAAAGAGGTAAAGAGGCCTTCAACTGAAAAATGACTTTTGCATTCGCATACACAATGTCCGGAGCAATCATCACTTTCTGGAGACGAGGTCCTCCTGGACATGATACGATCTCTCTCTAATTCTTGAATACCCAACTGGATTAGCCACTAAAACACAATAATCTGAATCAGAACTACACCTCAAATCTGAAAAGGCGGGCCACCTGCACTTAAATCTAACCAAAATAATCGAAGAACCCTACATTTGGATATTAAAAAAAAAAAAAAAAAAAAAAGGGAAAGAGGGGGTGGGGGGAGGAAACAAAAAAGAAAGAAAGAAAAAAGAAAATTTATTCTCTGAATTGAACTATATATATGTTACAAATCCTCTTAAAAGGATTGCTGAATCTTCTCTGCAACTTGGAACTTGGTGGTGGTGGGGGCACGCACAAGTTCACAACCAACCCAAAAGCCATTTGATACAACCATCAAGAAGAAGAAAATGTCAACGGTGAGCTGCTGCTGCTGCTGTTGCTGCTGGTGGTGGCGAGGAACCTAACGTGAGTACACTGTTTCAACATGGCAAGGGCTTCTTGTGTCTTCCCAAGCACAAGATCCACATAAACCGCAGTAAGTATGACTTCTGAACTATTGGGTATTATGGATACTGCTTGCTTCACAAACTGGCTAGCCTGCTCCAATTCTCCTTCCATTGCGGACATGGTGGCAAGATTGGCGTAAAGGGTCCCACGTGCTTCTTCTGGCTTAAGGAACATAATCCTCTGCATCCTCCTCAGGGTAAGGTTCTTTCGATAAAAATGAAACCCCATTTACTTCCTCACAATCCATTGCTTTCTCAGCTCCCCATTGACTTTCACGGTCTTCTTCACTGTAGGGCAATTCAACATTGTTTCCTCCAGACAAATAGGTTGACAGATGATCAGCAGCTTCCTTGGGCCGATCTAGCAAGCAGAGAGCCTCAGCTGCATACACATGACCCAAAAATGTGAATATTCTGGAGCATTCAGGAAGTTTCAAGAGAGACCTGGCAGTTGACAGGGCTTTCAAAGGATTTTGTAGTTCCAAATCCACATATGCCAGGTTAGCAAGTGTGGCTTGCTTGATCATCTGATTCTCTCTTCTACAAATATCTTCATATACTGTAATGGAGCTTTGTAAGATGGTAAGACTAGGTCCTCCTTTCTGTTCTTTTGCATCACCATTTGCATTGACCTGACCTGAGCCCACTGTTATGTTGGATGCCTTGGAATCACTGCTGGCTAAGTTCTTGTGGTTCGAGTTCTTGGCAGATACTGCCTCACTTGATTCATTTTCCAGGGGTGTGGACTCTGAATGCATGCTTTTGCAAACTTTGATGCAGAATAGTCAACAAGTGCAAGGCATTTAAGAGACACTGTCTTGCAAGGGACATTGATAGTTTAGGCTGCCTATCATCACCCAATAACCAATCACCCTTCTCAACAGAAATTGCATGCCCATTCCTCAAAAATCCATTTTCTAATACAAGGTGTCTCCATTTTCCCTTGCCGACGACATGAATTCTAATTTCTGATCTATCAGATGGAGACCCACTGGATTCAAGGAGTCCTTCTCTAGTGCCATCAGACAGCATTCAGCAATTCGAAGCCACAAAAGAGGCCGATTATAGAAAACCAAACTAGCCTTCTGGAAGCAGCGAGCAGCAAGTATTGGTTTCCCGCAGGCCAAGTACTGCACCCCACAGTTATATATAATGAGAAGTGATTTGTCCTGAGAGAAGGATGAGAGTTTTGGAGCCTTTTCCTTCCTAAGAGAAGAGCTACTACTCAGTGCCTTGGAAAAAAAAATATAGTTGACGTGTGGTGTTTTCCAAGTTGATAATGGATGCACCCAAGATTGTTGTTGTTAATGATGCTAGGAATCCCCATTTCTGACTGATTACTTGAAGCCATCAAGAGTTTAATTGCTTTACGGTGGTTACCACGAGCATATTCAAGCTCCGATTTCAAGAGGAGAGCCATGGAGGAATCTCTCCCACGAGCAATGTTCATAGCTATAACCCAGCACCACGCTTGGCGGCCTTCAAGTTCCTAGTGAGGAGTAGAATTCGGACCTTATAAAGCTGCAACTTGAGCTTCAAGTCAACAGTAAAAATGGAGCGATCCACAGGGGTCCAAGAAATATCATTTGAAGATGAGAGACCAGCTGGTCTGGCCAGGATTCTGTCCACCAATGTCCAGAGCTGAGAACATGGTTTCATAGTCCAAGTGTCTCCTCCTGACAAAGTTCTTGATAAAGAATTTTCTGAGGAATTTAGACTGGCCACTGAATCAGAATTAGAAGCATCTGGGACCACTGAATTGCTCGGGATAGAAGAAGATTTTACTACTAGATTTGAAGATTGTTGTTGTGCTGTGCTTCCATTGTCACCTTGACTGGCAGTATATCCAACACAAAAAGCCTTTTCCAGATAATTAATTACATCCTGAATAAAAAGAAATAAAGAGGAAAATTAGCTCAGAAAGGAACAGCACGCAGATCTTCAATTTAAAAGAATGCAAAACATTCCAAAACGATGCCATACAGTATGCTATTGGGTGAGCCAAAACATCTTAATTTAAGGTTCATGTCTGGAAAAAAATAGAAGTGAATTTAGAAGAAAGTCAGAAATGAAAGAGAGTAACCAAATAAACCAAGATATCTTTGCACAAAGTCTTTTGGACCCAACATAAGACAAGATCAACTAAAAATGAGAGGATTTGAAGAAAATATGGATTAGAAAACCTGGAAAAATAGCATATTATCCTTATTCACATTGAGAGTAGGCATTTTCCAGAACTTCTGTTCTTTTCATTTTGAGTATGAGCGTTAGAGTACAAAAACTAAAGAGACACATTATTGAAATCCTGACTAGCGAAGCCCCAATGCTCCTGGGAGAAGCGATATCAGATGATTGGCAAGAGTTGCTTCAGTGGCGAAGTTTCCAGTCCACCTTGCCCAGACCTTTTTCAGATCACTGCCATATTCTACTGGATGCTGGTGGTATTAGGACGATTGAATCCTTTCGGTTTAGAAATTATGTGGATAATAGCCGAGGGTTTCAAGAAAATGTTGAAGCAATGGTGGCAAGGGTTGAATTTCTCTGGCTCTTTCAGTTTTATTTTGGCTGCAAAGCTAAAGGCTTTGAAGGACATCCTGAAGTCTTGGAAATTGGGAGGTGTTTGGTAGGGTGGAGGGGAGGGGAGGAAGAGTGAAGTTCTACGCAGAGTGAGCTTTTGGGACTTGAAGGAGAAGGATAAACTGCTGACTGTCAGTGAAGCAGAGGAAAGGTTGTTGTTGTGGGGAGGGACTACAAGGTGTGTGTGGTCCCTTTTGGAGGAAGTGTCTTGGAGGCAGAAATCCAAGAGAACTCTGGTTAAAAGGGAGAAAGAATACACAGTTTTCATGGGGACGGCAAACTCCCACAGATGGAGAAATTTTGTAAGGTCCAGAATTAATGGCTGCTGGTTTGAGGAAGAGAGACATTAAGAGAGGGAGAGTGGTAACCTTTCAAAATATCCTCTCGGAACCTGATGTTTGGCATCCTGATATTGCCGGATCGACTTTAAAAATATTGGAGGGGAAGCAGCATTAAATCTGGAGGCTCCTTTCTCTATGGAGGAGGTGTTCATGGCTTATCAGATTTAAAGGGGGACAAAGCCCTAGGCCCAGATGGTTTCCCTTAACCTTTTGGCACTTCAATTGGGATTTTGTAAGGAAAGAAGTCATGGGATTTTTTAAAAAATTCCATGAAAATAGCAGTTTGTCAGCTACGGCTTAAACTCCACCTTCTTGGTATTGATTCAAAAATAGAGACTGCCGGAGGATATTAGAGGTTATAGGCCTATTAGTATGGTGGGAAGTCTATTTTCAAGAAATTTTGGTGAAGGTGCTTGCTAATAGGTTGCCAAAGGTAGTGGGGACCGGTAGTGTGCGCAAACCATAATGCTTTTGTGGAAGGCACACAAATTCTGGATACGGTGTTAATTGCAAATAGGCTATTAATTCTTTCTTGAGAAAGGAAGGAAGAGGATTTTATCCCAAGCTAGATATAGAGAAAAGGCTTAAGATCCTTAAACTGGAATTTCCTTATTCAAGTATTGGAGAAAGATGGGTTTTGGTGGAAAATGGCAACCTAGATTAGATAGTGCATCTCCATGGTTACTTTCTCAGTTTTGGTGAGATGGGACTTCCACTAGTTTTCTAGAGTTCTGGGGCTTGAGACAGGAGACCCACTTTCTTCCTATCTAGAGCAATGGAAGAGGCTTTTCGACAAGCTGCAATATTGGGGTGGGGGAGGTGGTGTTGTGTGTGTGTGGTGGTGTGTGGTCTTGAGAAGGGGGTTGGTTGTCTCCCATTTGTTGTGCGTAGATGACACCCTCTTGTTTTGTGGGGCAGATACAGATCAAATGGTGTACTTAAGTTGGATGTTGATGAGGTTTAAAGCAATTCAGGACTGAGGATTAACTTGAACAAAAGCGAGATCATTCCAACGAGGAATATCGCAAAAATGGAGTCCCTTTCTTCAAAGTTGGGTTGTAAAATTGGTTCTTTGCCTTCCTCTTATTTGGGTCTTCCACTAGGAGCTCCGTATAATTGTGTAAATGCCTAGGATAGCATTGAGGAGAGGTTCAGAAAGAGACGAGCTTTGTGGAAGAGATTAAAATATATCTAAAAGGGGCTTCACTCACACTCATAGTTTTAAAGGCGCAAGACACAAAGGCCTCTTTAGACCTTGAGGCCTTGAGTGAGGAGCTTTTATGTAGGCATACCCTATGTTATATATGTACTTTTCTCATATATAATCAAATCTAACATAATATTTTTGATTTTTATAACCATAATAGAAAGAAAATTATTATTATTTATTATTTATTCACAAAAAATAAATCTTTATCTTTTATTTATAATTAGATAATTCATTATTGTTTATCTAAAAATAAATAATTTATTATCTATTTATTTATAAAAAAGATAATTCATTATAAAACTACAGATAAATAACTACGGATAAATAAGTGATTTTCATCTTTTATATTATTATAATAAGTAAATAACATAAAAATAGATCAAGTAAATAAATATATTAAAAAATATTTTAGTTAACTATTTATTAATTACAAATATATATACCAAAAAAGCATCGTGGCTCATGCAAAAAAATCATGGGGGCTCTAGCGCAAGTACGCCAAACACGGCCCTCTTTTCTCTCCCTCTTCTTCTTCTTCTTCCCTTCTTTTCTCCTTCGCGCAATCAATTTCAGCCCTAATTCTATTTTTTTTTCTTTGATCACTTCCAGCCCTAATTCTTTTTTTTCTACCTTTTCTTCCTAGATCCACTTCCAGCCCTAATCTGGGCATTTTTTCTTTATTGTTGTTCTTTCTCTACACGATCTCTTTCCTACTCTAATTAGGGCATTTTCTGTTTTATTTTGCCAAAAAAAAAAACCATTTTGCTGATAGAAAACCTGAATTAGGCAGGACTAGAAAAGGGATGGATTGCCTAATGAAGAGAAGAAGTAGAGAAAAAAGAGAACCGCGCCTTTTTTGGAGCCCTCGCGCCTAGCCGGAAGGCCACCTTGCCGTTTGAACAACACCTCTTCAAGGGGCCTGCGACGCCTCGTAGGCGCCAAGAAGGGAGTAGCATCGCCTAACGCCTAAGCGTGCCTTAAGCGCACCTTTCACAACTATGTTCACATTTACCAAAAGCACTCTCTCAAGCTTACTTATTTACTTTATGTCCCTTTTTCGTTTGCCTAGAAGGGTCAGATTGAGATTAGAGCAGATTCACAAAAACATATCGTGGAGTGGAGGTGACCTGGAAAAAAAGTCTCATCTAGTACCTTTTGTGCAAGTGGATTTAGCGTTTGCAATGAGAGGGATTTGCTCTAGGGAAATGTTGTCATGGGAAAGGTTTGGGGGACGGAGGCGTTGGTGCTCGAGAGAGGTTAGGAGTTTTGGGGCGGTGTGTGGAAGGAGATTATAAGGGAATGGGATACAGCGAATCTCTCATTTGTATATCCCTAGGGAATGGCGAAGGCTACGCTTTTGGAAGGATGTTTGGTGTGAAGATGGGGTCTTGCCTTTCTTTCCCCTCTCTCGATTCTCGTTGGCAACAAATAAAAGATGTCTTGCTAACAAATGTGTGGGAGAGGGGGGGGCGGGACTTGGTTCCTAAGCATTCTAGACGTTTTAATGAAAGGGAAGTGGATGAGGTTGTAAGTCTTTTATTGGTTATCCAGGATAAGAGAATTCTTCCAAGCCAAGAAGATTTGATGCTTTTGAAAGAGTCTAGTGTTGGGAATTTCTCGGTTAAATGTCTTTATAAGGTTTTTGAGACTGAGTTCGAGTTGTTGCATTCACTTGCTCCCGGTTCATTTGGAATAATTGGGTCCCCTCTAAAGTGGGTGTTTTTGCTTGGGAAGTCGCTTGGGGCAAAATTTTAACCTTGGACATGTTAAAGAGATGCGGAAGAGTCTTAGCTAATATATGTTTTCTTTGAGAGGAGGAGGAGACAGTTGATCATTTGTTATTGCACTGCTCAAAAGCTAGAATGTTTTGGGATTTACTTAGCTATTGTTGATGTAAAATGGGTCTTCCCCTTGACAGTTAGAGAAGCTCTTCTTTCTTGGAGCGGATCCTTTGTGAGAAAAAAAAAACAAAGAAAGCTTGGATGGCAGCCCCCCTTGTGATCTTTTGGACAATGGCGAAGGAACAACATTGTGTTGACAACAAGTTTTTCGTATGAAAAGGGATGAAATCTTCTTTTCTTTATAATTTGTTGTCTTAGACATATTTGTATATTGTGGACATGCCTAGTTCTCTGATAGATTTTTTGACTTGGATGGGGTAGAGATGAGGGTTGGTTTGTTGGGTTTAGGTGTGGGTTGGTGAGGTCTGTTTGTCCCTTTTTGCTCCCTTTGGGGGTCCCTGTTGTATACTCCTAGTATACCTACGGGTTTTCCCAGGTTTTTTTTTTTATGAATATATTTTGCCTTTTACTCTTAAAAAAAAAAAAAAAAAGAAGCCCCAATGCTCTGTTGTTTTGACAGAAGGACAGATCCTAACTTGCATAAAAAAAGAGCAAACCCCACTGCTCTTCCGTTGTGACAGAGGGACAGAACCTAACTTGCATAACAAAAGAGAAAACAGGATGGTTATACTACTACCACAGTGTTGTCAAACCATATTTTACTAGTGCAATTTCCCAAACTTTAAGGCAGGAAGTCTGAAAGTAACCGAAAATCCCCTCTTCTTAGAAACCTTACAGTCGTTTTCAATCTTTGAAACTTTGAGAAAACGAAATACAAAATCAATATAGTTGATGAAGTTTTAAACTAATCAAGATTAATAATAATGATACAACATTTTCTTCAATACTTCTCTCAGCATCCTACTAAATTAGAAGATCTATAACAAATAACGCTAAAATCCCTATAAAACAACATTCAGAACTTATTAAAATAGAAAATATATAATAGATATATTTAGTAACTATAACTAACAATGTCTATATTCAGTCTTTTCTTACTGTGTTTATATTTGCTGTTAATTTATTTTTTCATTGATGTTGGATCCAAGTACCTACACTCATAGTTCAAATCCTTTTCAATTGAATCTCCATGTCCCAAGATTTTGGGATGGAAAAGGATTTGACACCTGGACATACCCACACTTGACGTTTATGATAAACACATATAACATAGCCTCAAACACTCACAAATACTCCATCACTCTAAAAATCACTTAAACAACCCACTGTAGAATATTTGTGATTTATCTATAGCAAATATAGAAAACAATAATAATTATGCGACCTAGTAAATACAAGAAGGATACACTAACCCCCTCAAAACTGCACAGAAGACAACCAAGATGTACAAAACCCAGCCCCTACCTCACCAACAACCTCCTCAACTATACAATGATAACTACAAATGAAAACATGTAAAAAACATCATAAGAAACCAAAATCAAACTCTTTTAAACATTATCCACCCTTTTTGAATCATAAACCAATGTCTAGCTTAGTTGAATAACATTAGGTGGGATTCCTCTAAAAGTGACCGTAAAAGAGGCCAAAATTGAGTAAAAAAGAATAAAATTCCACAACATCCCCAATGTTTTATACTTATCCCAAAAAAACCCTAGCATTTCGCTCTTGCAACACAACCCACACTACAGTAAGGCAAGGAATATACTAAAGAGTCTTGTCTTTGCCTGAATTCCCCAACCCTCTTAATAGAATAACCATTATATCTCTAATACTCCTTGAGGGAACCTAATCCATATTAGCCAACCATGAATGCCTTAATGTAGTAAGCCTTCTAATATTAATGATCAAATGTATTTAAAATTTTCAATTATTTATATATATTTTTATTTTTAATTATTTTCAATTTAATTTATATATAAATAATATATTTCTGACATCATTGATCTAATAACAGTTCAACTACTAGTTCAACTATTGAATTGTAAACCAGTTTCCAATTCAAAGATTGGTCTGGTTCCAAAGACAATGGGCACAAGAGATATCTTCATTCTAATGCTCAATCAGTGTGATTTTCAAGAAGCACTTTTATGAAGATGGACATTACCCATGGATATATAAACTCCTTTCATGGATAAAAGACATGGGGGTTTTTGGGTATTGCTTCAGGTGCTTGGGCTGAGTTAAGCAAAGATCAGCTACCTAATAGGCTAATAGCTTCCTGCTGTGCTTTGCTGGTTAAGAGTTCAGAAAGCAAACTGAGTTGCTTGAATTGAGTCTGCCATCTGCATCCACACAACAACAGAATACTTGAAACCTCTAGAGGCACCCCCTTTCTCAGGGATGAGCACAAACAAACCTAAATAACAAAAATTCACAAAGAGTCCCATCACTTCAAACTTACTATGTCCCAACAAAATTGCCAAAAAGACATAGAAAACCTTCCCACCTCCAGTGCCTTATCCCTGGATTAACTGAACAGGGCAGAATGGATCTCTTCCACAGAAAATGGAATCTCCAGGTCCCTTGAATCCTCACTATCCAGCACTGAGAAGGGGCAGCCCACAGATACTTGGTTGTCATTCAACAATTTCTGACAGCACTCTTTGGAAAGAGTTAGCCACCTCCTCCTTTCCTTCATCTTCCCTTGTCAACCTTCTCCGAGTGCTAGCCATCTTATGAAAATGAGAGTCTCTATCTCCTTTCAGCCACAGTTGCCTTGATTTCTGCTCCCACCTTATCCGAGCATAGGCCATTTTATGGAAAAATCAAGAATTTTTATCTCCTTTCAGCCATAGTTAACTTGACTTCTGCCTCCACAAAACCACTATATCCAGATATTTTAACTTCATAGCTACAGAAGCCTAACCCAACAAATCAAAGCCTTCCAGAAATATAGCACAGTATCTTCTAGCATCTTATTTTTTTCATTAAAAATCTCCCATTCACCTTTTGCTTTGCTCTTAAAACATTTTCCTCTCCCCATTTGCAGCTCCATTATAACAACCAATGACATACCCAACGCTAGACTTCATACCTCTCTCTTTTAATAAACAAGTGAACATATAAAAAGTGTAACTAGCAAATGAGATATCCGGGACTTCTCATACTTGTCTTGATCCACCTTGAATTACTCCTTTCCACGCCACAGAGCTGCTGAGGTCTAAGAAATCAGGAAACTTTTGATTGGCAGATTTTTTTTTTTTTTGATGGGTAAAAAATAGCATGTATTAATCACAAAAAAATACTGCAAAACAACCTAAAAGTACACTGGGGGTATACTAAAGGGACACAACCCAGGGAAAGAGCCAAAAAGCTTAGGAAAACCCACCAACCCCAAAAAATCATCTATACCCCATCCATGCTAGAAAATCCACTGTATCTCGGTCTTTGTCCCCACTAAACATGCTGGGACCAAGACCAAAATTTCTAAATGAAAGAACTCTTTAATTGCATACGCAGAATGCCTCATTATCAAAGGTCACTCTTATTTCTTCACGCCACACTATTCAAAAAGAGGCAAAGGGAGCCGAAAGCATCTGTAAAACAAAGAAATAACACCCAAAAGCTCCTATGTTATAACATGATCAAGAAGAATATGATTTACACTTTTGTATCCATATGGTATGAACAAGGCTTATTCAATAAACAAACAAACCTTTAAATAACACTCGATCAATGATAACATAATGTCCTGCCAAAGATAAACCTTGGGCAGCGCGATGGGATACCCACAATGCCAATGATGTGAATGTAATGTTAAGGCTAAGAAGGAAGCTCCTTGAAGAGAGATTTGAAAGATAAAACACTCTTCCCTACCGACAGGCGCACTAAAACATCCTTCTCTCAATGCTCAGGAACCATGCAAATACAAACAAGAAAAACCCCATCCCCACCTGATCAATGATAACAACATAATGTCCGAAGCAAAAGATAAACCTTGGGCAGCGTAAAGGATACCCACAAAGCCAATGATGTGAATCTAATGTTAAGGTTAAGAAGGAAGCTCCTTGAAGAGAGATTGAAAGATAAAACACTCTTCACTGATGACAGGTGCACTAAAACATCCTTCTCTCAATGCTCAGGAACCATGCAAATACAAACAAGAGAAACCCCCATCCCCATCCCCAACCCCACCTCCTCCAGCTCCCATCATAAAAATTTCTAGAATGATCAAAGCCTCTTCTCCAGAGACCAATAATAAATAATAAATCATCCATGTTTCCTATCAACTGCCAACTCAAAAAGAGATGAAAATTGAGCCAACAAGATAGCCCATCCATACAAAAAAAAAAACAGAAAGCTTCATCCTGAAAAGATTTCCGTTAAAGGGTGTGTGAAAAAACTTTGAAAAGGACCGAATCCCTTTTTGGTAAGTTTCTGAGGGTCCATCCCAGAACACCCCAGCAGCATTAAGCTTCACTCAAAAGAGTGAAACTCCCTAAGAAAATCAATAATATCCTCTTTGGTTATTTTCTAATTATGCTGCCAAAACATCCTAGCATGGAGCCTTAGCATCTCTAAGAGGTCTATGGGAAGCCAAAAACTCTTCTTCTTTAAGTGGCAGCCAAAAACTCACATGCTTTCAAAAGTCAAACAATCCATATATATCTCACATCATTTGTAAATTCACAGTTTCTGCTCTCTCACAGGGATAACATTTTTGGATTAATACGTAAAATATTTTGACATGAAAGCCCACCATGTTTGATTGTTACAATGCAGATATCATATCACCAGAAACCACAATCTGATGGTAAATCTACTCCCAACCTCCTAGGAAAAATAACAAAATTACCACCAAGAGGTGCAATTCCTCTGTTTGATAGCTGTGTATTGAGAATATGACATTATCAGTATATCACCACCAACAGTTTAAAATGTGAAAGCATGAAAAATGGCAAAAGAATTTCAACGCATAAGCCACGAAGCAACATTAACATTTTAAGCAAATGGATAGAGAATTCCTGATGCCAAATAAATTATAAACAGGACGAACAAGAGACTATTAAAAGTTGAACTCACTGCACATCTTGATACATCATGAGATGCTAACGCAACATCCAGCAACAAAAGACAAATGTGAAGAGCAGTCGTCTGCAGATAGATAAATAGCTACTCAATTAACACATGGTCATAAACATCAAAACAAATTAAGAATAACATTTGCTATACCTCATCTATGGGTTCGATATTTTGATATAGTGATTCTAAAACAGACAGAGCCTTTCCGTATTCATGCAGATGGAACCAGACAATGGCCTGTATATGAACAAGTTTGATTTTAAGCATCAATTCAAACAGCCCATATACAAATTGCTCCCTAGAAAATTCAACTTAAAATTTTTGCACTTCAAAGAAACCAAGAAAAAATCAAGTGGACATACCAGGTTAAGAGCTGCCACAGAAGTGTCAAATTCATCAGTGTAAACCATACTGCCACTACTTGCAGCAGAGAATTGAAGTGCCATGGTATTAGTTCCTTTAGAACCTGAAACAACTTTATTTCCAAGATTGTTAGCAGCCTCCGCATGTTCTCCAGATGCATGAGCAAGTTCTTCACTTCTCTTCTGTTAACCAAAGTATAAAAAACAAAAAAAATCAGCAATCAGAACACTGTAATGTCATTCCAGAAAGTTCATGAGCAAAATTATGGAAACAAATAACTATGAAAGCTTGAATTAGTCTGGATCAGGTACCTTTTTAAAATATAAATATATATGCAATTTATTCTTTGGTCTGGAACTTGAACAAAGAACTTCCCACATCCCTATCCCAACCCCTTATCTGTAGCATATATTAAGCACCACAAAACAAAACTGATGCAAAATATTTCCCCAGTAGCTGCCAACTGCTCCTTTTAAATTATTATATCAGAAATAAGATGTGTAAATATTTTATATCAGTGAAAACAAGAGAAGGATGAGGAGTCATCCCTACAAAAGATTTAGGCTACAAAGTACAAAACATCCTAAAGGCAAAAAGAGATAGGAATATTGG
Organism: Tetrastigma voinierianum; assembly: GCA_016808115.1. Classification (NCBI taxonomy): domain Eukaryota; kingdom Viridiplantae; phylum Streptophyta; class Magnoliopsida; order Vitales; family Vitaceae; genus Tetrastigma; species Tetrastigma voinierianum. Next base: position 2,935 of record JAEQBH010004290.1, on the reverse strand, counting down.
TCAAACAAGTTTCAATTAGACATATTCGACCTCTTAAAGGCAAAAAGGCTTTTTCCATCCATTGAGCCTTGTCAAAATCCTATCAATTTTGAAGACTACCAAATCCCTTCCTCATCCACCACTTCATTAGTAATCAAAACTACATCCAAAATTTGTAACCTCAATAAAAAGCACCCTAGCAGAAGCGCATGGTTTCATGGAGAACTCTTTTGATTAAGCCTGATAAGACCTTAAAAATGATCTTGTAAAAACTCGTGAGTAAGTGTTTAAGTCTCAAATTTGAGATTTTGTTGGTTTATCTTTTATTAGCACTAGGTCAATGAAGGTTGCATTAGTGCTTCAGCTGAAGACCCCACTATTATGGAACTCCAAGAATACGCTTACTAGATCCTCCTTAGCCAATGAGAACTATTCTTATGGGAAGTGGAGACCTTACCATAAAAAAATGGCCAAGTCATAGGTCTTTGATCATGAGCTTCAAGCTTCATTGATTCATTAAATCGGGGTTATTAGCAATCCATTTTCCTACTTAATTGTCACAACTTTTCTTAGGATTTTCACTATCTCATTTAAGAGAGACTTGCCCACATCACTTTTTTTTCTTTGATAAGCACACAATTTTGTCCCCAGTGGAACTTGAACCCTGGTCCCCTCCCCTCCCAATGCCCATCCTAGCCCTTAACCACTGAGCTAGGCCTCATTGGCTACCCACATCACTTAATAAGGTGCTTTTGTACAAGTGGAATTGGCAGTATGCAATAAAAATAGAAGCTCTTTGTAAACAAGGCATAAGCAAACATATAGGGAGGAAGATGGAGGGAAAAGGTCCTATAAGGTTAAAGGTGTCTACAAGGTGAGGCTACAGAAAACTATCAAGCTTCATGTCGTGTAGAGGTTGATTTAAACAAGAAATGACCCATTAAGGACTCAATAGGTGTGAACGATGTGGTGCCCAACAAAAACCTCATCAATCTGTCTTTCAAGAAATTCATCTACTTAAGTACCTAGGTTTGCCTATGGAAAGCTTTGAGAACGAAGAGGACCTATTGAGAATATAGTTTTAAAAGGTACAAAGTCCTCTAAGAATCTAGGTGCAAAGCGCAGCCTAAAGTGCAACCTTTAGTAAAGTAAGGTGCATCCCAATTTACATGGCATGTCCTAATTTATATACACAATATATTATAGTTAAATTTAATATCCATTTGTTTATTCTAAGCACATATATCACCCAAAGTTATCCAGAATTTCAACATTATCAACCAAAATATTTAAAAATTAAATATAAAAGAGAAAAGCTACAAGTATAAAATTAAGCATCATTTAGAGCCTAGATCAAGGCATTGTTTTTCCTCCTCTTCTTCTTCTTCTTCTTCTCAATTCTTCTCCTTTACCCCTTCTCCATTCTTGACGTCACAATCCAATTACAAAGCCTAATTTATGGCCTTTTTTCTTGCCCTTATTTCACCCAAAACATAGCATCATAGAGTAAATAAAAGTAACCAAATAAATTTTTTTTTAAATATCTAATTTTTTATCCTAAAAAAATTCGAATTTGGGCTTCACAAACAAGGTCATGTCGGTTGGGAGACCTCTCTTTCTTTGTTTATTTGTTTTTCATTCCTTAAGGCAGTGTCTTTTTTTTCTTTTGTTGATTTTGACACTCTTTGTACACTTTGGGCATACCTTAACATGCCTTTGCTTTACACTTCTAATGCATTTGCCTTTTTCAAATCCCAAAGAAAAAAAAATCCCTTTGCTTGTCTTAAGTCATTTCAAATGAGGCTAGGATGGCATATTTATGATATCAAACCAAGAAGTATCACTACAACCCATGTTTTTCTAGACATTTGAAATATTTGGAGCTAAATGATGTAGATGTATTCTTTTCAAGAATGGTGAAGGACAGTGAATGGGAGGACCAAGCGGTGTGGATGGATTCAAGGATTGATAAGTTTTTGGTTGAGTCATTATAAATTGCCCAAGCATCAAGGGAATCAATTCTTTTCCAACGAGTACAATTTGGAATCTATGAGTGTCATCTAAAGCAATTTATTTCGAATAGGAAACAAAAGGTTAATCAACTTGAAAGGAGATCATGATTATTGGTTAATATTGCCTTGGCATAGGGGAATTGATTTCTTTTTTTTCTTTTTGGTTTTCCCGAATAAGTGTAGTTTGTAATCCATGAGTGTCATCCAAAGCAAGTTATTTCAATTGAGAAGCTAGTTGAGGAAAAAGTGTTCAAACAGATTAAATTCTTCAAAGAGAGGGTGATTGTTGGTTGATGGATGTTCTCATCATAAGGTTCAAGAATTACCCATTAAAAAAATTGCTAGGTTGAAGAAGAATCCGTAGACCACGTCATTCTTCATTATGCTAAGAACGGATCCTTTTTGGTATTTATTTAGTACAGTCTACCATGTTAAAGAAACTCTTTTAAGATGGTATGGATCCTTTGTGGGCAAAAATAAATAAAAAAGTTTGAAGAGTGACTCTATCATGCATCCTTTGGACCACATGGGAAAAAGATAAAAAATAATTTGAGGTCATTTGAAAATAAAACGTGTTAGCATCAAACTTCAGAAAGGTCTTTTCTAAAAAAAAATTCCATGGTGAAGATATAGATAGATATAAGTTTTACCTATGTTAGAGTTTGTTGATAAGTTGGATTTTGGCTAAGAAGTCAAAATATTCTGCTTTTAATAGAGTTTTATGTATTTTTCTCCTTTTCTTAATATTTCGTTTTTACCTACGTCAGTTACACGATATTTATATTAAATCCAAATCCTATGTGCCCTTACCTTGCGAGCTGTCATTTAACATCAGACAGCCTGCTTGGCAAGCAGTGTCCTGGTGTCAACCCTCTCCTTGCAAATTTGAATATTTGATCCCTATTTATTGATTTGCAAGTCCATAATGGACTCTAACTCTCCAC